>OY744515.1:10568803-11031303 GCA_963556195.1 Sepiola atlantica
AGGTACTGTCTATAAGTACGGCGCGCTAACCGATTGTGCCACCGGAGCAGACACTATCTACGTCTATATTGTAAATATTTGTTTTTTGTACATCAATTAAAGTTAAGATTGGGTTGAATCCGCACCAGGTTTTCATAGTAATTATTAGTAAGAAAAGAAAAAAGAAAACAACGTTGCTCCGGGTGAGGCTCGAACTCACAACCTCCGCATTCCTCTCACTGTGTTAATGGACGCAGGGAAGGTACTGTCTATAAGTACGGCGCGCTAACCGATTGTGCCACCGGAGCAGACACTATCTACGTCTATATTGTAAATATTTGTCTTTTGTACCTCAATTAGAGTTAAGATGGGTTTAAACCGCACCAGGGTTTCATAGTAATAACTAGTAAGAAAAGAAAGAAGAAAACCACGTTGCTCCGGGTGAGGCTCGAACTCACAACCTCCGCATTCCTCTGATTGTGTTAATGGACACAGGGAAGGTACTGTCTATAAGTACAGCGCGCTAACCGATTGTGCCACCGGAGCAGACACTATCTACGTCAATATTGTAAATATTTGTTTTTTGTACCTCATTTAAAATTAAGATGGGTTTAAACCGCACCAGGTTTTAATAGTAATAATTAGTAAGAAAAGAAAGAAGAAAACAACGTTGATCCGGGTGAGGCTCGAACTCACAACCTCCGCATTCCTCTCACTGTGTTCATGGACACAGGGAAGGTACTGTCTATAAGTACGGCGCGCTAACCGATTGTGCCACCGGAGCAGACACTATCTACGTCTATATTGTAAATATTTGTTTTTTGTACCTCAATTAAAGTTAAGATAGGTTGAATCCGCACCAGGTTTTCATAGTAATTATTAGTAAGAAAAGAAAAAAGAAAAAAACGTTGCTCCGGGTGAGGCTCGAACTCACAACCTCCGCATTCCTCTCACTGTGTTAATGGACACAGGGAAGGTACTGTCTATAAGTACGGCGCGCTAACCGATTGTGCCACCGGAGCAGACACAATCCACGTCAATATTGTAAATATTTGTTTTTTGTACCTCAATTAAAGTTAAGATGGGTTTAAACCGCACCAGGTTTTCATAGTAATAATTAGTAAAAAAAGAAAGAAGAAAACAACGTTGCTCTGGGTAAGGCTCGAACTCAGAAACTCAGAAACTCCGCATTCCTCTCACTGTGTTAATGGACACAGGGAAGGTACTGTCTATAAGTACGGCGCGCTAACCGATTGGGCCACCGGAGCAGACACTATCTACGTCAATATTGTAAATATTTGTTTTTTGTACCTCAATTAAAGTTAAGATGGGTTGAAACCGCACCAGGTTTTAATAGTAATAATCAGTAAGAAAAGAAAGAAGAAAACAACGTTGCTCTGGGTAAGGCTCGAACTCACAACCTCCGCATTCCTCTCACTGTGTTAATGGACACAGGGAAGGTACTGTCTATAAGTACGGCGCGCTAACCGATTGTGCCACCGGAGCAGACACAATCCACGTCAATATTGTAAATATTTGTTTTTTGTACCTCAATTAAAGTTAAGATGGGTTTAAACCGCACCAGGTTTTCATAGTAATAATTAGTAAAAAAAGAAAGAAGAAAACAACGTTGCTCTGGGTAAGGCTCGAACTCAGAAACTCAGAAACTCCGCATTCCTCTCACTGTGTTAATGGACACAGGGAAGGTACTGTCTATAAGTACGGCGCGCTAACCGATTGTGCCACCGGAGCAGACACAATCCACGTCAATATTGTAAATATTTGTTTTTTGTACCTCAATTAAAGTTAAGATGGGTTTAAACCGCACCAGGTTTTCATAGTAATAATTAGTAAAAAAAGAAAGAAGAAAACAACGTTGCTCTGGGTAAGGCTCGAACTCAGAAACTCAGAAACTCCGCATTCCTCTCACTGTGTTAATGGACACAGGGAAGGTACTGTCTATAAGTACGGCGCGCTAACCGATTGGGCCACCGGAGCAGACACTATCTACGTCAATATTGTAAATATTTGTTTTTTGTACCTCAATTAAAGTTAAGATGGGTTGAAACCGCACCAGGTTTTAATAGTAATAATCAGTAAGAAAAGAAAGAAGAAAACAACGTTGCTCTGGGTAAGGCTCGAACTCACAACCTCCGCATTCCTCTCACTGTGTTAATGGACACAGGGAAGGTACTGTCTATAAGTACGGCGCGCTAACCGATTGTGCCACCGGAGCAGACACTATCTACGTCTATATTGTAAATATTTGTTTTTTGTACATCAATTAAAGTTAAGATGGGTTGAATCCGCACCAGGTTTTCATAGTAATAACTAGTAAGAAAAGAAAGAAGAAAACCACGTTGCTCCGGGTGAGGCTCGAACTCACAACCTCCGCATTCCTCTCATTGTGTTAATGGACACAGGGAAGGTACTGTCTATAAGTACAGCGCGCTAACCGATTGTGCCACCGGAGCAGACACTATCTACGTCAATATTGTAAATATTTGTTTTTTGTACCTCAATTTAAATTAAGATGGGTTTAAACCGCACCAGGTTTTAATAGTAATAATTAGTAAGAAAAGAAAGAAGAAAACAACGTTGATCCGGGTGAGGCTCGAACTCACAACCTCCGCATTCCTCTCACTGTGTTAATGGACACAGGGAAGGAACTGTCTATTAGTACGGCGCACTAACCGATTGTGCCACCGGATCAGACAACATCTAACATATACAGAGTTACTTGCCTTCATTTGGAAAAAAGAATATTTTTTTTTTTAATAGTTTTAAAAAAGAATAGTTTTTTGAAAAAATTGTTCAAAAAAAAAATAGTTTAAGAAAAAATTGTTTTTAAAAAGAAATGAAGTAAAAACACTATAGGGCAACGCCGGATAGGTTCAGCTAGTAACAGATGAAGAAAAGTTTTGATAAAATCTGACAAAATGTAGAAAAAGTGGAAAAAGCTGATCGACCAAAATGAAAATCAATCAACTCGAGTTGAGTCAAGTTGATCGATTTTATGTTTTGTATTTTTTATCAAAAGACTTCGGAAGACTATTAGTGCATTATCACTTTTCGACATCGCCGGAAATGTCCCTTTTCTTTCTTTCTATCCGTGTGTGCGTGGGGGGGGGGGCACTATAGAGGTCCTCAAATTCCGGAAAACTTCCTACTCCAATACCTTCTTTCCTCGGGACGCTTGCCTTTGGAATTCCCTCCCTGCTCTCTCTTACCCCTACTGTACCAACATGCAGAAATGTAAATGCAATCTGAACAAACATCTTGCTGCACAATTTCCCACTTAGAATGCCCCCCATAAACCTGTCCCCACAGTAGAACTATAACATGTACGTGGCTTTTTTTACTTATTATAGAAGGGCTGTGAAGAACTAAAGGTTTAAAGGTTTGGGTTATTTAGATAAACGTTACTCTTGGCGTCTCACAGTATTTGAAAAGAAAATATAGTTGAAAAATTAGCCAAAAACAATATGTAAGTTTACTTACTCATCTGTGACCTATTTGCGTTAACAGATAATATAAGACATAAGAAGTGTAGTCCATGTCGATCGACCACGTGAGTACCAATATGGTGAAGGGTTAAACTTAATATGTGTATAGTGAATAAAATAGGAATAAAATGAAAGGAAGGAAAGATTATATTTGAAGAGAAATGTTTGGGTCACCAGCGAGCAAGTGCCCGCTTCACATGTATGCTGTTTTGAGAATGAACGAAGGAAAGGAAAGAAAACATTATTTTAGACAGTGAATTGGTAAGTGAAAGAAAACATTATGATAGCAACAAAACATTTTATAATTAACAAACAATTTATTTTAGATAAGGTGTTAGTAAAGCTACAGGTTGCCTGGAATATAAGAGTCCGTTTTAATGAGTGAGAATGTTCTTTGTAAAGTTTATACTTTGTGTTCGTGTTATAAATGTTCATTTAACTCATGTCCTTTGTTCTACTACTCTGTGTGTGTGTGGGGGGGTGAATAAAGGTTCTATGTTGTACATACTGTTTTGAAACGTTCGTTCTTTATGTCTTTGTCGCCCTCGTGTGTGTTAATTCATAGTCTGTCTGGATGAAAAGAGAAAGTTACGGGCCTTCCTCGTTCCTTTTATAGGGGTTGCGAAGTTCGCGTTTCTTATCAACGTGTCGGTTTCTGATTGGATGGAGTCTTCAGTCAACACGTTTCTGCGAGACTTCCTTTTGTCTCTAGTGGGTGTTTTTTAGGCCTTTTAGCTAAGATCAAAGTGTAGTATCTGTTCCGATGGATGCTACACCCTGTAGACCGGTATCTTATTGGCCTTCAGGCCTTGATTTCGCCGGTCTTATGGATTGTCCTGTACAGTTCTAGGGGGTGCACCCTCCCAGGCTTTGCGTTACCACCCTTTGAAAAGGGGTTAGTTTATTGCTAATCGCTTGAGGCGCCTCTACCGGGGAATGTCGACGGGGCTGCCCAGGCATTTTTTGTAGGACAAAGTGCGCTTCCTCTAGTGGGCTGGCATTTCAATTCCACTTTCCGACCTTGGGTCACATATTACCGCGGTGGGAGAGAGATAAATACAAAAAAAAAAAGTGTATTGAAACGACGCAAAGAAAGAAAGGGAGTTGAAAGTAACACCATTTTCTTTCTAGCGTTCGTTCAGATCGCATTTTTAGTTCGTCATAGACCCTTACCTCGCAGTGGCAATGTGCCTTGTTTGGAGTGAATAAAAGTAATAAAAAAAAATTATTTTTAAATGAACCACGCCTAACCACGTGAGATAAAATGAGGATGTAAATGCTTTATTGACTTTGACTTGAGTCAACCTATGCTAGTAGGCGTAAGTGAAACATTGAAAATGTCAAGCTTCGGTGGTACTGTAACTGAACTCTGTCATGTTTTTTTTTCTAATGGCTGGAATATGTATACGAATCGCCGCACCTTTATACGTATACAGCGCCTGGTATTCCCAAACGGTCGCCCATCTGGTACTGAACAAGCTCAACGTCGCTTAACCTCGGTGATCTAACGTGTGTGGGCGTGATTATGCCGTATAATATTGCCATCATAATCTTATGGTATTATTATTTAAAATCGCTCCTCATTAGGGGACGGGGAGAGGGGGAGGGAGAGAAAAAGTATTGATTGGCTTGGAATAAATAAATAATGTAGTTTCTCTTCATCATTTCTTTTCTTTTTTCGTTTTTGTTTTGATTGTTCAAAAATGTTTTCTCATTAACAAAATCGGAAATCCTACATAGAATCTAATTTAGCAAAAAGGAAATTAGGTAACAATGATTAGTATAACGAACAATGCGACGACAAAATAATTTTTAAAATATATATATATATATATATATATATATATATATATATATATATATATATATATAATAATAATAATAATAATAATAATAATAATAATAATAATAATAATAATAATAATAATAATAATAAAAAGATGGTATTTGCGGGAAATTGTATTTTTATTGCTTTTTTATTTGTTTTTCGTTTTTATTTTTATTTATTTCTTTTTTGCTTTAGACTTATTTTTCTTTATTATCTTATTTTCTTTCTTTTAGTATTCTTTATGATCGACCTGAATCCTCCCTCCCCCTCTCCCCCCCCCCTCTCTCCCCCCTCTCTCCCCTCTCTCCCCCCTTCTCTCTCTCTCTCTCTCTCTCTCTCTCGCTCCTTCTACATGTTTCCTTCTTTTCGTCTTTCTTCTTTTCCATTTCTCCTTCTATATCTCTTACACTTTCTTTCTTCCTTTCCTCATCGTTTCACTGGATTCCCAAGTTCATGCCCTTCAGGGTTGACATGACACCTCCTACGTTATCGCAGATCTGCGTGCAAAGTTTAGTTGAAATTCAACCAGTCGTTTCGGAGTCTATAGCGAAAACAGACACACAGAGAAATCGGGACATTATTATATTTATGTGAAGGAAGGTGAAGTATATTAAACGGGAATGCAGTTTGGCGAAGGAAGGAAATGAGGATATATACGGACGTGAATGCATATTAAATATACATGGAAAGAAATGACATTTTGAGGAAATAGAATATTGGGATCACCAGCTAGCAAGTGCTAACTTAACATGAACATAGTTTTGTAAATGAAAATTTAAGGAAAACATTATTAAATAACAAGATATTTATAGAAATACAATTTTACATGGATATAAAATGCATTCTTAGTCAGTAAATCTTCATTTAATAAAATCTATACAACTCGTGTTTCTGGTAGAACAATGTTCAGTGAATAAGAAGACACGAGGGCTAAAGATGTGTAGTCTATATATTTGTTAGTGTGAGTATACGTGTGTGAGTAATATGCGTATGTGAGTAATAGACATTGTGGCACTGTGTAAGTATGCGTAGGTTTATCTTGTTCTGTTAGTGCGTGTGACTGAGTGAGTAACAATTTGTTTCTGTTCGCCTGAACTCTTCTCAGTGCGTATGGATATTGCGCGGGAGAATGGAGCTTGTACGTGAGTTTTGTGAATGTTCCTTTCTTCTCGCTTCCCCGACCAAAGGACCAGGGGAAGAGGTTAACGTACGTTCTTGGGTCCTTTTCGAGGTGCGCCGGGTAGGTTCTCTCGAGAACTCTGTTAGTTTCACCGTCTCATATACGGGATTCTTGTTACACAGACAAATTACTTTTTTCGTAAATATCTAATATATAAAGTAAAGTCAGCCTCTGTTTCGATTGTTGTCATTGATAGCTTTCTTCCTACAAAATCAATATTTGATTCTGTTTCATCAGTTCAACTGTACTTCGATTTAATCCGTTCCAGAAAATACTTTGATTGGGTCGGAATAATTTTTATACGGGCGCTATCTTAAAAAATGGAATGTAACTCTAGATTCGTCAATACAGAGTTACTTGTCTTTGTTTGGAAAAAAGAATAGTTTTAAAAAAGAATAGTTTTAAAAAAGAATAGTTTTTTAAAGAGAATAGTTTTAAAAAAGAATAGTTTTAAAAAAGAATAGTTTTAAAAAAGAATAGTTTTTTAAAAAAATTATTTTAAAAACATAGTTTTAAAAAAGAATAGTTTTAAAAAAGAATGGTTTTTAAAAAATTAGTTTTAAAATAGAATAGTTTTAACAAAGAATAGTTTTTTTTAAATAGTTTAAAAAAGAATAGTTTTTAAAAAGAATAGAATAGTTTTTAAAAAATAATTTTTAAAAATATAGTTTTAGAAAAAAATAGTTTTAAAAAAGAATAGTTTTTAAAAAAATAGTTTTAAAAAAGAATTGTTTTAAAAAAGAATAGTTTTTAAAAAAAGTGTTTTTAAAATAATAGTTTTTTTTTTTTAATGCAAGTAAAAACACTATAGGGCAACGCCGGATAGGTTAATCTAGTAACAGATGAAGAAAAGTTTGGATAAAATCTGACAAAATGTAGAAAAAGTGGAAAAAGCTGATCGACCAAAATGAAAATCAATAAACTCGAGTTGAGTCAAGTTGATCGATTTTATGTTTTGTATTTTTTATCAAAAGACTTCGGAACACTATCTGACTACTCAGACCACTATTTAGTGCATTATCACTTTTCAACATCGCCGGAAATGTCCATTTTCTTTCTTCGTCTCCGTGTGTGGGGGGAGCACTGTAGAGGTCCTCAGATGCCGGAAAACTTCCTACTCCAATACCTTCTTTCCTCGGGACGCTTGCCTTTGGAATTCCCTCCCTGCTCCCTCTTACCCCTACTGTACCAACATGCAGAAATGTAAATGTAATCTGAACAAACATCTTGCTGCACAATTTCCCACTTAGAATGCCCCCCATAAATCTGTCCCCACAGTAGAACTATAAAATGTACGTGGCTTTTTTTACTTATTATAGAAGGGCTGTGAAGAACTAAAGGTTTAAAGCTTTGGGTTATTTAGATAAACGTTACTATTGACGTCTCAAAGTATTTGAAAAGAAAATATAGTTGAAAAATTAGCCAAAAAACAATATTTTGGTTTACTTACTCATCTGTGCCCTATTTGCGTTAAAAGGGTTCTCAGTTCGCATCGGCTTCTAAATGTGACATCGGCTTGTAAGATCTTGGGTTCAAAACGATTTTCATTAGTAGAAAAATATTGAGTAAACACGTTCCTGTGAAAACTCACTTGCTTTTGGAAGTGAAAGGAAAAGCGTATCGAAACACACCGGAGAAAGAAAGAGGGTGGCCATACAAGATTGTTGGCGTTCGTTCGAATCGCATTTCGATCAACCACATATTTATTAGATAGAACTGAAATATGTTAATGTTACGAACACCTGCGATCAGTTTGAAACCCGAAATACGAATAATTAGAGTTAGCACCAGAGGGAAGAGGGGACCTGTTTGCACCTCATGCATTAATTATTTTCATGTTTCATTTAGATACGCCACAGAAAGTTGGATCATATTCCAGTTCCCTAAATCGTGGTCATATGGACATATATTTTAAAATGTTATTCATCCAAACAAGTGATATTGCCACTAAGTCGTAATCGGCTACTGTGATTAGGAGCCAGATTTTTGGAGGCATCCTACGCGAGGAGTTGTGCAACAAGATGTTTGTTCACATTACATTTAAATTTCTGCGTGTTGGTATATCGGAGAAACAGGGAGCAGGAACGGAACTCCAAATCAAGCGGTCAGAGGAAAGACGCTAATTTTCCGGCATATGGGCCCTCTACAGGGAAGGAGTGGGATTTTGCTGCTAGTCAAGTTTATGAGGGGTGCATGTGCAGTAACTTCATAGGAGCACATTCCGTGGAAGTACTTGTACAACAGGGGATGCAACATTGCATCGATGGGACAGGGGATAGAACTTGGTAGACAGTGCGGGGCCTATTAGGTTAGCGACTCTTTTTTGTACTCTGTCTAAGAGGAAGACGCTAGTGGTTGGTGCAGCAGTCCATATGTGGCAACAATACTCCATGCATGGGCGAATTGCGGCTTTATAGCGATATCGGATACTGGCTGGTGTGAGATGTTTACTAGCCTGGTAGAGGGAGCCCATCTTCTTTGAAGAATATTTGGTAGTATATTTTATGGAGTCATTCCAATTTGTTGTCTTTAAAAGTTAAGCAAAGAAGGATACTATCAGCCATAGCAATCGGCGGTTGGAAAGGTTTCTTATAATTGTTAAATGAAAAGGAGCTTTGTCTTGCTAACATTAAATGTGATCATCCAATTTTGAAAAGGAGCTTTGTCTTGCTAGCATTAAATGTAACCATCCATTTTTGAAAAGGAGCTTTGTCTTGCTAGCATTAAATGTGACCATTCATTTTTGAAAAGGAGCTTTGTCTTGCTAGCATTAAATGTGACCATCCAATTTTGAAAAGGAGCTTTGTCTTGCTAGCATTAAATGTGACCATCCAATTTTGAAAAGGAGCTTTGTCTTGCTAGCATTAAATGTGACCATCCAATTTTGAAAAGGAGCTTTGTCTTGCTAGCATTAAATGTGACCATCCAATTTTGAAAAGGAGCTTTGTCTTGCTAGCATTAAATGTGACCATCCAATTTTGAAAAGGAGCTTTGTCTTGCTAGCATTAAATGTGACCATTCAATTTTGAAAAGGAGCTTTGTCTTGCTAGCATTAAATGTGACCATCCAATTTTGAAAAGGAGATTTGTCTTGCTAGCATTAAATGTGACCATCCAATTTTGAAAAGGAGCTTTGTCTTGCTAGCATTAAATGTGACCATCCAATTTTGAAAAGGAGCTTTGTCTTGCTAGCATTAAATGTGACCATCCAATTTTGAAAAGGAGATTTGTCTTGCTAGCATTAAATGTGACCATCCAATTTTGAAAAGGAGCTTTGTCTTGCTAGCATTAAATGTGACCATCCAATTTTGAAAAGGAGCTTTGTCTTGCTAGCATTAAATGTGACCATCCAATTTTGAAAAGGAGATTTGTCTTGCTAGCATTAAATGTGACCATCCAATTTTGAAAAGGAGCTTTGTCTTGCTAGCATTAAATGTGACCATCCAATTTTGAAAAGGAGCTTTGTCTTGCTAGCATTAAATGTGACCATTCAATTTTGAAAAGGAGCTTTGTCTTGCTAGCATTAAATGTGACCATCCAATTTTGAAAAGGAGATTTGTCTTGCTAGCATTAAATGTGACCATCCAATTTTGAAAAGGAGCTTTGTCTTGCTAGCATTAAATGTGACCATCCAATTTTGAAAAGGAGCTTTGTCTTGCTAGCATTAAATGTGACCATTCAATTTTGAAAAGGAGCTTTGTCTTGCTAGCATTAAATGTGACCATCCAATTTTGAAAAGGAGTTTTGTCTTGCTAGCATTAAATGGCACGATTCATTTTGGGTCCCATTCTACTGCAAATTGGCGGTCATTTTCTAACGATTCAGACATTGCCTTGGATGTGTGCGTTTAATTTTCTCGCATGTCTAGAGCGTCGTGTAATCAGCAAATATACCCATCTCATACGCGATTGTATAAGGGAGGTCGTTTATGAAGATCAGGAATAATGAAGGTCTAAGTATCGACCTTTGATGCACATCCGATAATGTGATGTTGTTTGTCGGCCATCGAAAACGACGTGGATCTTTCTTTTAGCTAAGAAGGATCTGATTATATTAAATATTCGTCCAGTAACATTGTACGAGTTGATTTTCCTGAGAAGACTTTCAACCCCGATTATATATCTTAGCGTTTGCATTTTTAGCGACCACGTGTTTAGATATATCTTTCTCGCACAAGTGGTCGACATTGTGTGTATGTGTTATCGTGGGGCACACATACGAGAGTTAAAAGAAAACGACAACAGTGAAGAAACAGTTAGATTTACATACATACATATTCATTTTCACATAAACAGTTTATCGAAGACAAACGTAAAAAGGGATGCCGAACATGTAAACTAGTACACGATATAATATACAAAATGGGGAACAACATACATAATTACTAAATAGAGAATACATTAAAATCCCAATATCATCTATAATAACACATTTGTGGCCAGGGTCGTAAATAGAGAATATCCGGGATCAATGTATAAGTAAATATTATTTACATTTGCGTTGGTTGTGGTATTCTGGGAGTCTAGGCGATTGTTACCAGAAAAGAGCAGCGTCAAGATTCTAAGAGCTTGAAAGACGAGCCAGAAAAAAGGAAGAACCTCGTTTTGAATTTCTGCACATACGTTGAACTTGTTTTCTTACTTATAGATATATACTCTATAACGTTAGGAAGTAGGAGTCCAAGGAGGATTACTATGATTTCAGTCCAAGAGAAATAACTCATATAATTCTGCCGCCATATTTGGCAGTTATACATACACTCATTTTATATATATTTGTAGGAGGTCGGGATGGTCGCCCATTCCTCCGGGTCCCGAGGAGGAATTGACCGTCATATTCCACGTTAATGAACACGAACAATTTATTAGAGGTACTGAGGGTTGGGAGAGAGTAGCTGATATTTTATATTCTGACACGTGCATTACTGCCAAAGTAATACACGGCCATTCTATAAATATTACAAATACTCAAAAAAATTATTTAAATTCTCTACCGACGCGTTCATAATCTTGATGAATTTGAATATCAAATATTCTAATACTTCAAGGGAATATGAAAAGCAGATATAAACAACTCAATAGTTTTATATAAATTCAGACATACAAACTTAACATATAAACTTGGAAATTTTACATAACAAAATCCCTCAGTTCGGGTTGAGTGAATGATTGACGGATTAGGGGTTAGAAGGATGACCTCAGCGGGTAAGCGAAAGTTAAGAATTTGACGTCAGTTCCGGAAAAGGGGAATTCTGTCTCTTTCTCGTCCAACACTCGAACGGTGCAGTCACAAAAAAAGCTGCTCGTCTCCGAAAACTCCAGTAGGGGTGTGGCGGTTGTACAATGTAAACTAGTATAGTATGGTGGCCTATCGTTTACAGAATGTTTACAAAATATACGCCTACAAAACCAACCGTCGTAACAAACATATATGTAAGGTTTCGGCATAAAACGACCCAACAATGGTTGACATGTTGTCAACCCCAATAACCAACCAACCAATCAACAGCTTTCTCTTCCATTATTCTTGTTAAGTTAATAGGGGTAGTTTGAATAACACGCTGATCCATTGATTGTAGAATGTTGTGGAAGAAAAATACAATACGAGCTTTTAATCAAGTGATAGAAAAATATAAAACACGTGAGAAGTTATCGAATAATTGTTGGAACTGAAGAAAAACATATTCCCGCGGAAATTATATTCGGTCCCAAACTCGATGAATGTATTTATGAGAAAGGGCATTACAGCCGGCGATCCCATGAATCAAAGAAATCACTGAAATTAGTTCTTGGCCAAATTTATCACGGTAAAAAATAGTTGGAAAGTTAGTTGACCGTGTTTAAATAAATCCCGGCCACTTCTTAAATGCTGGTATTTCGGATTAGGGCGAGAAAGCAATGTAGGAAGCTGAACTGTGTGGGCGAAGGTAATCGGAGGGAAAACGACCAACTTGTATTTTTCCATTAGCAACAGGAGTAGTGTAACTTTCCATGGTGTTCAGGGGAATTACTTAACTCTTACGCTTTGAAGGAGGTGTGTTTGAGTTCGTAAACAATGAGAGCGGTGGACATACCACGACATATATATATATATATATATATATATATATATATATATATATATATATATATATATATTAAAAACTATCGGCGAAGTACTATACGGATTGCCACCTGAAACCAGAAAGATGGCTCGACGGTTTGAGAACCTCACGAGGAAAATATACAAACGCGAAAGTTCCGTGATGTTCAACAACGCTTGCTTAGATAATGACTTGCTGCCTAAATATACATATATATATATATGTATATATATGTATATATATATATATATATATATATATATATATATATATATATATATATATTAGTACTTCATGTATCCACATAAAATATTATAAGGAGATATAATTTTTTATGTGTCAGTTTTCAGTATTTACTTCAACAGTGCTCGATACGTAAGTAGAGCTAGGTAGTAAGCAATGAAAATATATATGGCAATCAAGCTACACAGAGGCTTCCGTGTTTCATCCCCGGGGGGAATCGTCAGGCTAAATATATATATATATGTATATATATATATATATATATATATATATATATATATATATATATATATATATATATATATTAAGAACTCTAATCCTTCCATTCTCCATCATTTTCACACATCCTGTCTGCTTAGTTCCTTATTCTACCCACCCTGTATCTCTCTAAAATATTTCTTAGTTCCATTCTACATAGAGTACTACTTTTCCTTTCTCTTTTTGTCTGCCTCCCCTCTCTCCCATTCTCTCATTCTCCTTATCTCTTCGTTCTTCTCCATCCACCTATCTTCCTCTGGTCATCCATAATCTATAATAAATGAAAACAACGCCCCCCCCCCCCTTTGATGTTTCCAATACCACAGGATTCCTAATTTCCTGGTCTAATCAACCCCCGACAGTGACACTTCCTTTTCTTTATCGTTAATCAGTCATGACACAAGTCACAATTGCACAAGACCAGAAAATCCACACACATAACACCTCGGACGCCTTTTTTTGTACATGACTTTTAAGAAAGAATCATCAACAACCGCAGTTGTCTGTTTTGTTTTTGAAAACGCATTTCGCTCTTGATTTTTTTTCATTTCATTTCATACTTCACTTTAAATGTCAGTCAATAGAGACGTCTTTTAATCGGTGGCTGTCAGTTTGTTCATTTACTTAAATATTTATCGAGCTGTGAGCAAATTGATAAAATAACTGTAAAATATCGAATGGCATTGTGCCAGATGAGATGCAAATGTCGGATGTTTTAAAGGAAGTCAAGTGACTTGTAGAACAAACAGCTGATTTTTATGATGCGTGATACGTCGGGAGATATATCCAAAACAAATTCGGATAGCACATCAAGATACATCCTGGATTACATTAAGGTCGAGTGTGCCTTGTTAATAAAACAAACAAAAAAATAGGGACACACGATCAAAAAAACGTTAGAACACGAAAAGCGATAGGACGGATCCATTCTGTTCAGCCTCTGACAATAACTTTATTCTCACTCTCTTTACAAGGTCTTCAACTAAAGATTACGAAATCGTAAAAGATATACGAACAAAACTTTACTTCGTAAACATGCAAACACAGCTGATACAGCAAGACTTTTATATAAAGGCTGATACATTTATAAGACGTTTATAAAGAATTGTATTTTTTTATAAAGTTTGGGTGCATTTGTTTCTTTTTTATAGAACACCCCCACCCACCCACCCACCTGCTGGGAATATAACATAAGTACTGATCGGATCTTCGGAACATTTTTACCAGCGATGAATATTCCCAGAATGAAAAGTTAAAGAAACCATCTGACGTCATACGGATTTTTTTTCAGGGATTTTTCAAAATATTTACATTGTTTTCAAACTGGCCGGCACAAACGTGCGAACGTGGCTTAAAAAAAAATAAATTATCGTCTGTATTTTGTAAAACGCTGTTCGTTTTCTTATCTTATACTTAACTGCTTTTCTTCAACGAAGACGACGACATGTTTTATTCGATTTCTGTTTATTAATTTGATTATTTGTCTGTTCGCAACTTTTCACAAAAATATCGACTGAAAATCGGATTGTGATAACATTTTTACCAGAGATTGATTTTCGGACACGTAACCATTAAATACTGAAGGAACGCACACATTTTAAAAACAGACTTTGATTTTTTTTTTTTTAATTCTCATTGTTTTTTTTTAATTGTTCACAAAACAAAGAAAAGAAACTTGCACAAAATGGAATCACACCACTTGTATAGACAATACCATTGAATCAGCGTTAATGATGTGACGTTTTGTAAAAAAAATATTACGGTTTAACTAATGAAGTTAACTGTCCTGGTAAAGTATTGTTTGACATTGAAGGAGATCTATCCTCTCTGAGTACTTTTTTGTTATACCTGAATCATTCGTTGGGATAGATTTTGATTTCTTCGGAGATTTTAAAAAATGTTTTCTTATTTTTGTTTTCTGAAAATTCCTATATTTGTTATTGGGGGTAATTACGTCGAGAGGATATAAGGTCGTTAACGAGTTGGAAGAACAATCTACACGTTAGTATAAGGAAGAAAGAAAGGTTTATTGCAACGAGAGTAGACATTAATAAAATAGTATTAACCGGCTTCGTCCGCTCGTTATCGCTTCGCAATTTTATTCTTATTCACTAATTGAAATCATTGAAACGAAACCTGTCAATAAGAAAAAGAAGACAAACTCCCCCCCTCTCTCTCTCTCTCTCTCTCTCTCTCTCTCTTTCTCTTTCTCTCTCTCTCTCTCTATCTATCCTTCGATAAGAAAAGAAAAACACAAAACTAATCGATAAGAAAAAGAAGACAAACCCCATCTCTCTCTCTCTCTCTCTTTCTGTCTCTCTCTCTTTCTCTCTCTGTCTCTATCCTTCGATAAGAAAAGACAAAACTAATCGATAAGAAAAAGAGAACAAAGCTGATCTTTGCTCATAAAAATGTCATTTGCATGCATGATGACTTTCCTTTTTTCCATTATTATCAGTTGTTTAAAGATTAAGATTCCTCTTCTTTGCTCGTAAAATTAAATTTACATTCGTGATTATTCATGCCACGAAGAAAATGTCAGAAGCAAGACCATTTGCGAATGCCGTGTTCAGTCTACATATGGTAAGTCCATATAATAAAAAGAGGGTGTAGGTTATCCCATTACAACAGTTCTTAGTGTGGAAAAGCACATTAAATAGTAACACGCTTTTTATGTCGTAATCGTTTTCAATAGAAAAATGTTATCTGTTTATTTTTTTAAACATTTTAAATTTTCTTTTCGGTGAACAATTATCACAGGAAAACGTTAATATTAAATTAAGCCCACGAGCAAAACGTGTCGCATTAAAGCATGAAATATCGTTGTATAATACGCTAGTCATAAGGACATATTAGCATTGTTATATTCCATCTTCAGTGGCTTTATCTGGACTCCACGTGGTGAACCATCACCATCTCTAATTCCATTCCTCGCAGTTGGAAGCTGACTTGAGATGAATGGATAAACACGGACACGCTGAATATTCACATCAATTTATTTAATTCTGAAAAACAATATTTTTGATTAATTACATCATAGACTTTTAGGAACGCTGCGTTTCTATCTCATTTACCAAGTTGTCTCTGTGAACAGAAGTTCTGTGGGCTCTTCTGTCGGCCACCGCTGTTAAACACTAACAAACTACTTAATTGTTAACTATTTCAAATAAGCCCCTCTTTCTTAACACGTGACCATACCCGACCAATCAAAGCATTTCGTGTCTCACCCGTCTTCAGTATCTAATCAATATATCAAATATGTTATTTATTAACGTATTGTATAAATTTAAAAAAATAAACTAAATGAAAATAATTGTATGTGGAATTCTCAACGATATAACGAATTCTTCTGTTTATATAAAGCGGCCTTTCTTGATGAAAATTACATATTGTCCGACTTCGAATCGCTTTAGCTCAATAACAAAGAAAAAATATATTTTGAAAATTGCTGTGAGAAATCTCACTCATATTTGCATGTAATAATATTAATACTATTTTTATCATATGGAAATCCCACGCTTACTTTCTTTATCTATCTGCATAATTTATTTTAATGATAATACTTCGTTTGAAATAATACATTTATGTAAGATTAAATAATATTAAGCACCAATTCTCTCTTTCTTCTCCCGTAGAAATAATTGCATTGTCATTCAAATATTCTTTAAAGAAATAAAACGAATATGAATGTCTTTATTTCTTAAGAATTGTAACAAGTTACATCTTTTTTTTAAATAATAAATATTATCTTTCTTTTTACCGTGAGTAATAATTTCAGCTAAATATTATTTATTTAAATAAATGAAACGAAAGTTTTAACAATTTTATTTTTGTTATTCATTGTTACAATTTAAATCGTTTCAAATAAATTGTTTCTTCATTCTTAGCGTAAAAAGAATTGTCAGCTAAATATTCTTTAAATAAATAAAACGAATCTCAATTAAAAAAAATACTTTTTCTGCATTGCATTTTCGACGATCGGGCAATCTTATCTTTTAAAAAAAAAGAAGATATGTGATAACGTACGCACAGACATGAAATTGCCTTAGCGTATTATTATATAGATTATTTTTTACTCTTCCAACATTTGTTTCTTTTGTAAGTAAAATACTGTTTGTTCCTATTTACTTGCCTCTCAAATAGGACGCAGTTAGACACAAGGTCGGTTTTTAATGTGGGGGAAATCCAGCTCCAAAAAAAGAGGCACTCTGGATTGAGACAAAATAAAAATTGCCTCAGTCTAGGATTTTTCCTTTCCTGACCGGGGACAAAAAAGATGATGTGTAATATCAAAACAGATACTATACTTTGATTCTAGCCAAAAGGCCAAGGAAATTTGTTTGTTCTTTAATTTGGGCCTGCTAAATTTTGCTAAATTTCAATTATTTTAAGACTACTTAATGGGCCTTATTCTTAAAATATTCAAACTTAAAGTTTTTCTCCAGAACCATTTGATCGATTAAAAGTGGGGGCATTGTTTTTGTTATTCCTACATCCCAACAGTCAAAATCAAACAAAACAAAAACACGGATTCAAATATTACAAAATGGCGTCACAGACTCTCCATTCGTTATTGACCAACTCTCTATTGCGCGTGTCAGCTACGACGGCGATAATGTTAATTATTCTGGCTATTTTCCAAGCATCCGTTAACAGTAAAGCTAGCATCACTTGGCAAGCCACAGTGGCCACAGGAAACGCCACGGATGCTGGTACCAATGGAACGATATATCTCATATTTAAAGGCACCATCAACATTTCGGAAGTCCATCTTTGGTCAATGAACGGTGCTCTTTTTCAAAGGGGGCAGGTCAGTGTGTTTAAAATTACTTCAGACGACATTGGCCAACTGCTTGAACTGACAATCATTCACGCCGAATACACTTCGCAGCATATCTACCTTAATTGGCAGCTCGACCACTTCTTGCTGCTCGATGAGAACAGGTCTACAGAGTACGGATTCCACTATATGAATTACATACCCGATTATGGTCAGGGCTATGGGAATCTGACGCTTCAGCCAGACACAATACGTCAGTTAGACAACAAGACGACTGTCTCGTCATCAATGGATCCTTTGGTGTTTTCCACTCGGTACGATCTCGTTTTTAATGCGTCCGTCAGTTATTCAAATAATCCACACACATTTTTGACCAGCATGGATACAAGTGGGTTTTCCTCGGCAACACATACGATTAGTTTTATCTCTTCTTTGCATGCGTCTATAAACGGATTTGTCTCGATATTAACATCGGATTCCATCTTTTTGTCTGTGACAGCGACTTCTTTTGATAAGTCTGAATCATTCTCTTCTCTCATGGAATCATCTCCGACCAAGAATGTCAAAGCGACGTCTATGCTGTTCCCGACCTCGGAAATTTCATTTACTAATGATGCCGACACGTTATACTCCACTGCCGTTTTACCGGATATAACCACGGATAGTGCCATTACGCGTATTTCTGGGGAAGCCAGCATTCATTTGACACCAATGTCGACTTTACGAACTAGCGTCATCTTTTCTTCGTGTTCGTGTCTCGAAAGTGAAGGCGTCTCGATAGCGGGCGATGTTTCACTGCGAATGGCGAGCATCTCAAAGGAGCTTCGTATTGACACGAAAGAGTTAAGCACCTACAAACGGAAAAAGTCAAGCGCCCCGGACGATCGTAATTCGGCTAAAGCGATCGGATTCGTCGCCATTTTATTTCTGGCACTTCCTGTCGTTTACATCATTCTCATCGATCTCAGTAATTATAAGAGATTCTTTCCAGAGAAACAAAAGAGAAGAATTGGCAAACAGAATAAAAGGACTGCAATAAAAGTCTAAGAAAACCTTGCCGGTATTGGTTTATTGCAGACCTCTATATTGCCGCTGTTTGGTTTATATTCGTTTTAGCTCATTGGTTTCGAAGCTAAACGTAAACATACATAAACTTATTTACGGATGACTAAATATCCGACACATTTTTTTTTTTTTAATTAAACGTTTTTAAATAATAATAAAATTGCACCCAATTTGTAGTAGCCATGAATACTAACTTTTATTTTCTCTCTCAGAAAGCAGTCACTGTTAGGTGATTTGGTCACAAACTGACCAATAAGCTTCCAAGGCGTATTACTTTCAACTATCACTTGAAGGACTACTTTAGTCTCTGTAAATCGCCGACAGCAGCAAAGAAAGATGTCGATATTTTCTCTCCTGCTTCCGTCCACTAAACGCTATTCTCCGCCGGAAGAAATTCAGCTTTAAAAAAGCGACAGCCGACTTTCTAATTTTATTCCTTTCTTCACTCGAACACTGTTCAATTTTCTCCAACCTACACCCAACGGTGTAGGTTACTTAAATACCTTTCGTTGTGGTTTATAAAAATGCTTTTATTCGGTGTAGGTTGGAGAAAGTTGGACAGTGTCTGAGTGAAGAAAAGAATAAAGTTAAAAAATCGGCTGCCGCTTTTCTTCGAGCTGAATTTCTTCCAGTGGAGAATAGCTTTGCTCGGCTGTTGAGTGGATGGAAGCGGGAGAGAAGATATCGATGTCTTTGTTAGCTGGTGCCAGGAAACTGTCTGCCTGCTGTCTGCGATTCTCAAAGAGGCTAAAGTAGTCCTTCAAGGAACAGTTGAAATTAACACACCCTGGAAGCTGATTGGTCAGTTTGTGACCTAAATCACTTAACAGAGACTGCCCCCCAAGAGAGAAAATAAATGTTAGTATTTATGACTGCACCCAATTCGCCATAAAGATTTCTTGATATGTTAGATGAAATAAAATTAAGAATACTAATTATGATTCAGAATTTGTGAGATGAGGATTGATAATTTGGATTATTCGGACTACTATTCTCATAACTTACCACATATTTTATGTAAAAATGAGTTGTTTTGAAATAGTGCCGAGTGGCATTTTTTTAGGATTCGCCTAAAGGTAATGTTAAGCAAATGCTATTTTAAAGCCTATAGTTAGTTATATTAGCCAGCATAGTTTCAGTTAGTATATAAATCAGTGTTTCTCTTCGGAATATCGTCATCATCAATGTTGATATTTATATTTCTTCTACGTTTCGACCTATGTGATCTCTGGCCTTCTTCAGGTGTATTATTCATTGTTGTTTATCATTTGGGTATTTCTGATGTTGTCTATATACTTAAAGTCTGATTGTTATATAATGAAAGCCCTCGGTTTGAGTAAAGGGAATGAGCGATAGAGCGGTTGGAATGATTGACAGGTCAGAGGTCAAGAGATGACCTCAGCGGATAAGCAGAAGTTAGAGTTTGATGTAATTTCCGAAAAAGGTAATTCTAGTCTCTTCCCTGCCAATCCCTTAAGTGTATTGATTTACTCCTCTCCAGGAGTTAGGCACAAGGCCAGTTTTATCTTACTCCCACAAGTAAGATGTGACCCAAGGTCGAGTCGAGAAAGTGGGGTTTGAAAAGCCAGCGCCCGAGAGGATAGCACTCTGGCCATTAAAAATTGCCTGGGCAGCCCTGTCGGCATTCCCCGGTAGGGGCGCCTCAGGTAGTAAGCAATACACTTACTCCTCCCCAAAGAGGGAAGGCGAAGCTTGGGAGGGTGGATCTCCCAGAACTGCACAGGACAGACTCATAGACAGGCGTAAGTCAAGCCCCGAAGGCCAAGACAATACCATCTATGGGGTGCAGTATCATGGCCACCGAGAGTTAACAAGGCCAAGCAACTAACTTATTGCCCCCCTCTGACGTCATTGTGGTTGGTTACCTTAATTTCGCGCCTTTTTAAATTTCATTTCATAATTCACAAAGTTAAAATGCCTACTGCATGTGTTTGGATTTCCAAAAGAGAAAGAATTATGGCAAATATGGATACACACAAATAAGTTTGAATTTTATTTTTAATTATATAAAAAATCAAAAGTCTGAATTACTTATTCATTATTTGATAAAAAAGTAGTGTATAGCCAATAATAAATCCATTTTTTTCTAATTATTTTTTTCGATGCCTTATTAAGTGTAGTATATTTTATCTTTTCTCTGTACTTTTGTAGATTAAATAAATGAAATAATAACGGCATATTTAATCAATATTTTCACACACAAAAAAATATTGATTAAATAATGCTTTATTCAATGATAATATCGTTAATTAACAAAATTAAATTTTCTCCGAGGTATGATTTTTATTTAGGGGCATTTTTCGTAATATATACGAAATAATTAATAATTTTTATTTTATTTTAAACATATACAGATCTTTATTATCATTAAAAAAATGCTAATCTTCTTTTTCATGTTGACTCTTGTCAACAATATTGAAAAAATAGAAAGAATGATTATCTGGAATTCCTCCAATTCTATACTGAACGATTTTTGTGATATGAAAAATGATCACATCAGTAAGAAAAAGCTGAACAGAAAAAGAAAATTAGAAACATTCTACTAAATATTTTCTATAAATTTATATTGAATAAAGATCAGTTTCAGGATAAATCGAATCGTGTTCCTTTCTTTTCTTTTTTTACATGCAAATTTTAAAGTGTTCTAATGCCTTGTTTTAAATATTTACAATATCGTATGGTAAACATGTTTTGATATTTTGGATAACTTTAGTAAAGGTGTTTTTTGTTTACAGGAAATAATACATTTGCACCAAGCTTTCTAATAAAGTAATGGATTTATTATATTCCGTGATCATTAATTAATAAATACTGAAAATTTCATTAAAATTGGTTGATTTCCTGAATTTTGATGGATTATTTAGTGAATGGAGAAGTCGAAATGCCTTCTTATTGTTATTACGACGGCCATTGTTTTGACACGCAATGCAGTGACGTCATTTTCGAGCCAACAGGCCTGTAGTAACTCCCGGTGGCCACGGCAGTATCCATCGGAACAGATACTACACTGTGATCTTAGCCAAAAGGCCAAATCCTTAAGTGTAGCAGTCACCAAAAATCTGCTTATTCCAAAAAACCCAATGGGGGTGGGGTGCTTGAAAAATGTAAACCTACCATAAAATAGCAAATCAAGCTGTCTCTATCCCACTCACATAGTGAGGACCTTTCTAATGTGTATCTTTCTTTGATTTATTTCCATATTGTCACACTGTCCTTAAGCTAGTAAAACCTCCACTTAAAGAAGCATCATGTGTCGATGTGTGTATAATTAATGAGATCATACACACCTCAGATGTCGCAACTATCTAAACACGTATTCTGATGTTTTCTATCTAGCTACGTCAGTGGAAATCATCAGCATACACAAAGCAACAACAATAATAATATTTAAATACTTTTTTTTTTTTAAATATAATTGCAAATTAACAATTAAACTGAAGACAGACAAAATCATTATTTGATATCTCTATTTATATAAAGTTAGGTATGTTTATATATTTCTATGTATAGGATTCACGTCTACATTAATTAACCGATCATTATGAATTTTGAAACATTGCTGCTAGGTGTAAGGGTGAGTAATGTTGGCTATATTTAGTTTAATTTAGTTTTATGAAACGAGAGGATGGATAACTTCGACTTTTGTTAAATTTTTACAACAGGTATTAGATATTAATAAATACATGTTCCACAAATTTCAGTTTCTTTGGAGTATTTTAAAGGGTTTTTATGGGGCATAATATTGACACAAACTCCGATTTGAAAATTCAAATATTTCAGATGTGCATTATATTTTATCAATAGTCATTAGACACCAATTAAGCAAGATCCACATTATAGTAATAAACTTCCACATTTTCTATCATTAAAATATTCAGTTAATTATTTAATTTTAAGCAAATACTGAGTATTTATTAGTGTGAATTTTTACATTACGTTTATAGAAATTAAAGCCAGCCACGGATACAAACATTACGAAAATTAGATTAAAACAAATCCCGGGCAACGCCGTATAGGGACAGTTAGTATTTAAATTATATAAATATATGTATGTGTTATTACATAAGCAGAAAACGCTGACAAATATTTTTTTTTAGTTTTTAATGTCTTTTTGGTTGTGTGTTATTTTTGGCTTAACTCTGTATTCATATTTTTCGTTTGAAATTAAATGTTTGATAAAATTGATAATGTATTCGTGAAATGTATCATGTGACCTTAATAAAACATTGAAACAATTATTTCTGTAAAATCCTTTTGTTTTTAGTTTATGTATATGGTAAGCTAAATTTTTTTCAGGACAAAACTTATAATAAATGTCATGTAAAAAAATCTGCTTGCAGATTGAAGAGTTATAGTACACACAACAAGCTCCATTTTCAAAATCACTAGAAAAATAAATGTTGACTTGAATTTTCTTCTTTATTTTTTCTATTACCTCATTAGGATTAAAGTTTAAAATAAGATTCATACTTTTTGTAAAAAAGTTCAGAAAAGTTATTGATAGTGGATTTTTACTTGCAATTTGTTTTTTTTTCTTGTTTTAAACTGTACTGTTTTTTACCAAAATGTTATTTTGTTCAAACAAAGAGAAATAACTCTGTATTGACGAATATAGAGTTATGTTCCTTTAAGATGGCGTCTGTATACAAACAATGTCGATCTGATTAAAGCATTTTCTGAAAGGCTTGAATCGAATTACAGTTTATGGTTCTTAACAACATGCTGCAATGATTTATCAAAAAAACTAACCAACCAGAATCAAATATTGATTTTGTAGGAAAAAAAACTATTGATCGAGAAAAGGACTGACTTTACTTTATATATTTGTATCTAACCGGCGTTGCCCAGGAGTTTGTTTTGTTCTTTCATTTTTATTTCACTTACTTAACTCACCATACATTTTGCCTTTTCTCTTAATTGATTTCTTGTAAGAAAATATTTACATTTTTGGAAAGATAATTCAATGAAGGAATATATATACATATATATATACATATATATATGTATATGTATGTATTTACTAATAATGGAGATTTTGTATATGTCTGTCTGAAATCGAAACAATACTATTTAACACTATTGCATTATTGTACTTAGTTTGAAATAGTATAGTTTCGAATTCAGCCTATTGTACTATCTTTTAATGCTAAATTTGAATCTTATTTATGGAGAGGAGAATCCTCCCAGGCATTACCTCCTTTATGCGGGAGGTAGTGTACTATCTTTTAATGTCATTTAATACCAAGACACAATTTTACGGCATATCAACCCCTTTTAAGTCAGTTAATATCAAAACATTTTTGTTAGTAAAGTATCTGTTCCGTTTTAATGATACAATCCTTGAAAGCATTACCTCTTCACTTTTTGTGGAGGGGGAAGGAGTAGTGTTTGTTTTTTTGTGTGTGTTCTGAAACAAGAACTCCAATAAAATTACTTCCATTTCAAAACTTTCTTCTATTTATCGGAGAAAATATAGAGATTTTGTTTTCGAAAAAACCTGCAATTAAAAATTAGTTCACATAACCATTTACTTTGATTAAAATGTAATTAACGGCTAGCAAAAGTGTTTGTAACTAATTCTAATAAAATACTTCATAACTTTTTAACTATTCTTTAAATAAATAGATAGATATGACTCATTATTTGTTAATTAAAAGTTGTAACATTAAAATAAAACGAATGCAAAGAGTGTTTTCAAATCTGTTACAGTCAACAGACGACATAATTCTCTGCATAAAGCTTTATTTAATTTGAGAACAATTCATTTTAAAAGTTCACACATATCAACCTTTTTTAAGTCATTTAATACCAAAATACGATTTTTTTAGTGTATTATCTGTTCTGTTGTCATAAGGCAATCCTCCCAGGCATTACCACCTCCTTTTTTGGGAAGTAGTGTAGATAGCATTTTTGTCATGTCGTCTTCTGAAACAAGAATGTCAATAAAATAACGTCCAGTACAAAACTTTCTTCTATTTATCAGAGAGAATATTAAGATTTTATTTTAGGAAAAACACGCAGTTCAAAATTAGTTCACACTATTAGCTGCTCTGTTTAAAATTGAGTAATATGTATCTTAACAGCTAGCAAAAAAGTCTGCGGCCAGAGGGAGCAGATGTTTGCTTGCATCGTTAAAATAATCGGTTTAGCAATTAAAATCGATAGAACATCGTATGAAATTTAAATCGCATAAATACTTGGGTTTTTTTTCTTTTAATGCTGAAATAGACATGGTACTAAATATAAATATTTAATGAAATTAAATGGTTAAGTTAAAGAACCAAAAGTTGTTATATTCCCAGCAGATCACATAATACAAAATGTATTTATTAATAAATCGGATCTTATGAATCGCCAGAATATATCAAATACTGCAGATAAAAATAAGCTCAATGGTTAACATGTTATGTCAAGCAGAGCTTTCATATTTTTATTCAGTAGATTACAAAATTTATGAGATAATATTTAAAATATTATAATCATGCTCTGAAAATCAACACTTAATGTTTATCCATATGTAGGCACGTTTCAAAAAAATCATTTTATTATCACTATTACATGAGAGTAAAATTTGAAAAACTTTTATGATTTTCATCATCAGCATATAAACTTTATCAATTTCAATTCAAATAATTTCCAGTAGATATATTCGCAATCAATTAAAGAATAAAACAATGTCCGGATGGACCACATACAACATTTTTTCAATAACTAGCGGAACCCGTCGCCCGGCGTTGCACGGGAGAAAGTACTACCTATTGCATGACGTCGAATAAAAAAAGAAACGGCCTATTGTTCATCTACCGTGTTGGGGAATTTTTTTAATTAAAAAAAAAAGTTGTAGCGAAAAAGAAAAAAGTCGTAGCGTAGATTGAGATCGAACGCTGAAACTACCGATTATGAAACCTAACTTCTAAACCATTACCCCAATGTTTCCAGTTAAAAATCTATGTGTAAATACCCCAATTAAGCTAAGGTTGTTCATCGACCGAATATAAAGTTCAACAATGACAGAGTTTACGGCATTTGGTGATGAAGTAAAGGAGTTGGTCAAGATTTCTATAATATGCGTCTTGTAGGTGTATGATTTGGAAAATTTAAATATTTAGGAGTCTACCAGTATGTTGGCGCTTATTCAATTAAGTAGGAAGTCGATTCGATCAAGAAATTCTAGGTGCCATCTTGAATGATTAAATCTCGCTGGAACTGTGTTCGTTAATTTCATTCGGTTAATTCCGGAATGAATGTAAATGTAGAAGTTATAGGTAGAATTACAAGTAACGTAATCTGATATTCGCGAATAATCATCGGAGTGTAAGGGAGCGGTTGTTAAGTTTTTGCGTATTGCTTAATATTATGTAGTAAAATAATGCCAGACAAATACGAAATAACAATGGGTGTTTTGTGAAAATTATACTGTGTTTATTAGTTCCCGGTGTCGATGAGTGTAGTCACAGTACAGAATTGTTAGGGAGGAAAGTTTTTACTACCACCTATATGGAGTTGGTATTTCGGAGAGTCGCGACGGCCGGTCCGAATGCAATATTCAGTGTTAGTTTCGAAAAAAGAATAACAAATTTACTAAAACACGCTTGAGTGAATAAGTGTAATGTAATGGTGAGTTTAGTAGCCTGTGATGCATGTGGTTATTTTCCTATTCTCCGAGAAGGTACAGGGGAAAAAACGTCTCTACTTTATATATTAGATAAGGATAGGCAGAAGACATGAAATTAATATGAAATTCAAAAACACATTTCAGGATGGGGTCAATATAAAGAGCAGCGATCAGCTACAGTTGATAATCACTTTTTATACTTTCCGCGTGGCACAGTGGATATAGCACTAAGTAAAATTCAGTTCTAAGTGATAGTCATCTGAAGGTTGAAGGTTCAATCCTCGGTGCGGGCGATACAAAGAATTGCAAATTACTGAAGACTTCTCCCAGTCATGGCTGACGAAACAATCCCCCGTGGATTAAATAAATTTTCAAATTCCATCCAAACCCGAGTTCGACAGAAATATTCCCGAGTTCGAAAAAATACACCTGAAGAAGGCTGGAGGTTACAGCAGCCGAAACGTTGTGATGACAACACAAGACATTCAGTAGTCCAAATAATCCAAATTATATCCTCGAAACAAAATTTAATTTCTTAAAAGAACCTAATAATTAAAAAATAAATGATGTTCCTAGCTAAAAAACTTATATATATCAGAAGTCCAGAAAAGTACCATTTCATAGTTCCGATTACATATTTATTGTTGATATTTTCATTCTAACATTTCAGATTAACTCCAGATATGATTCTACACTTTCACATGGATCTCTAAATCCAATGGAGATTAGCCTTTACACTCATTAGGATCTGTACAAAGCGAAATAATTTTGCTGATATTCATTTATATCATTCAGAAAACCTCATTTTTCTCCAATCAGACAAAGGGGGCTAATTCCTATAATGTTACATTTTTTGAACCGTAATCAAATTTGAGGTATAATAGAATCATCCTAATTCATAAGTTGATATCATATTATCACACAAGTCAAAGTTTCCACTATTATTCTACAATATATGCTAGGGTGTAGGCATAACTATATTACCTTAATTATTATAATTTAACATCATTTATTATCATTATCGTAAAAAAACAACAACAAATCCCAACTATTTAAAGCGATAATAAATCGTACATATTTCAAGCAAAGGATTGTGACCCACATGTAACATTCTAGACTACAGACTATGTGGTCGTGGGTTCGAATCTTGCCATGCTGATGATTGGTGGATTACTTTAATAGTGGCTTAATGCATGTAAGGGAGATAACTCTCAACATCACTTAGGAAGTGAAATCAACATATGATAGCGTTTAAAAGAAAGCTGTCATTATCACCCGAAAAACAACAAATCTCAACTATTTAAGCTAAAATAAATCGTACATATTTCAAGTGTGTCCCATACGTAACATTATAGACTGATAGGAGAAGGGGTGAAGGGTTAGGGTTACCCAGCGACTGAAAATCAGTTCATGAAACTATCGCTATCATCTAAGAGAAGGAAAACTGATCTCAAACTTCTGCTGCTTTGCGGTTATATCTACTCGTAGGAAAAGTTTCCATGGTTAACCCTGGCGAATGATCTGGAACCAAGGCACTCGACGGCAGTATACAACACATTCTAGCAACTCCTGTGATGGTTTTGGAACTATGTGTGTTCGCACTTGCCTTTCCAATGGACCATTTCAGCAACGCAGAGAAGGGCTGAAAGATCTGCTGCATGAGAAACAGCCTGCCCTCCATACTTACCTCCATACTTACTTGTGCAGGCTTTACGTTCTGAAGAGCACAACTCCATGGTCTTCCGAAACTGAATGATGCCTATCTAATGCCAAAACACAAACAATTCACCTCGTGTAAACATTTCATTGAACATAAATTGCTATTTTGCCCATAATTGTGTGCACACTCTTTTCTAAGTAGTATTATAATATTATAGGTGAATGCAAAATATCTGATTGACTTTCAACTGTTTAGTTGATTCCATAGTCTGGAGCTGTATCTATTACACTGTTCACGTTCACCCCCTCTAATAAGGAAAATTAGAAAGGGGTTAAAAAATATGCAATTATTAACTTGCTTCCTGACAATGAATAGTTTGATACACATTCGGTTTAAATTTGTAGGGGGAACGGAAGGGTTCTGGTGTTTTTAAAAGTCTGAAGTAGGTTCTTAAAACATTGCAGCTAACTTGGCATTCTCTCACTTGTTAACACTGCAGACATCAGGGGTTAACTTTGACGGTGATAAGAGAGAGATGAAAAGGAGAATTCATTGATGAGTGAAAGCAGAGAGAGAGAGAGATTAAAATGACAAAAAAAAAAATGAATATATTATTTTTATTGCTGAAAGGAAAGAAAATCACAGGAAAAAAAGCTAGAATTTAAGCTAAGAAAGAAAGTCACATTTCATTTAAATGCATTTTTTTCAGCCATTTATTGACAATATAAGACATACATATTGATAAGAATAATAATTATACTTGCATATAATTATAATCACATTTCATAAAATTTTGCAATATTAAGAAAACATGTAAATTGGTCCTTTTATTGATGTTTGGTTACGGGCGGAATCCAGCTGAATCGCCTACCCTACAATTACCAAAAAAAAAAAAAAAAAAAGAAAGTTTTTTCTAATAATTTACTTGCAGGAAGCGGGGGGGGATTGTTCGTTTCTAGCGTTAATTTGTTAAAATGAGCCCTCACTTACAGATGGTAGAGTTTTATGTTGTCATTATATCAATTGTTATTATCTGGCCTTCAGATCAAAATGCAATATCTGTTCTGTTTTGGGTCAAAGGAAGACAAATTCTGCTAGCCCAAAGGAATTTCTACTTTTGTCCCCATCCAAAGTGTCTTTTTTTAGAAGCTTGATTTCGCCCACATAAAAAAACTGATCCTGTATCCCATCCAGCCATTGTAAGTAGGTGGCTCATAGATAGACATGTATTATTATTAATGCCGATTTGGAAGTAAGAGATGAATTTAACAAGGAATTAACCTTAAAAAATTAGACTTCTCTCTAAAGAATTAATTTTTATTTATATTTTTGATAATCATGAACTTTAAATCGTAACAATAAAAACTGTAGAGATTTTTTATTTGCATCTGCTAACATTTTTGAGGATGGCTGATTGGTCTGAACTTCCGCCGAGTTAAAAGGGACTTTTTTATTTTATCATCTGAATTTTACAAAGCTTTAAATTGGTTTTTGAATTTATTTTTTCAATAATTATTCTGCGAGTCCGAATCTCAAAGCAACTGGATATACATAGCTTTTTGGTTCATATAAACTTTAGGGCAATCCTAAAAAATGTTTCTTGGTATTATTTCAAAGCAATTTATTATTGTATAAAACCATTAGATTTAATGTTGTTTTTTTGGGGTTTTTTTTGGTTTTGTTTAAAAAAAAAAGTTATAGCATTTTGAATCAGACTTTGTAATAATTGTTTTCAGTATTTCTTTTATTTAGGAATTGCTAATAGAATAAATTAAAGTTAAGTGAGATTACAAGTAAATTTAAATATTTTTGTAAGACGAAAAATTGTTTTTAAGTTTTTCTTCTTGATAAATTTTTCACCAAAATTTAATAATCTTTTTCCCTTTTAATTTTCAGATTAATTCGTGACCGAGGACCTGATTGTTTACACTTTCTCGTTCATTATAATTTTTAACCAGATCTAACTTCCTAATAGCAGATGAATTGAGAAGAATTTGCTCATAAAGGGGAGACAATCAAAATAGTTTTTATTTCAAGGGAGACAACTGCTACAAGATCCAATATTCAATTAATGCATATTTTTAACGATTCATATGTGAATTAAATTATTTCGGAATTTTTTCTTTTTTTTCTCTTCAAATCTTAATCAAATCTACTTAATACAGTTGATAATGTTTGCACATGTGTGTGTGTGAAGCATATGAACACCCAAACGGCTGAGCATAAAAAGCTGATAAATCTATAACATCAGTTGTTATATGTATTTTCAATGATTTGTCACCGAATAAATAAGTATTTTTGACTGTTTTCCAGCATTTTAGGGTGTCGTCTGCTCCATTGCATTTATGAAAGGTTTCGAGTGTATCTCATTATTATAATAAACCCCTCCTGGGGCAAGTATTTCAGCTTATATCAAATAGGAACATTAAAAAATTGACAAAATCATTTTACTCACAGATTTTAAAATATTATAATTCAAACAGGTTTTGACTGACATCAACCCGAAGATCATAGACTTCCATTGCTAACTTGTAAAAAAAAAAAAAAAAAAAAAACATTTGAGAATATTTAAAGCAATTATCATACGGAGTGACCAAAAATAAAATACCACCCACGAATGGAATCATTAATAAAATTCATAATCATTTCTGCAATCCAACCATATTGAGTACAAATAAACTTCAGTCTGTATCTGACCTGTCCACCAATTTTCAGTCATGAATGCACAACAGTCTTTGTTTTATGACTATTCAGTTATATAGGTGGGGGCACTTTGGTGATCGTTTTATCAGTAGGATCAGTGTTATTCTAAATCGGTTTCACACTCACCAGATCTTAACCCTCCTTGATTTTTATCTGTAAGGTTATCTCAGAGATAATGTCTATCAAACCAATCCTCAGGCTATTCCTGTCCTAAAGAGCACCATCACAGTCGAAAGAGGAGAATGCTAGAATCATTGACAATTTTTCACGGCATATCCAGATGTGCGTATTACAAAGATGTGAGTGACCAATGGCAAAAGAAAATCTGAAATCGAAATTAATTTCCCAACCTGGGATCCATATGGCTTCCTAAAAATATCCTAATTAGGCCCACACGCATGCGCACGCATGAAATTTAATATAGAATGATCCCCTCCATTTCCGGGGTATGTTAGCTTTTTACGGCAGTTAACCAAGTAATTTTTTGCTCTGGGAGATAAATACTGAGGTTTTTTTTTTGAAAAGTTAGTAAAAAAAAATTACTTACACTACCACTAAACCTAAGTCCATCGTGAATCGTTTGAAGTATGGCAAAATTAAAATTTCCAGAGAAAGGGGAAGGGAAGATGAGACGGAAAGAGAAAGAGAGAAAAAACAGGAAAAGAGAAAGATAAATCAAGAGAGAGGAAGAAAGAGAAAGGGAAATAAAATCGAGCCAAAGAAGAAATCAGAGTTTTCTTCTCATTAAAAAAGATTTAAACAGCAATCACACTTTGTAAATTTAAAAAAAAAAAAAAATAAATCATCTATTTTTTTTTAATTAAGAAAAAAATGGAATTCTGCTAAAAAGCAGAGATCTTACATTCCTGTTATTATTGAACAGCAATAAAATAAAGAATGTTGGAAATTCACAACTGAAAATTAGTGGACAAGTCAGGCATAGACTGAAGTTTACTTATAGTAAATATAGTTGAAGTGCAGAAAGGATAGTGAAATTTATTAATTTCATGGATAGCATTTTTTTTCTTGGGGTGGAGGTCACTCTGTATTAATTCCTGATTTTTGAATAATAAACTTGAAAATAACTTTCAGTACAAAACATTACTTTTGTATCTTCCCAGATGAAATGTTACAAATAAAATGACAATAGTTTCTTGAAGAAAAAATGTTGTGTTTAGTTTGTTTGCTTTAGATGGAGTGTCATTTTTTTTTACTTAACTATAAGTGCTAAGGGGAGATAATTCGTCAAAATTGTATATCGTCTTTTATTTTGAGAAACGTAAGTGGAAAGAAGTTTCTAGTTTTACTCGACGTATTTGTGGCTTGTTGAGTCACATCAACTACCACTATTTATTCTTTGTTATCATTCAAAAATCCATAAACTGTGACATATCTTTTAAAACATTCTTCTTGCATAACTAAAATAATAAGTCACTTTACTTCTATATTATTATTATCATTATATAGAAGTATTATTATTCTTAATCATTTTTATATAGAAGTAAAGAGACTTATTATTTTGTCATCTAATTTACATACGTGTTTGTGGTGTGTACAGACACATATATAAATTTGATGGCTACACCAAGAAAATACTTACTCTTTCTCTAAACGCTGACAGAGACATTAAGAAATATTAGAGAGTGGTAGAATCAACATAGACTGAGAGGGGCGAAAGAAATACATAGCACTTTTATAGAGATGGATGACTTGTTCAGTTAATTATAAATTACAGCTAATTAGAACAATTAAAACAAATTTCTTTTTAAACATAACACAATCCTAGAACTAAGGTACATTTATCATGTATTTTGTGTGCTTTTTAACATAGTTCACCCCAAACAAGGCAGGCCGCCACTGTAGACGTAAGGGGCTGCTGAGAATTAGGATGGAAGTTTTGGGTGTTATCTTGAGTTGAGAGCTGTGTAGCGAGATATCTGTTTTGAACTTCTGCATGTCGGTACAGTCAAGGAAACAGGAAGCAGGGAGGGAGTTCCAGAGGCCGGCAGCACGAGAAAAAACACTATTTAAGTAGAAGTCTCTCCGGCATCTAGAGACCTCCACAGTGAATGGATGGGATTTAGCTGAGTGTCGGGTGGTCTAGTGTATTTCCATCGAGCGGGCACTAGACCAGCTAGTTCATTGGATGACAATCCATCGAAGTATTTGTAAAACAAGCACAAGGATGCAACATTGCGGTGATGGGACAAGGGCTGGAGCTTGATGGATAGTGAGGGATCTATTAAGTTGGCAACTCTTTTTTGGGCCTTGTCTAAAAGGGAGAGACTACTGAATGATGCACCAGCCCAAATGTAGCAACAATACTCCATGGGCAAATGGTGGCTTTGTAGAAATACAGGATAATGTCAGGTGTGAGAAGTTTTCTAGCATGGCAGAAGGAACCCACCTTCTTTGCAGCAGCCTTGGCAGTGTTATTAAAGTATATAGGAAAAAATGCTAGAAAAACAAACTTTGATCAACTCACTTTTCATATAATAGTAGGTACCATCTCAAGTAAAATTTCTGATTTAATTAATAAATTTATGTAATACTCAACAGCCTGAAGTGCTTGTTTTTTTTTTTTTTGATAAAATCGGTATGCCAGCGAACATTCGCGTTTTCCTTTGATTTAAAAGCAAGAACTTCTGTACGTTACTGTTGTGTCTAAAAGATTGACGACAAACACCAACATGTAAAAATATAATGGTATATTTTTATTGCTCTGTTGTGGAGCATGAATAAGGTGAGAGAGTGTGGAGAGAACATTGGAATTGACGGAAGTTGATCTCTCAAATTCACTAACCATCAGCCTCCATTCAATCTCATTTTGAACCAGTTAATATAACATTTTTGGACACCCACAACTGCAACACCCATTTCGGTATGTCATCTACCAGTCAATGTAGCCACCCTATGATTCTGCTCAATTTGTTGACGATACGAATAAGTACCTCCGACGACAGAGTCAGATAAATCTTCAGATTTACTGTGAACTACTTAGAATTCCAGTAACACACTGACTACGATTATCTCAACAACTGATCAATGGCATACTACTACATACACTCCGATGTTCCTTAGGTACTTAAAGATTAAAATGTTATCTCTGCACTTGTTTGCAAGTAGTAAAGGATTTAGATTCTTGTCATCATTCTGTCAAATTGACCTTTATGTGGTATTCACCTTGGAAATCAAACCAGAAATGGAAACGTAAAAAGTGTTCCTAACCAGGTCTGTTGCCATTACTGCCACCCCCCACCCCAAAATAAAATTGGGGTTTCAACCTTGACCTGAGTATTTAAATTAGAGAAATATTTTGAAGAATTGGGAATAAGAATTGTGTTAATTCTTTTAATTTAGTCTGTTATCAATAATCTAATATATAAAATTATCTTGTCGGATTCTCAGAGTTTGTCATCGATATTCCTATGAAATAAAAATATCTGATCTCCTTTCAAGTATTCTTAAAACAAAATTTTATTTCTATTCCATTTCACTTATTTCTATATTTAGACTGCTCGCTCTTTCATTTTGAAAGAATAATATTCCTATGCACCAGTGACAGATGACAGAAAATTATATCAAATTTGAAACCAATGCAATCTCCGATTGGCTTAAATTTTTCTCAACTGATAAAAGTATTTACCGTTCTGCTGCAATTTAGACCAATGCACTCTCCGATTAGCAAAAAAAAGTCACTGCTGAATGTGCTGACAAATAAAAATGGTGGATTTATGTAAGTCATACATTTTCGTTCTCTTTTTACAACCATTACTTTTCTTTTCAAAATGATATTATTTTTTATAATTGTTTGCTACTTAAAATTTTTTTTTTTTAAATTCCTATTTCAGTGACAAAAAATTATTTAGAGTTAAATTCGTTTCTGCATTTATTGCATAGCATTTTTTTCACCCGTTACATATTTCTTTCTGTATCACCCCCCCCCCTTCTGTATCACCCCCCCCCTCCATAGCTATTCCTGTACAACACCGGGTAGGGTCTGTTAGTTATAAATAAATTAAACTATTATTTTTTTATGTTATAATTTAGTCTGTTATTTAGCTATAATTAAAAAATAAGAACAAGCTTAGGAAACAAGGTTAAAAATAAAGTCTTAAAAACATTTTATTAATTTTGATGGGGTTTCTTCTTATAGTGGGCTTTTATTCCTGCTATTTTTTAAAGTCAGTTCTTAGGATTTCCTAAAGAGAAAACCATCTAACATGCGCACAGGAGATGTTTGAGTGTACAATATAAGTTTACGATATAGAAAATCCGATCAAAGTAGAAACAGCACAAATCTATTTATTTATCCTCTTTGGGCATCTATTATCTTAATGATCTCATGTTACCATTAAATGTTGTTTTAAAAAATTATATGTATAGAAATATCAAAATCTTATAAATATTTGATCAGATGGAGCCCTAAAAATGTTCTTGTAAATTCATCTTTTTTTTTTTGTAAATTCATTTTTATTTTCAAGTTTTTCTACACAAACTATGTTTTCAGAGGCATTTTTTTTCTTTTGTTTATTGTTGTTTCTTTTCAGTACAATTATAACAGCCAACAATGTTGCAATCTAATATGCAAACATTAGATTAAAAAACATTATTTTACTCAGTTTTTTAAATAAGCATATACGAATCATATCATCCTTATAGACTCACAGTCATACTGAATTAAACAAATATATTACTAAGGTCATAAGTTATTAAAATCTGTGTGTGTGTATAGTCAATTGTCCTGGGGGTAGATGTTGGTCAAAGTGGAGTAGTTGCTCCCAAGAAATGTTGTGGCAGTCTCTCAACCGAGACGCAGTGTCTTGATGTAACAGCGGGAACAACAACAATCACCAACTCCACCGGGTCTCCTGAAATCAGCACAGATGACGTCATCCCAGTTTCTCAAATGGTAGCAGCAGCACTAAAAAAAAAAAAATATAGAAATTTAAAACAGTTACAAGAAATGAAAACCTTTTAAAATTAGATTTAAGTTTTAGATATGTATAGTCACTATAAAAAATGTGACCTATTGGGTCACCCATTGGGTTCGCTTAGATTGTTTGAAAAAAGTGAGCTCGCAAAGCCAGTTAAATTATTAAGACAAAATTAATCTATTTCTGCTTGTTTCTCTTTTTCTCTTCTGCTATAATTTCAATAGTATTAATACTTGTGGTGATATTCCCTATTTATAATAGACTATTCCAATTTTCTATTTTATAGTGAGTTTATGACATTTGATTGTTAATAAACAGAGAGAGAAAGAGAGAGATGCAATTGAGAGTAATAGACACCATATAAAATAAGAGGGGGAGGGTCGACCAACAAACAGAGAAAGAGGGTGAGAGTAATAGACAGAAACTTAATAAAAAATGGGAGACTTAGTGATTAGCTTGCAAACTACAGCTAATTCTATGTCTCCAGAAAGTATCTGACTTCTGATGCAATCATCAACCTATTTAAGAATCAGATGCATCCTAAGATGAGGAGGTACTGTTGCCACATCTGGGGAGGTGCTGCTCAGATCACCCTTTCCTGCCTTGACAGAGTACAAAATCGACTTCGCAATCTAGTGGGAGATGATCTTTACAGGCCCTTTCTTACAGAAGAAAGATTGCTAGTCTTTCTCTATCATTATTTTCATGGAAGGTGCTTGACTGAGCTCCAATCTGGTTACTCCCTGTAAAACATTCACAGCAAGAACTTATCTGTAAATGGAAAGCAATCATTATATATAGACATTCTGGGCATAGTTTCTTTTTTCTTTTTTCTTTTTTGAGAAAGACAGATTTTTTGATGAATTGTAGATTTAAAAAAAAATAATTACTGAAACCGAGTTTAAAACTTTTGTGTGTAGGGTAGGGGGAGATTTTGTCTCCAGAGCATTTAAGAAAATTTATTTTGGATGATGGAAAGACAGTAATTGTGAACATTTAAATGTTATTTAAACTGAGAAATGATTGCAGATTAACATTTATGGATTAAAATAAAATGGTTTGGCTTGTTCAAAACTCAGTCTTACAAAAAAACTTCCTCCTCGATTTAGACATATTGGGGAAATAACTTAAACTAAATTAAAATTTGTGAATTTCTAAAGATTTGCATAGAATTCTCATCTGTTTTAGTGAGACAGAATAATAAAAGACCAAGATACATTTGGTAAAAGTTTTAATTACAAAAGAAAAGCTACAACAACAATAAACAGTGAGGAGGCACTTTAAATAGTCTTGGGCCTAACGAAAGAAAGTCTGACGGTAGTGTTCATTCAGCAGGAGGAGCAGTTAAGAATATAATTTACAAGTTTTATAATGAGAAGGAGTTAATAGTATCCCCTTTCAGTAATAAAATTCTTGTACTTTCAGGAATTTTTTTAATTTTATCAATTTTCCATTTATTTATTTTTTGGTTAATAGTAATAACAAAATCTTTGTACTTATCAGGAAATTTTTGTATTCTACAAGATCTTTGTAGTGGCTCGTCTGGGACTTCACTCTGAACTGGTTCTTCACAAAGGCTGTTTGCTTTTATCGGTTCAGAAAGTTGCATACTTTCCTTTTCACTTGTAGGGCTTTCTGGCTCACTAATAGGTGGCATGCAAGCATCCAATAGGCTTATAGTATTATCTCCATTAATTGATTTCTCTGATGTTGATGGTAGTTTCAATGCCAGGAGGCTCATACTTACTCGACTTGGTATGATCTCTGACGTATACTTTGCCTGATTTTGACCATAGAGGAATTGAAGTACCAGAAGTGGATTTACGGCTTTACTTAAATAGTTTATCGTGAGGGGTCACATTCGTAGCTGTGCAGAGCAACGATCGAATAGAATGTAGAGCATCAGGTAAAATACTTCCCATATTGCAAGAATGCAAAGTTACTTGTATGGCTTTCCATAGTGTGCCATTTAGTTTCTCAATTTGTCCATTGCCTTTAGGGTGGTATCTACTCTTTTCGAAGTCGCAATACCTTTCCCATGTAAGTAATCAGTAGTTTCCTCTGCAGAAAGTCAGTTTCTGTATCTGTGTGAATCATATCGGACATATCAAATATCGCAAATAGTTGATTCAGACATCGAGTGACAGTTTTGTTTGTCATATCTTTACATAGAAATGCAAAGGGAAAACATGAGTATTAGTGGATTATCGTAAGTAGGTATTTGTTACCATGTATGGACGTAGGCAGTAGTCCCTTTGAAATTCATGTTTAATCGCTGGAAAGGGTAGTATTGCTTTTATGAGAGTTCCCTTGTTAGCAGTAATGAATTTAGGTTTTAGACACTGGCAAGACAAGCACGAATTAGTTATGCGTTTTATTCGGTCGAGTGAGAAACGAAGGTTTATTTCTTTGGAAAAATGAAATAATCGTGTAATGCCTGGGTGGATGTGGAGAAAATATATTTGGATGGTGAGGTTGTCCAGAAGTTTTGTTATCTTGGTGATACCATTGGAGAACAGGAGGAAACTGATGCTGATCTGATAGCAAGAATTACGAGTGGATGGAGTAAGTTCAGGGAACTTCTGCCATTACTAACCAGCAGAGCGTTACTACTCTCGACAAAGAGATGAATCTGTCAGGCATATGTACGCTGTGTGATGATATATCGAAGTGAAACCAAACCAGTGAAAGTTGAGGATATGTGTTGCATGGAGAAAAATAATATGTGAATGATATGAAATATGTGTTGACAGCAAATGCCAGCATGTCAAACGGAAATTAAGCCGAATATGATGATTATGTAATGACGGTCTTAAAGACAGGCTTAGATCTAATGACTGCAGAGCAAGATTGCATCTTGATATTATAGAGAGCGGTGTGCAGAACAGGAGACTTCATTGATTTGGTCACATTGAAAGAATAAATGTGAGTGCTTCGGTTAGTAGATGTAGAACAGTTGAGGTAGTGGGGACAGTTGGCAGGAGAAGGCCAAGGGAAGTGATAAGGATGGATTTGAGAGAAAGAGTCCAGAGATAAGATAGTTTTGAAGTCAATTTCTAAAAGCCATTCAACACATACCAGCATTAACAGATGTTAAACTGAATATGATGAGGAAAGGTTTTTTTTATTGCCGAAAAGCAATAACTATTGTAAATGATTCACTGTAAAAAAAAAAAGATTGGATATGTACAGTAGAACATGAAGAGTGAAATGTGGACCGTGGATTTATTTTTGGTAGTCTCATAACTGTCGCCACCTCCTATTTTGTCATTTAGTCGTCACATTCTATGACCGAGGTTTCTGACAAAGGGGAAAGAAATTGCTGTTTTCTGTGTTGACTGTTGTTTTGAGTGGATGGTATGTGGAGATTTTTAACCCTCTCAATAAGTCCTAGCCCTAACTAATAAAACAACAACTTTTAGGCAAAATTCGACTTTATTTATCAACAGTCTCCTTCTAGAGTGATACACTGATTCCAACAATTTGATGACTTTTTGTAGAACAATTTGTCTTTGGCCTTAAAATATGCCTCAGTTTCCGATATCACTTCTTCATTGGTGCAAAATGTCTTTCTCTGGAGTAATCTTTTTGGGGTCTGCAAGCAGCCAGTAGTCGCTGGGGTCCAGATCTGGAGAATAGTATGGGGGCAGAATCAATTTGAAGTGCAATCCATGTACTTTTGCCATCGTTGCAATCGACTTGTGATGCGGTGCATTATCTTGGAGAAAAGGCACTTTTTTCTTCTTCATTTGCGTCCGTTTTTTTGCGATTTCTTCTTTCAAGTGCACAAATAATGCTATATAATAATCGCTATTCATGAGTCTTTCTCTCTCAAGGTAATCGATGAACAAAATAGCTTGAGCATCTGAAAATACAGAGGCCAAAACCTTACCTGCTGATGTTTGCGTTTTTGTCGTTTTGGACGGCTTTCATCTGCTGCTGTCCACCCAGCTGACTGCCGATTTGACTGCGGAGTGAAGTGGTGGATCCATGTCACACATATTGATGCAAAAACTCTTTTGTTACATTGTAAAGATATGACGAGCTAAACTGTCACACAATGTCTGAATCACGGATGCATCGTTGCTTGTGATCAACCGTGAGCAAACACGGCACCCATTTTGAACAGCTTTCTCATTGACAAATGTTGATGCAAAATGGTGAATACACTGCCTTCTGATATCTTTAACTTCTGTTTCGCGCAACTTCAATTTACGATCGGCCAAAACAAGTTTGTAGACTTTTTTATGACAACTGCCGAATTTGGGCGACCTGAGTGTTCAGCATCATTTGTGTCTGTATTGCTGCATCAAAGTCAGCATACCACCCTTTAACCGTTGTTTCCAACAGAGCAGAGTCCAAATAACATTTATCAAGCCATTGCTTTGCTTGAACAGTATTTTTCCTCATCAGAAACCAATGTTTCATGAACAAACAAAATTCAGATTTTTTCCATCATTATGAAAATTTGCAACAGTTGCTTCTCTTAAATAAATATAATTTGTAAACTAATTATCCGATTAGGCTCAAATCTTGACACATGCCACTTGATGGTGTGTACTTGATAAAAATCATATACAATGTTTTATTAGTGGCATCATCAATATGTCAGACCCGGGACTTATTGAGTGATGTATTATTCGTCATCAATTGTCAATCTATCCATCTTGAGTGTTTTTTTAGCCTTTGTAAGTGGTAAATCATTAGTAAAAATAAATAAGGGAAAAAAGAGAAAAGGAAAAAAAGAGAAAAGGAAAAAAGAGAAAAGGAAAAAAGAGAAAAGGAAAAAAGAGAAAAGGAAAAAAGAGAAAAGGAAAAAAGAGAAAAGGAAAGGAATAAAGAAAAGGAAAGGAATAAAGAAAAGGAAAAAAGAATAAAAAGGAAGAAAGAAAAAAAAGGAAGAAAGAAAAAAAAGAAAGAAAGGAAAGAAAGAAAACAGCTATTTTATGACATTGCATACAATCGTTGAAGAGATACTGCTGTTTTTATGGGATATCAAACGTTTATAGATCATTTAATGTGTAAACAATTGAAGATGTACATTTTTCTTAGCATTCATGTTCACAACTTAACTGAATGTCAGCTTCGATTACTCAATGAAGTGAGAGTGAAATAGGGCCAGCATGATGAGAATAAAAATAAGTAAAAGTGAAAAGACAATGTTATATACACACCAGTTTTTTGGGGGTTGCTGCTACTGCTGCCCCCTGTATCTGAACCTTAAAGCTATTCTTTATCAGTTATCAGCGTTTTTGTTGGTTTTCGAATATGATGGAAACTCGGCAGCAGCTTAGAAAGAAAATCTAATTGTAATGTCTGTGGCTGTTCAAAGAAAGGGGAGACAAACGACAGAATTAGATATAAAACATAACTAAAACAAAAATTATATTTAATACAATGGGAAGGCAAGGTGGGGGAGAATACCAAAATTAAATGAGTGTGGCCATCTTCCCTCCATCTCTAAATGTTTTGTTTTTAACACATTTACAAAAAGGTCTTCCAGTTACTATTGATTAAACACCAAATTTTCAGATTACATGTCATTTTTTTTTTTTTGAACAATTGAATTTAAAAATTTCCTCAGCATCTGTAAATGCTTTTCTAGAGTTTGAGTCCTGAACATCAAAATTTTATTTATAAAATTTTATAAATAAAATTTTATAAATAAAATTTTATAAATAAAATTTTATAAATAAAATTTTATAAATAAAATTTTATATATAAAATTGTTTGTGTGGCAAAAACGTTATCATTCTAATAGTTTTCATTTTGATAAATAAAGTAAAGTAAATTGATTGATAAACATGTGAAGTGAGGTAAAAATCGAAATATTATTTTCTTACTAAACTAATTTTATATATCTAACGTATAAAGTGAAGCCAGTCTGATTCTCCAAATTTGTCATCAATAGCTTCTCTCCTACATATAAATATTTCATTCTAAGTAGCCAGTTTTTTCCTGCAGATTTTGTCACCATGTTCTTCAGCACATAAAAATGTAATTCGACTTATTTCATTTCAGAAAATACTTTATCCAACTAGGAATTTTTTTTTTTGATGGCTGCCATCTTTCTTCTCAGCAGCAAGCTCATATTAAACTGTATGCCATCTCAGCCAATTTCAATACTAATAATAAATACTGATAATACTGAATTATTGCTTTTATTATTGATACATAATAGTTTGATACATAATAGTTTGATACATAATAGTTTGATATTATTATTTAATATAAAAACAGAGATGCCAATAAAAACGAAATCTCTGAAAGCATTAAATATTTACACCAACATCATGTAACATCATTTTTATTCCCTTAAATGGTGTCAAACAAAACCTTTCCTCATATTTTGTTTCTTCAATAATTAAACTATACAGTTTCGGTTTTTACAAAAATCATACAAGGTTAGCAACTCATATTTTACTTCTACGGCAAAAATTAACGTTACTCTTCTTTTAAAAGCCTGGCATTGCAATTGATAATTATGTATATTATTTTCAGAAACACAAATATTGCATAGCTGACAAAAAAGCTTGAATAAAAATAAGGGGGACACATTTACCCATAAAACCTGTATTTTCTAGGTTTAAATTTACTCGCAATGACCATAGCGTGCGAGAGAGGGAGCTGGAAACAGGGAAGGTGAGAGATAGACAACAGCTGTTGCGTTTAACGACTTCTTATCCAATAACCTACTTCTATTACTATTATGGCTGTCAGCTTTATTTTATAACTACTACTATTACTACTATAGAAGAGAGGTACATACACAGAGAGAAAAAAAGGTGAGAGAGGGAAAAAGAGTGACAGTGAGAGAGAGCTACAGAGATACATAGACACCAACCCTTGCGTTAAACGATTTCTACAACTACTAGCGCCTATGATAACCCATTACTTAACAAACCTGCATTAACTTGGTTTCAGTTTTACTACAAAATATTTTTTTTCTTATACATCGGATATTTGCATGAAATCAACCAGAATGCATTGTAGTTGATAACAATTTCTTCAAAATACGATTAAATTATTTTTCTCTTTTAAACAAACATTTTTTTTTAATTTATACTAAAAAAAATATTACAGTAAAGACCATCCCAGACAACACCAGGACTGGTTGCGTTAGTATATATATATATTTATAATAATTATCCACGGCTCCTCAGTGTGATCATATATATATATATATATATATATATATATAGTAGTATAGAAATATACTGATGTCAAGTGAGATACACAAAAACATTTGCGTTTCATCCCTGAAGGAATGCATCAGGTTAAACACATGGATTTAGATTCAACAATTCTTTATATTTATAGAAAAACTATGTCCATTCCAATACCAAAGCAATTAGAATCATTTTATTGCCCACTCTTTTATTCTTTTCCCTTCCTTAGTTTAAGGTTTTAGTGCTTATTATTATTTTTAAGTAGGTCAAACAAACAAAAGCATATCCTAGTTTGTTTCAGAGATACTGACTCATCAGCAAAGCCAGCTGATCCATTTGTTAACTTTAGGATTGTCTTATTTTTGTTCCGAATTTACACACTAATACACGAGTTAAAATCTATATTATTACTTTCATAAAACTGAAGTTGTTTTTTTATTTCAATTTACAGTTTTGTTTAATATAAAAATATATATACATATGTAAAGTTTGGTTCATGTATATAGTAATATATTTATATGTATAGGATTCACTCCTAAACTACTAAATTGATCATTATGAATTTTGGAACACAGCTGTTAAACAAAAGGGTGAGTAATCTGGATTATATTTTATTTAATTTCATGCAAAGGGGGTAAAGAAGGGGTGGAAGTCCTTTGTAAAAATTCAGATACCTTCAATTTTTGTGAAATTTTAACAATAGGTATTAGACATCAATTAATAAATATTCTCCAAATTTCAGTTTGATTGGAGTATTTTAAAGAGCTTTTAGGGGACTTAATATGGGAAAATTCATATATTTCAGATTTGCATTAAAATTAATCCATAGTCATTAGACACCAATTAAGCAAGATTCCCTGAATTTCAATTTCTTCTTAAGATTCCTTAAGCCTTAAATTTTAGTCATTTTCTAGAATCAAAATCATGTAGTGGATTTTGATCAAAATTGGAATAAGGATGCTAGACATAAGGTTTAGTGTCATTATATCTTGATTTTAATCTTAGTAAAGGGACATAAAAGTGGTACAAAACTTCTTTCGGGGAACTAATTTTACTCGTCCTGGGACGAGTATCTTTCTAGCATATATGTGACTTTTCAAAATACCTTTCCCACGTAACCACGTGATACACACAGCCATATTAACAGTGTCGTCCTAACATCAAGACAAATTTCAACTTGACTGCGATAAGTATGTCTCAGTTAAGAAAAAAGAAAAAAAAAAATATGCTTATACTCCTGACGATGGTATATATTACCAAAAGTACTCAAGTTTAAAAAGAAAAAGAAAAAAAAGTTTTTAAAGTAAATAAATAATTTATTTTTAAAAACAAATAATTTGTGTTGTGCAGGTTTTCTAAATATTTTATTAAAAAAATATTCTCTTTATTATTGCCATTTCGCCAACGTTTCCAATGTGTGACTTTTCAAAATATATATATATATTTAAATCATTTTCAGTATTTATTAGAAGACTGCTCGATATATTTAGTAGCAAAGTTTATAAAGCTGTACTAATGATAATATACACAAAGTGCACTCTTGCTTCAATCTCAAATCTCAAAGGCCATGATGAGTACACTCATAGATATCAAAATCCAAAATAATATTTTTAAATATTAAGGGGGGGGGGGGGTCAGTATTTATTTCAATAGTGCTCAATACATTAGCAGAGCTTTATAATAATTATATATACTTACGAATGGATGTTCCTGCTGTACACGTCGACGACAAGCCTCGCCATAAATCACAGTATTCTCTTCAAGACATTCGTTGGTGCTCACGTGACATTTTGCTCCAACAATACAACCAGACGACAACTCGGTTTCTCTACCAACACTTGCTAGTGAGATAAAAATAAAAAAACAACATTTGAGAATATTTTCAGAGATAAAGTATTTTTGTTATTTGCATAATTTGGAAAGTTATCCCCATTATGATTTTGCGATTGATAAGACACATTTTGGCCACCTAGATAGCAAAGGTTGTCGAGAAGTTCTGTTTCCTTGGTGACACTATTGGAGCACAGACAAAGGCATCTTTTGTCAGCCACCATGGTGATGAATAGACATGTGAGCCATCCTCTCTTTTGTCATTTACCTGTTTCAGTCCTTGAATCGCTACTATATGCCTGTGATTATGACTGAAATATGGACACACCTGTATGTATGCTGAATAAAAATAAAGCAGGCAACATTTCTACGTGTCCATCTCTTTTGTTCAACAAAATCAACTGGTATATAACTTTTTTTTTCTGTTGGGTCACATGAAAATGCTGAAATCGAGATGTATTTTCTAACCTGCCCCCCTTCTTGTGTGTGGAGAGAGGGTAGCACAAACAACAACAACTAAAAACAATTTGGATGATGTGCTAAGGGGAAATAGTAAAAACAGATTTAAAATAATTTGAAAACTTTAATTATTGAAATATCAATCTTCATAAATAGAAACTTTCTTTAACGAATCCCATCTCGATTTGTTATTTACAACTGCATCTCTTTGTCACAATTTAGCTTCAATATAGTCCCTATTTACTTGCCTCCCCACAAGGTCAGAGTTAGACACAAGGTCGGTTTTTAATGTGGGGAATCCATCTCCCCAAAAAGGGGCACTCTCGATTGTGACAAAAATTCAAATTACCTCAGTCTACAAGGATCTCTCCCTCACTGACTGAAGACAGAAAAGATAAAGTGTAGTATCAGAACACATACTAAATTTTGCTCCGAGCTAAAAAACAACTCCAATATCCATATCCCATAACATCAAGGGACGTCGCCGGGGAATCATGCAGATACTTTATCCGTCATCGAGGATAAAGGTTACTGAGATTTTAAGCCAAAGTAGCACCCATACGGCGTAGATATGTTTTCCTTGTAACAAGTCAAAGCGACACTCAATGATGCAAACAAAAACAATGAATCTATGATACAAGACTTGGAAAGATTTTGTAATGACAGAAGGGGATGACGCAAGAAAGTGGGAAACATCAAGTTGTAGATCACAACATACATGTAAAGAAAAATTGTAACTAAAAATAAGAGAGACAACTCTTATTTATATAGGATTTAATATATTTGGAGTTATGCCCCTTGAAATCCAATCCATGGCGTTTGCTAGGCCAGTGTTAACGAACTTTTTGAACCACTAAATGTATCATTTTAAATTTGGCAAACCACTTATATGAAAAAAAAAAAAAAAAAACTAAATACATTTATATAATAATAATAATAATAATAATAATAATAATAATAATAATAATAATAATAATAACGGAACTAGCCAGAGAACTGAAAGGAATATGGAACATGAAGAAAGTCAGTATAATACCAATAATTGTAGAAGCACTAGGAACAATCCCCAAAAACCTGGAAAAAAGACTGGAAGAAATTGGAATACAAGGGATCATTGGAACTATACAAAGGACGGCAATGATCAAAACAGCTACAATCTTAAGAAAAATCATTGAATGCGGAAACCAACCCGCATAAGTTACGAAGAGTCACACGGAACAAAACCAGAGAAAGAACACATCACAAAAAAGGAACAGAAAATGCAAGAAACATCATTTTATAAGCCCCTCCCCAATAAATTACACCGGCCTCAACTGACACGACACAAAAATGAACCAATGAACAGAAATAGCAAGAAACACCACAGCTCCCCACCCCCCAAAAAAAATAATAATAATAAATTTTTTTTTTTTTTAAATGGTACCAGCCTAGGCTGACACCACACAAAATATTTGCATGGGGTCAAGGTGGATGAGAAGACCGAGGAGGGACAGCACAAACCAGACCTCCACTGGAAGTGCAAAGACTGCTGGGACCTTGGGGAGGCTTATTGTCACCCAAATCCCAGAGAAAACCAATGGTTCTTACCAGCGAGAAATCAATGGTAAACGGCTGTTGTGATACTGCAAGTTTATTTGCGGTGGCTATCGAAAAGAGGTGAAGAATACTGGAAATCTTGGGAGACTTATCACTTAGACTCCAGGGAATACCACCGGTTGTCGGTGAGCAATCACTGATGACCTGTGTGAGAACTCCTAGTGAGTAAAAGATAATAGAAGTGTAGTGGTCTTGCTGGGAGGCTGGTTGTTGACCCGGATTATGTTTGTCACAGATGTCTGTGTGTTGCCCGCCCAATAGATGGTTGACCGGTTGCACTTATGGATGTGGATGCACTCCACTTGACGTTGAAACTACTTTCTGCTACCTGGGTGCTACCTGGCTTACATCTAAGCATATTTCTTTCAGGACTCAGGGGCTTTTCGACCTGTGTTCGCTCCGTCATCTTGCATGGCAATGAGACATGGGCCCTTAACGCTTCTCATTTGCAACTATTTCAGCGTAATGACCGTGCCATAATCAGGTGGATGTGTGGCAGCAAACAACAGGAAAGAATCCTTTCAGCCGTGCTCTATCAGAAGCTTGGTATTTGGTGGGTTTTTAGATGCCTTACATGCTCAGCGTCTCAGGTTGTTTGGCCATGTACAGCATGCCACCTCCTGCACCAACTTAATAACACGCATGGATACCTCAGGTAGAAGGGTGCATGGAAGACCAATGGAAAACCTGACGAGTGCATATGAAGTGACTTAACTGCTTGCAAAATGACTGGTATCAACCTTATGGATCCGACCACATGGAAAGCAGGCATAAGATGTTGCCTGATGTTGTGCACCCTGGAGTCAGGAACATTCGCAGCATTTTAAATTGGATGATGATGAATAATCAGAAAACATTTTTATTAATATGAAAGTAAAAGGTAACAAAGTTATAGTGCAATTATTTAAATAAACCAATTTAGAATTTCAAGTTTATTCAAGTATTACATTTTTTAGTGTATTATTTGTTGTTTGTTTGAAATCAGTTTGTGGATTTTGTGGCTCCAATAACGTCACTGCAATACTGAGCTGTGTTTATTTTGAGTAGAGACCAATACAGAGTTTTAATGGCCAATAATTGATGTATTCTCAAAATTCAAAGTTCATCTCTTAGAGGATCTTTTTCCAAATACAGCCCACTCGAAGAAGTCGTCGTCCTGAGCCTCCACAACGGACATTGGGTGGGACCTGAAACTAGAGCATGCAGACTTTATGATGGCTTATGAAAGACAGCTGACCACAATTTTCATCCTGGCAATCAGATCGTCTTTGGTGTTGCAGGCAGTATAGTTGATGTCTTTTTCAACTGCGCCACAAACATAGTAGTCCAAGAGTCCAAGGGATTGCAATCAGGCAAGTGGGAATTGGTGAAGCAATGGAAGTTCTCAGACAGCCACTTCTGAGTTTTCCCCAGAGGTGTGACAAAGCTAAGTCCTGCTGCAATGCATATGACCTTCCCACAGCTACACTCTCCACCCAGCACTTGATAACAGTGGACAGCAACTCAATATAGCCATCTGAATTGAGTCTGAGACCCGTTTTGAAGATGTGGGATGGCATGATGTGGCTATCACTGGAAACACACCCCCAAACACCATCACAGTTTGAGGAAACTTGGTCTTCATGATGTATGGGACTTTGTGCAGACTGTAAGCTAGCCAAGTGTTGTTTTATGCATAACGAAACGGGTCCCAGGAAGAACAAAAAACATCCCCAGCTCGATTAAGTGTTTGACGTTTCTTTAGAAGTTTCTTGGCTTTCGTAAGGAAGTTCTCTTGCGCCTAAACAATGAGTCGTTTGCCCTTGCAACTTTTGTATAATTGCCAATCAGATACCCATCTCTTTCAAAGATTTGCCTTGCTTGAATCTTGCTTTTTTTGTAGCTGCTTCGACGAATGTTTTTGCATGGACAGTCAGAACACCTGCTATGATCCTTCCTACTAGCAGGTGACTCTCTTCTAATATTCTGGTCCCTTCCAATCGTCCATGGGCTCCAGCTCTTAAAGTCACCAATAATACACAGAAACACCTATCCATTGGATATTACCGCTATTAAATATTTCAAGTGCTTCTGAAATGTAGGAATATCAAATAGTATCACCGTAAACAATAGAGGGATTTTTTTATTGAGCTTAGACTCCACTAGATCCACCGTGTTCTGTCTATTTGCATGCACATTAACAGCGTTAACTCGTGAAGAGTGTGATTCTTGGTCACGCACAGACGGTCATTTACTATAGAGAGGTTAACTACATACTGTAAATTGCACAAAATTTTCCAATTTATAATGGAGTGAAGCTGGGTGATATACCCGCACCAACGTTATTCTCACTTTATTTGACAGCTGTGCTTTGGTATGCTTTTTATGATTGTGATATAGGTGTCAATATTAGATTTCTAACTGGAAAAGTATTCAACAGAAAATTCCAAGCTAAACCCTTTGTTAGTAATGGATTTGTTAGGGAGCTGTTATATGTGACACACTTCTCAGAAGATATGCAATCAATCATTGATCTCTTCACGAATGCTTGTACCTGCGTTGGACTGACAATTAGCATAAAGAAAACTAAAGTCATGTACACTCTCGCTCCTGGTGATCTGTATGTTGAACCTGATGTCTTTGTTTATAGGAAACGTATTGAAGTCGTCAAGGATTTTATCTACCTTGGTAGTACTTTATCCAATGATGTATCTCTTGATGCAGAAATCAGACAGAGAATCAGCAAGGTTTCATGAATGTTTGGTAGGTTGGAAAACACAGTCTTGTCTGATGGTAATATAACTCTAGCAACTAAAATGTCAGTATATCAAGCATGTGTGTTGTCATGCCTCTTAAACATGGACATCATATCAATAACAAATAAAACGGCTCTAAAAATTTCATCAGTACTGCTTCAAACAAATTTTTTGTCTGAAGTGAGACAAGTTTTTCCTGACACAAATGTCTTAGCCAAAACCCAAACCACCAGTATTGCTACATTTATGACCAGAAACCAGTTGCATTGGGCTGGTCATCTTATCCGGCTTGATGACTGCAGACTCCCAAAACTGTTTTATAGTGAGCTTCTTTTGAGCAACAGACCTAAGCACACGCCCAAAATACGATTTTGTGATAGTGTAAAGGAGAGTTTAGCATCCGTTACTATTCCAGGAGAAAATTGGGAGTCTCTAGTGTCTGATTGTGGGCAGTGGAGGGTGTAGATTTACAGGGATGCTGAACGTTTTGAAGAAGCCAGAGTTGACCATGCAAAACTACAGAGAGCATGCAGGAAGCATGAAAGCTTACCAACCAATTGTGGAGATGTGTGCATCTATGAGGTGTGTGACCGGACTGTTGTCAAAGACAGGTCTTGTCAATCACATGAAGTTACATGGAAGCATTTCATCTAAAGTTGTTTTTCCCCGAAACAGGTGCAGAATCACAGCTAGTTATGCTCTCAATCCCCTAAGGTGTGCTGATCAGCTGGTGGCTTTAAACGGCACATGAGGGGGAACAATGATGCAAGTTTTGTACCTTCTGGCTTAACACAGACCAATGATCGACATAAGGGTCAGCTCTGTCTAAGGATATGTAATTCATTGGCAGGACTGAAGGGCCATTTGCGGGCCCATCAATGGGTGCTAAATGAAGGAGTGGCACTCATCTGACAAGACGTTGCAATCATCATATATATTAGAGAGAGAGAGAGAGAGAGATAAATAAAAATTGTGTTCAAAATATTTAGAAAGTAAGATATTTAGGCATTACAAGAACTAGCAAAAAAAACTATTAAATAGAGATTGTCTTGCTTTTCTGAGTTATCTCCCTTTCATTGTAGACTAATGAAACAAAGATTACATTGATTAAGAATAGTTTAAGATGTGCTTACACTTTCTTATATAAAAAGAGTTGCAATAACAAAAAATGTGATTATTAAAAATGTTAGTTAAATAATCCTGTATTTTGTTTTTACTAATAGCTAATAATTTTTACTTCGTCATTTTTCATTAGAAAAAAAAATCAGTTAAACATTTTAAGTAGAGATATTACTTTCATTTATTTACTTACCTGACAATAGGTCTGTACAATATCTGTAGATATTTTAAAAGTACCAAAACATTACTTAATTAACAATATTGCTGTCTGGCTTGCAGGATTTGCCTCTCATCATCCATGCTTTATGCGTTTGTTCGACCTCTATTTTTATAAAACAAGGCACATCACATGACTTTTTGGAGTCATAGTGACTAACATCTTACAAAAACACTAATATTTTGATTGGTCATTTCTCAAATTACTTGACTTCCACTAAACCATACAACATTTGAATCAGCCCAGTCATTCAAAATTTTTCTAATGATGTATAACTTTTATACACAAAGAGATGAAAACACTAGAAGAAAACATTACAAAAACAAGTAAAGATATTATTAAATAGAAATCTTCTTACCTTTCACTTCAACAACATTAAAATCACCAATCTTTAAGGATTCAACATCTGTTCAACAAATAATTAAGGAAATAAAACGAACAAAATGAACAAGGGAGATAATTACAACTGACATTTCTGAAAGTAGAAAAAAAGCAACAGAAAAATTTAGAGGAAAATATTTTTTTCGGTTTTAGATGTGTCTTTACATCTGTAGAATTTTAGACAAAGTCCAATTCTAACATTTAATATTAACTTTTATTGGTCATCTTCGTCAAACACGTAATGAACAGGTGTTAGTAAAAGATAGGTTTGGATGAGGAAAATGGTACGAAGTGACAACGATAGGAGAAAGTTACTCAAAAGTCTGTATGTACGAATAAGGGTAAGAGTTAGTTTAAAGGTCAGAGTTCAATGTTATTTGGAAGTAAGTTGTGCATCAAAATGGTATTGAGAGTAAGTCCACGTACTGACAGGTCGCCATCTTGGATAGTGAAGTGTACGTGTTGACGCCGATACGCCAACGCTAAAGGTGGATTTGGTTTGCGTGCCAGTTGATGGTTGAACTGAGCGATATGGGTTGGTTACACACTTGGGCCTTCTCATGGCTAAAGAGGTCGAACAGAATCGGTGCATTTCTTTAAATAACCTTCGAGAACCAGTGCTCTGCTCGGATAAGAGATTGTTTCTGATTGACTGTATCTCAATTGAAATTAAGTGTTTGCTCCAATCAACGCCAAGCTTACAAATAAATATTTCAGATATCAGCATGATGGCTGCTGATGTTGCCCTTGCAGTAACTACTACTGTTACACTTCTTGGTCCATGGTCTGTCATGCAAAAGTGTGAAATAGTGGGGGGTTTTCGGTCTGTCATGCTAAAATTTAGAATAGCATTTTCTAAAATGTGAAATCGCATTTCCTACGGTCTGTCAGGTTAAAATTTTGAAATCGCATTTCCTTCGGTCTGTCAGGTAAAAATTTTGAAATCGCATTTCCTACGGTCTGTCACGTTAAAATTTTAAATAGTATTTTCTTCGATCTGTCACGTTAAAATTTTAAATAGTATTTTCTTCGATCTGTCACGTTAAAATTTTAAATAGTATTTTCTTCGATCTGTCACGTTAAAATTTTAAATAGTATTTTCTTCGATGTGTCACGCTAAAATTTTAAATAGTATTTTCTTCGATCTGTCACGTTAAAATTTTAAATAGTATTTTCTTCGATCTGTCACGTTAAAATTTTAAATAGTATTTTCTTCGATCTGTCACGTTAAAATTTTAAATAGTATTTTCTTCGATCTGTCACGTTAAAATTTTAAATAGTATTTTTTTCGATGTGTCACACTAAAATTTTAAATAGTATTTTCTTCGATGTGTCACACTAAAATTTTAAATAGCATTTTTTAGTCTATTATGCTTAAGTTTGAAATAGCATTTTCTTTGGACTGTCACACTTCGGTTTGGACTGGCATTTTTTATCACAAAAGGCACAGATTGAATGATCACATCTCAAGACATTCCTGTTTCATAAAATTTATACATAAAACTTACTTATATGTATGAAAATAAAACAATAAAATTCTAAATCTGTAATATTAGGCAATTATTCATAAAAATTTATTTTTTTAAATGATACATCCTATTTAATGTTAAGGTAAAATACATCAGGGATCTGTACTGAGTTCATTGCTTTTCATTTGTGTCTCAGAGAGTTTTGTACAGGTTGTCTGGAAGAGATGCTTTATGCTGAAGATGTGTTGCTTACCTGTGAAACAATGGAAAACCTGCTCGTTAAGTTACAGACTTGGAGGAATGCTATGGAAACTTAAAGTCTGAAAGTGAATGTTACCAAAACCAAAGTGATGATCAGTGGTTGAAATGTTAGAAAGCCGTTAGAAAGAGGAAAGTACCCCTGCTCAGTCTGTAGAAAGCGAGTTGAGAGCAACTCACATTTTTATGGTACTTGTAAGCATTGGGTACACCAGAAGTGCAGTGGAATTATGGGTAGGTTGAAAGAGGATAACCAGTTTATGTGCAAGAAGTGTAAGACAATGGAAACTATAACTCAGATGTGGAGAAAGTATATTTGGATGACGAGGCTATTGATGTTGTACAGAAGTTTTGTTACCTTGGTGATACCATTAGAGAACAGAGAGAAGCTGGAGCTGGTGCATCTGCAAGACTTAGGAGAACTTCTGCCATTACTAACAAGCAAAACGTTACCACTGTTGACCTCAGGAAGTTTATTGGGCATGTGCACGCAGCGTGATAATGTTTGGAAGTGAAACCTGGCCAGTGACGGTTGGGGACATGCGTTGCTTGGAGAGAAATGATAAGAGAATGATACGATGGATGTGTAATGTGAGTCTTAAAAACGGGCTTAGATCTGATGACCTCAGAGGAAGATGCACATCTCCTTATATTGTCCAGATTTAATATTCCTCTCAGGTCATCAGATCTAAGCCTGTTTTTAAGAATCACATTAAAAATCCATTGTATCATCTCATCATTTCTCTCCATGCAATGCATGTCCTCAACCCTCACTGGCAAGGTTTTACTTCCATACATCATCACACTGTATACACATGCCCGACAGACTCTTCCCTTGGTTGACAGTGGTTAGTAATGGCAGAAGTTCTTTGAACTTACTCCATCCACTTTTAACTCTGGCAATCACACTAGCACCTTTTCAACCCTGTTCTCAATGGTATCACCAAGGTAACAAAACTTTAACAATATCAATAGCTTCGCCATCCAAATATACTTCGTCCACATCCGAGTTCTCATCCAACTCCATTGTTTAACACTTATTGCATATACACTGGTTATCATCTCTCAACCTACCAGTAATTCCACTGCAGTTTTTGTGTACTCAATGCTTACAAGTTCCACAAATGATTGAATTGCACACAACTTCCTTTTCACAAACTGATCAGTTGAACTTTCAAACACTACAACCACTGATCATCACTTTGTTCTTGGTAACATCTACTCTCTGACGTTTACTTTTCATAGCATTCTTCCAAGTCTTTAATTTAACAAAAAGGTCATCCATTGTTTCACAGGCAACTACTAAATCAGCATACAGCATCTCTTCTGGACAACGCATACGAAACTCCATAGATAATGCTTCTAAGACACAAATAAAAAGCAACAGACTCGGTACACAACCTTTATGTATTCCTACTTTAACATTAAAGCTGTCACTAAATGTGCTGTTAATTTTATCACGACTTTGAGCAATTCCTGAAAAAATTTCAACAACCACCCATTTGCCCCTAGTTTATGCAAAGCCCAGCTCTTTTTGGCACTCTGTCAAAGGTTTTCTCTAGATCCACAAAAGCAAAATACCAGTTCTTATCAAGGCACTTCTCTTGCATTTGTCTCAGGATAAATATAGCACAAGTGGTACTTTGCCCAGGCATAAAAACCAAACTGCATTCCATCAATGTTTATTTGACTTATTTGCTGCTCAATTATTCTCTCAATCACTTTCAGGGCCTGATCCATCAATAAGCCTCTGTAATTACTTCTATCAAGTGCTTCCTTTTTATCCTTGAAATAAGTCACAACTCTATTAAGTTCCCTGTCTTTAGGGACAGAGCCATGAATTTAATAACTGTTCAATTTTTTAATCTCCAAAACAGTTACATGGTAAAAAGCTGATGATCCCCTTTTTTATTTCACGTTTTAGAGTTAGGTCACTTGCTTATGCTTCCAGACTGATATAAACGGGTTTCGTTTGGTATTTTGTGAATTTTCCAGTAGTGAAATCGGCTTATACAAGTTCTAAGTCTGCAATATGCAGATTTAATTAGTATCTCAAGGATTCAATGGCTGTATATTAGTGTTAAAATAGTACCACTGTGAGTAGGAATACAGAAGAGGGGAATGCTCCTGTATTATTGGCAGTGGAGACTGTTTCTTTGGATGATTTACATAATTTGTTTTTTGGCTTGCATTATATTATTAATGTTGAATACATATATAGTGGGTTTTTTTAGGGGGGGGGGGAATTCTCCATGTATAAATAAGTAAAAGCTTTTTTGAATATAAGATTAGTTTAGGCTTATTACAGGATAATGAATCCGTTCCAAAAGTTGTTAATACTAAGTTGGTGGTTAGTAGAACTGGTATATGTATTCAACTTGAATAGGTCATAGAAGAAAACTTTGACTTGTCATATATAAATATATAATTTATACTAAATAAATAAACAGCTCAACTTGTTTTTGAGCACTATTAAATAAACACAGTAAGATTCATGGGAGTGTTTATCCAACCTTTACACCTGATCTCTGCATATATATTCTTTATTTAATAGTGCTCAAAAACAAGTAGAGCCGGATATTTATTCAATATTGATTTTTATTTGGTCTTTTGGGTCTGAGAGTGAATGTTACCAAGAACAAAGTTATGATCAGTGGCTGTAGTGTTGAAAAGCTCTCAAAAGAAGAAAAAGTTTCCCTGCTCAGTTTGTGGAAAGGGAGACGGGTGCAATTCAATCTTTTGTGCTACTTTTAAGCATCGCGTACACAAGAAGTGCAGTGGAATTACTGCTAGGTTGAGAAAGGATAACGATTGTATGTGCAAGAAGTGTAAGACAATGGGGATGGATGAGACCTCAGGTGTGGACAAAATATTGTTGAGAAGTTTTGTTACCTTGATGATACCATTGAGCACAGAGTGGAGCAGGTGCTAATCTGATTGCAAGAGTTAATAGTGGATGAAGTACGTTCAGGGAACTTTTGTCGTCATTGACCAGCAGAGCATTACCACTGTTGATCAAAGGAAGAGTTTATCAGGCATGTGTATGCAGTATGATGATGTATGGAAGTAAAACCTGACCAGTGAAAGTTGAAGACATGCACTGCTGCTTGGAAAGAAATATGAGAATGATACAATGGATGTCTAATATCAGTCTTAAAGACAGGCTTAGATCTGATGACCTCAGAGGAAGATTAAATCTGGACAGTATAGGGAGATGTGTGCAGGGCAGGAGACTTTGATGGTATGGCCACGTTGAAAGAATGGACGAGAGCTTTTGGGTCAGTAGATGTAGAACAGTTAAGGTAGCAGGTCCAGTTCACAGGAGAAGGCCAAGGAAAACATGGGAGGTTATAAAAATGGATTTAAGAGAAAGAGGGATAAATAAAGACCTGGCTCGAGTTAGGTTGGTTTGGAAGTCAATTTCTTAAAGCCGTCCAGCATGTAAAAACGGACCTTAAACCGAATATGATGATGATTGAAACATATTCGCATTTGTCTAACAAGATATGTCTATATGAATAAAAATGTATACATTTATACACATACATGAGAGATGTAAATAGACACCTTACAGAAAATAATTTGTACATGTTTAAAGTTTGAAACACAGTCATTTTCTTGTTTATCCTACAAATCAGGGTCCACACTAGATTTCTCCCTCCACCACACATGGTCAAAGGTTGAAATCTTATTGTAGAGTATCAACTACCTTTGGCTATCCTTTCCGCTTTTTCTCAGAGGCCGACATCCTAAATCTCATTTTTTGCGATAGTGTCAATGTGCGTATGCATTATATATCCGTACCAGTGCAGACGACTTTTTCCTCATTTTGTTTGCAACCAGCATAACTTCAGACATGGTTGCACCTGATCAGATCGGAAGCTCAACACAACATTGTTGTCTCCGTGATTGATAGTTTCTTTTCTGCTTCCTTCCCTGACGGCCAGCACCCAGAGCCGCACAAAGCAGCATTAAAAATTTGAAAAATCGCTATTTTATACTAATTGATATTTTCTATCTTTCAGATATTAATATATCTATCATATATCACCATTTAAATATGAGACGGGCATAAGAAGCATTAGAGTTTCAAAGGAGCCATATCATAGGTCAATCTTAAGGTGGACTTAATAAGCATCAAATCACTGCAAACCTCGGGATTTCACTTTCCAATGTAAACCGAGTGATTTATCGAAGAGGGAAAATAATCTATCATCATGTCTAGATCGATCCAGACCATCTGACAACAGTCTTCATAATAAGGCTGCCTATTTATTTCTGTCATGTGTGACTATATACAGGGTGGTCCTAAAAGATATATCCATTTTATTATCACTGTAATTTCTATGAAAACTGACCATGAAAATGGGTGTAGGTTATCAGCAGGATGGAGCAACACTGCATTACTCAAATACTTCAAATCGCTACTTCCTTGAAGACAGGCTCATCTCTCATCATATGGACAACACTTGGCCTACACATTCTCCAGACCTAGCTTTTTGGATTATTTTGTGGGGATACCTAAAAAGGTCTATGTTTACAATCCTCAAACTACTGCTGCACTCAAGAACAATATTCGAACAGAGATTAAGAGAATTCCCCATGAACTGTTGGACAAACCCCAATGTGCGAGTAGCCGCAGTGATTCAGCGCCAATGAGCCCAGATCGAGCACATTATAAACTATTGAGCTGTGTTCGCAAAATGGTGGTATATGGTAAAAAAAATTTAGGCCACACAAAACTTACATGTCTCTAAGACAGGTCTATGAAAAAAACATTGTGATGGTTTCCTTTTGAACAATAAATGTTACTTTATCTCAAATGGTTACATATTTTGTCCCCCACCCACGTTTAGGTGTGTGTGTGTGTCACACACACATATATATATATATATATATATTATATATATATTATATATATATATATATATATATTATATATATATTATATATATATATTATATATATATTATATATATATATATAATATATATATATATATATATATATTATATATATATTATATATATATATATATATATATATTATATATATATTATATATATATATATATATTATATATATATTATATATATATATATATATATATATATATATATGATTTGATTTATCTTACGAAACATTTTTTCAAAACTCTTTTAGTACAATTTTACGGTTCCGTTTCGTTCAGATGGGGGGGGGGGGCTACCAAGATTCTTATGTCAATATCGGATCTTTCGTCTCTGAATTCATCAGAAAGACAAAAAAAAGTTCTCAATTCGAAAAATTATACCTTGCGACGTGACAAAAAATAAAGTTCAGAAAATCAAAAATTCACATTGGATGCCCTTCCATCCATAGCGTCTCTGAAATCATCATCTCAGGCAGGCAGTCATCGAATCGAGAACTTTTTGTTTTTCTGATAAATTCGGAGGAAAGATCCGATATTGAAATACAAATCTTAGTTGATCCCCTAGTGAATGAAACAGAATCGTAAAATTGTACCAAAAGGGTTTGTTTTGAAAAAATGGTTCTTAAGATGAATAAAATCTTGGTCTGTTGAATGCAACAAAAATCTTGGTTATTTATATATGTTCTATTGTTACAAGTTGGTATACAGGTTGGTATACATACAGAATAGAAGGTTTATGATAAAACATTTTTGCACTACTATATATATATATATATATATATATATATATATATATACACGTGTGTGTTACCTAATGCTATGCATAACATCTATTGATCAAATTTTTCAGAGTTCATTTCCAATATATAAATAAACATAGCTGATATTTTGTTTACAGAAAGAAAAGATAAACATTGTATATTAATAACAAGTATTAATAACTGCTTTGAATGAAAGCTATTTCAAAGTCTACGTAGATGGTAACATAAATATGAAGAAAGAATAACTATCAATGTTTAAAATATTTGAGAAATGTGATGTAATTTCACTTACAGACAAAATCTCAAATAAGTGATTATGTTAATTGTTTCATCACTTTATAACATAAAAAAAATAATTTATGCCCATAAAATTTTGCACCTGTACATTAATGCCAGGTAACTTATTAGCATATAAATAAATTATAATTGTCCCTCAATCTCAAAGAAGTTGCATCAGTCTATCAGAGAGTGACTCGATAGTTCAAGTATATATTTGCATAGATGCAGGCAACCAGAATAGTAGTAGTTCATATCCCTGTTTACTTGCCTTCAAACGAGGGCAGAATTAGACAAGGTTGGTTTTTAATGTGGAAAATATTTTTGTAGAGAAATATCCTGTCTTTAATAATCTGTTGGTGTCATATTACTATGCCCATAACTCTAAACGTGGCACATATAAAACTGGAGGTACGTCCGCGCAAATGAAAAATCTTCAATTATCTATGAGCTCCGCACATCAAGACTGCTATTGAAAAATCGAAAACATCAACAAAACAACTGCTGCTGATGGATATATAAAAGATTGATCCATTACCTTTTTTGTAATCTTAAAAGTAAAACTTTAACTTAACGTGTATCGAACATTTAAAAAAATTTTTTTTCGTACTCCCAACTAGTAGATAAATCAATCTTTTAACTTTTTTTATGCATTAAAATTATAATTGTATGTTGTTTTGTCTTTCGGTAGTAGTAATTTTGTCCAATGTTTAGGCTGGTTTGATCTGATAATTATTTCTTCCATTAGTCTTAATTTTCATTTTGCACAAGATGACATTTCATTTGTAAGGATTTTTCATCTGTTTGAAGCATGCCGTTTCAGTTATACATTGTTAAAATTGGCTTTGCGACCAATAGGACACAAGACAGCAAATTTTCTAATTTCGACGAATACCTTGGTGGCTAATTGAGCTACCAAAATAAATTTGATACCATTGATTATGTTTTTCAAAAATCTATGTGTCTGCATTAAAAGTGTTTAGATATTAATGAAAATAAAATTTTGGTTTGGGATACCTATTAATAGCCAAAATCGGAGTTATTATAATTTAAATTGAGTTTTCAGTGAATTGTTCAATGCTTTTCTTTATTCAGAATGTTTCTTTACACTTAAAAATGACGGTACTGGTGCAGTTTATGACCCGTGCTAAAACTGATGTTTCGTTGGCGTCTTCCGACAGTTTACTTAACAGCTGCGAAAAGCTGGATGAAAACTTTGTGATCTAAAAATCAAAACGAGGCGATGCTATCAAACAAGAAAAATTAATGGTAAAATATGACGAAGATACTATAAAACTGGAAAAATTAGGGAAATATTTAAAGCAGGAAAAAAAGTTACTGTACGGTAATTTTAATGACAAAATAAAAAAATAAAAAATTCATCAAAACAAAAAAAAAACTTTACTGACATTTGTTTCATTATATTTTCTTCGTAAAATATTATTTTTTACGAAGAAAATATAATGAAACAAATGTCAGCAAATTTTTTTTTTGTTTTGATGAATTTTTTCTTTTTTTTTACTGGTACAGCTTTTGAACCTGACGGACTCGGTTAGTTTTTCTTTGTAAGATTAGGGTTAGGGTGAAAAAGAGCATGTTCTGCAACTTATTTTTTGGCCTATAAGTTTTCTTTTCTGACGAAATTTAATAATTTCCCTCGGAGACTGAAGCGTCTATCCTAACTAAATTTAGCTTTAATCAATTTTTTGTTACCTTATTGAATTTTACGCTATATTCAATTGGCTATTGACAATTGTCATCTGCTGCAATATGATTGGCTAAGCGTTTCGGCATCTTCTGACGATGTACGTACACTGCCGGAAGATGACGCCTAAACATCGGCTTCAGCATGGGTCGTAAACTGCACCAGTACCAAAATTGCATATCACAATCATTTTCAAAAGCAGAAAAGACACATGAATACATCCATGGGGTAGGTGTGACAAAAGTTTCAGTTTTCCAACCTCCATGAATTAAAATTTCAGAAAACTCCATAAATTTAAATAAATCTTAGCATAATCTTGTACTATCAAAAGAAATGATTGCAAAAAAAAAATTTTTTTTTTTAAATTAATTTTATACATATTGTATGTTTCTAAGTACCAAAATTAGTCTGAATAATTTATTAAAAGACTTCAATTATTTGCATGCTGCCCTCATGATAACATGAATTGACCCACATGACCATCAGTGGATTCTAAGTGATATAAATGTCAAAAGTTATGTAAAGTAGGTCAACAATAAGGTCAAAGAAACCATTTTTTATGGTAGTGGCCACAAATTAAAAAGCATGAGCCTAAAATGAGGGACTGGATGTCAGCAAAGATAACATTTAAAAAACATATCTTTATATATAAAGAAAAGGTGCCTCTGTGTCCCAATTTTCTTGCCTCTCTATCTGGGCAAAGTTAGACACAAGGTAGGTTTTTAATGCGGTGACAATTTTTACCTGCAAAATTTTTTCATTAAAACGGATGAAACTTATTTCACGGTGACCGATTTATCGAAAAATATTTTATTGGTTGTTTATTGATATTTCATTGTCTTAGGCATCTCATGGACAAAGCTAATCTAATAAATAAAATTAAGTTGGACGGATTTCCAACGCATATGACAAATTGCTATTTGATTCTAACTAGGCAACATTTCGTTTTTATCCTTACACCATGTTCTTTGATGTAGAAAACTGTTTTTTGATTCAGTTTATTTCAAAAATTACTTTATCTAACTATGACTATTTTTCAGATAGATGCCATGAATCTGATCGGCAGGAAATCAAAATTGGAATGGACACTGGATTTGTAATCAGCAGCAAATTCAACTACTAATAATAAATCTATTAACTAATAAATTCAACTACTAATAGTAAATCTATTAACTAATAAATTCTTTCATATTTTACTGTTAAATAGCATTTAAATATTACTTTTTTTTACAATTCTTTTACATTTTGATATTGCATCGCATGGTGTCAAAAACTTGCATATTTATTTAAAAAGAAATAACTCGCATATTTTGTTTTTTTCATGTCAGTTATAAATTGTGTCTATCCGTTTCGCTTACTCTGACTTTCGTATTTATACTATTTTTAATACATAAGATTTCACTTCATACTTTTTTTAACAAAAATTACCTTGCATATTTGTTATTACTTACTTAATATCTAGTGAGCATGTTTGTTATTTTCTTATTAACTTTCAACTTTACAGTCAAAAACAATTCCAGTTTAGAAATCCATCTTCAACTCATACATGTCGTAATGCTGACACATTTCATTTTGAATATTTATTGTGACTAAAATAGAAGATCCGTACACACAGATGCCTTATTTCAAGATTCATTAGAGAGAGCATATTTGTTTCTTGTTTTATCCGAAGACATTACTTGCATATTTGTTGTTCTTTAAGCAAGATTTAACTTGCATATTTGTTTCTTGTTTTAGCCTAAAACATTACTTGCATATTTGTTGTTCTTTAAGCAAGATTTAACTTGCATATTTGTTTCTTGTTTTAGCCTAAAACATTACTTGCATATCTGTTTCTTGTTTTATCCGAAAACATTACTTGCATATTTGTTTCTTGTTTTATCCTAAGACATTATTTGCATATTTGTTGTTCTTTAAGCAAGATTTAACTTGCATATTTGTTTCTTGTTTTAGCCTAAAACATTACTTGCATATTTGTTTCTTGTTTTAGCCTAAGACATTACTTGCATATTTGTTGTTCTTTAAGCAAGATTTAACTTGCATATTTGTTTCTTGTTTTAGCCTAAAACATTACTTGCATATTTGTTTCTTGTTTTATCCGAAAACATTACTTGCATATTTGTTTCTTGTTTTATCCCAAGACATTGTTTGCATATTTGTTGTTCTTTAAGCAGGATTTAACTTCCGTATTTGTTATTTTACAGAAGCTTTAACTTGTGTATTTTATTCTTAATTTTTGTAACATTTAACTAGATTAGTTGTTTCATTATGTATAAAATATGCGTTAAAAATTGTTCCAAACTTTAAACTTTAAAGTAATTGTCCTTGGGCAATGACAGATATCATTGACTACAGGTGTGTGTGTTTGATATATATATAAAATAATTTTATATATATATATATAAAATAATTTTATATATATATATATATATATATAAAATAATTTTATATATATATATATATATATATAATTATATATATATAATTTTTTTATATATAGACATGTACATTATCTATCTATATATATATATATATATATATATTTGTGTTATAATGGAATAATTCCAGAAAGAAATCCGGGTATGAGAGCTCAATGAGGTAAACAGAGCAAGAATAACATAAAATATAATAACACGAAATTACATAATTGTCGATGCAATAATTTATTTCAACCTTGCGGTTTCCTCAAGCATAAAACTAGACAATTACATTTTTGAGACTAATATATATATATATATATATATAAAATTATGTTTTTTATATATAATTATTTTTTTATATAGACATATATATATATAATGTACATGTCTATATAAAAAACATTATATATATATATATATATATAGATTATGTACATGTGTATATAAAAAAATAATTATACATATATATATATAGATTATGTACATGTCTATATAAAAACAATTTATATATATATATATATATATATATATATATATGTACATGTCTATATAAAAAACATTATATATATATAATTATGTTTTTTATATAGACATGTAAATAATCTATATATGTATACATATACATACACACAGACATGTACATAATCTATATATGTATACATATACATACACACACATGTACATAATCTATATATGTATACATATACACACACACAGACATGTACATAATCTATATATGTATACATATACATACACACAGACATGTACATAATCTATATATACATACATATAGATACACACAGACATATACATAATCTATATATATACATATACATACACACAGACATGTACATAATCTATATATACATATACATACACAGACATGTACATAATCTATATATACATACATATACATACACACAGACATGTACATAATCTATATATACATAAATATACATACACACAAACATGTACATAGTCTATATATACATACATATACATACACACAGACATGTACATAATCTATATATACACACATATACATACACAGACATGTACATAATCTATATATACATACATATACATACACACAGACATGTACATAATCTATATATACATATACATACACACAGACATGTACATAATCTATATATACATACACACAGACATGTACATAATCTATATATACATACACACAGACATGTACATAATCTATATATATAACATATATATACAGACAGACATGTACATAATTTATATATGTATACATACACACAGACATGTACATAATCTATATATACATATACATACACACAGACATGTACATAATCTATATATACATATACATACACACAGACATTTACATAATCTATATATACATATACATACACACAGACGTGTACATAATCTATATATACATATACATACACACAGACATGTACATAATCTATATATACATATACATACACACAGACATTTACATAATCTATATATACATATACATACACACAGACATGTACATAATCTATATATACATATACATACACACAGACATGTACATAATCTATATATACATATACATACACACAGACATGTACATAATCTATATATACATATACATACACACAGACATGTACATAATCTATATATACATATACATACACACAGACATGTACATAATCTATATATATACATATACACAGACATGTACATAATCTATATATACATATGCATACACACAGACATGTACATAATCTATATATACATATACATACACACAGACATGTACATAATCTATATATACATATACATACACACAGACATGTACATAATCTATATATACATATACATACACACAGACATTTACATAATCTATATATACATATACATACACACAGACGTGTACATAATCTATATATACATATACATACACACAGACATGTACATAATCTATATATACATATACATACACACAGACATGTACATAATCTATATATACATATACATACACACAGACATGTACATAATCTATATATACATATACATACACACAGACATTTACATAATCTATATATACATATACATACACACAGACGTGTACATAATCTATATATACATATACATACACACAGACATGTACATAATCTATATATACATATACATACACACAGACATGTACATAATCTATATATACATATACATACACACAGACATTTACATAATCTATATATACATATACATACACACAGACATGTACATAATCTATATATACATATACATACACACAGACATGTACATAATCTATATATACATATACATACACACAGACATTTACATAATCTATATATACATATACATACACACAGACATGTACATAATCTATATATACATATACATACACACAGACATGTACATAATCTATATATACATATACATACACACAGACATGTACATAATCTATATATACATATACATACACACAGACATGTACATAATCTATATATACATATACATACACACAGACATGTACATAATCTATATATATACATATACACAGACATGTACATAATCTATATATACATATGCATACACACAGACATGTACATAATCTGTATATACATATACATACACACAGACATGTACATCATCTATATATGTATATATACACATATACACAGACATGTACATAATCTATATATGTATACATATACATACACACAGACATGTACATAATATATATATACATACACACAGACATGTACATAATCTATATATACATATACATACACACAGACATGTAGATAATATATATATATACATATACATACACACAGACATGTACATAATCTATATACATATACATACACAGACATGTACATAATCTATATACATATACATACACACAGACATGTACATAATCTATATATGTATACATATACATACACACAGACATGTACATAATCTATATATGTATACATATACATACACACAGACATGTACATAATCTATATATGTATACATATACATACACACAGACATGTACATAATCTATATATGTATACATATACATACACACAGACATGTACATAATCTATATATGTATACATATACATACACACAGACATGTACATAATCTATATATGTATACATATACATACACACAGACATGTACATAATCTATATATGTATACATACACACAGACATGTACATAATCTATATATGTATACATATACATACACACAGACATGTACATAATCTATATATGTATACATATACATACACACAGACATGTACATAATCTATATATGTATACATACACACAGACATGTACATAATCTATATATACATACACATACATACACACAGATATGTACATAATCTATATATACATACATATACATACACACAGACATGTACATAATCTATATATACATACATATACATACACACAGACATGTACATAATCTATATATACATACATATACATACACACAGACATGTACATAATCTATATATACATACATATACATACACACAGATATGTACATAATCTATATATACATACATATACATACACACAGATATGTACATAATCTATATATACATACATATACATACACAGACATGTACATAATCTATATATACATACATATACATACACACAGATATGTACATAATCTATATATACATACATATACATACACACAGATATGTACATAATCTATATATACATACATATACATACACACAGATATGTACATAATCTATATATACATACATATACATACACACAGACATGTACATAATCTATATATACATACATATACATACACACAGACATGTACATAATCTATATATACATACATATACATACACACAGATATGTACATAATCTATATATACATACATATACATACACACAGACATGTACATAATCTATATATACATACATATACATACACACAGACATGTACATAATCTATATATACATACATATACATACACACAGACATGTACATAATCTATATATACATACATATACATACACACAGACATGTACATAATCTATATATACATACATATACATACACACAGACATGTACATAATCTGTATAAATAAAAATAATTATATATAAAAGCTCTATTTAATATTGAGCTCTCTTTCTAAGACCGGTTTAAATTCTTCAGATTTTAACCGATGGTTACTTTACCTGGATTCCTTTCTTCTCCATTCAACACTTCAAAGTTTCAATCTACATACATTTTAACGCATAAATATCTAATCATATATATACACAAATATATACCTAGACAAAAATACAGACATATCAATATCAACATACTCTGATCTCCATATAAAATCCAAGCTAAGTGGGTAATAAAAAAGAAAGAAATGGAAGGAAGGGTGGTTTAAGAACGAATGATGAATGTAATGAAACTAATTGAAAGACTTAACAAGTAAAGAATGTAATCTGATACTGAGCTTGACCAGTGAAAATTATAAACATATCCCATCCCCTAAAAAAGATTTACTTAATAGAAAAGTTTTCCAAATTCATCTCACTTTCTTGTCTTCTTTAATCTGAAGAAGTTGACTCTCTGTGAAGAGTACAACCGAAACATGTATGCACATATGTAACCAATAATGTTTGTATAAATAAAAATATATATATATATATATATATAATAGCTAAGTAGAAGGGGCTTATCATAACACTTAACTGCAGTTTCACAATCGTCATAAGTGTATTCTTATCTCACATCTGTATACACTTGAATGCAAATACACGTTCAAATAGAGTAGAGATCAGATGTGGGAATTGTTTGACTCACAGGCCATACCTGACTGGTCTGCCTGGAAAAGGTGCAGAAAATAAAACATTTATAAAGTTGAACTTAACACTTTGCACAAGAAACAACGTCAAATGCTAGTTTTATAAACACCACAGAAATTTTTTTTTTTACCTATATTGTTGGAATTTATTAAAGCCCTCTTACTGATTGGCTGTTACCATGTCCCTTAAGGGCCTCACGGATTGGCTGTCAGGCATTGCAACCCCTTTTTTCTTAGGTATCACGTGAGCCAGCCTTTAAAAACCCTTGTACACGGCATCCCAACCTCTTTTTCGATGACCCCGCTCAAGGCACCTATACATCGGCTGGCATTCTCAGTGATACAGCCCATGCCGGCAGTCACAGAGAATGACCTCCCGCTGTTACCCAAACTCTATACAGATAAGTTCACGCGAACCACGTTTTCGCAAACCCCCTCTCAAATTCACTATGCCTAACTGAACTTTGAAAACTCTGTTTGTAAATATTCTATGACTGCACCTTTCTCTTTCTTACTAAAATTGCTATGAAATTACATTCTTGTGTTTTGTGTTCCTTCTCAGACTTCCGTCCTATATCTCTCCTTTGATGATTTTATCTGCACATTCTCACGTCCTAGAATTGAACTTTATTTTCAGGATTATTTTAATCCCAACAATATTTATTGACTAATGATATTATGTTTACACACTTCTATTGTATCATTTCAATTTTGATTTCACTTTTTTTTTTAAATCATAATAATATGACATGAGAGAGAACAAAGTTGTATAAATTAGTCCGGCCCTCGACATCTGTCGGAATTTAATTTCTCATGTAGCATGTTGGGAAAATTAATTTCTCACCTCTGGTAAAGATTATATTGATCTATATAATAATAAAACTCTGATAATCTTCGTTGCTTGCTTGGTTGTACATTGAATGTTTTAGGTGGTAGGAGGAAGGATAGATTAGACAAGAAGTGGTGGAAAGAAGGGAATAGAGAGGGGAGAAGGGGAATAAAGAGAATAGTATTAGAAGCAGCAGCATAAGCGAAGGACTAGATTATAAGAGGATGAAGTAAATAAAGAAGAAAAAGACTTGAAAATTAAGGACTATTATAAAAGTAGTAGAGTTCAGGGCTGGGAGCAGGAGTAAACAGGGGTACTCATTCATTACTCGGCAAGGAGTTGGTCTTCTAGTATTATTTTAAAACAGGTAAAAAAAATTGTAGGAACTTCTTGCTTCAAAATCTGCTCTTAGTTTTTCTCTGAGATTAACTGTTCAAAATTGATGCCCACAGACATGCAGACAACTTTACTTTATATAGAGAGATAATCGTTTTTGTGTGTGTGTGTGTGTGTATTTGTAAAATGACACGCGCCTTACAAAACATTCGAGCAAAACAAGAATAAAATTAACTGATGGTAAATAAAATAAAAAAGGAGAGAAAGAAACGAAAACTTGGAAAGCTTTAAGCAAACGTGTGACGGCAATGAAATGACCTGGATATTAAATACTTCAACGGGACAAAACACTCGTTTATTAGTGGCTACAAGTGCATGAAATACACAGAGAGAGGGGAGGGGGGGGGGGGGACGTGTGTGTGTGTGTGTGTGTGTGTATGAGAAACAGAGACAATGTTAATGATGTAAGAAGGCTAAGGACACGTCCATGAAAACGGCCTCATATTACATTGAGTAAATCTATTTGTAGCAAACACTCCTCCAATGAATTGAAAGAAAAAAGAAAATAAAGAAAAGAAAAAGATATAAAATATTTTGAAAATGGATTGAAAATGTCATGTGCATAATTTAACATATAAAAAATTGTTTCCAAGAACAATAATTATAAAATAACATATGCATGTATGCATCAGTTTGTTAATCCAACACAATAGATAAGGTACTTGATTGCTAATCACATTTGGATGTGACCAGCCGTTGGGGTATCTAATCTCAGCATGGATACACTTGCTAGGTCTAGCCACACTGATGAGTCGTAAACGACAAAACAGCTCTTTGTGGATGACTATTTACATATATATATATATATATACTATAGTGTACACCGTCTATAAAAAATGACAACAAAATTATGTTTCGCTAGCCTCCGCACTAATATTCATCTTCAGACAGCCTGATTTGGTAACACCAGTTCGATTGCGAAGAGTCTAAGCATCTAGATGTACTAGGTAAGTCGAGTTAGTCAATAGAGTTGAGCAGTCCTATAGCTTTAGTAATAGGTTTATGCATCCCCATGTACTATTGCACTTTAACCGCTTCATGACTGTCGTTTCGGTTTATACTCCAACTCTTAGCAGTGATAAGGAGACTATCCTGTACTATTTTTGTTTTTACTAATGAGTCACCGCTTATCAAGGCCCAAAAGCCATTCAAGGATAAGGGTTAATGAGTTTGTCAGTTGGACGGTTAGACAACAACACCTTCAGGATTAGAAACAATGGTTGAAACGGAACAAAATTTTATTATTTAAGAGGATGGCTCATCAAAAATTTGTTAACATTAGACTTAAAAATGACCACGTTGTAATCAGCTGGGATGCAGCCCAATGGTATTGTGTTCCACAAACGGATAGTTCTTGGAAAGAAACTTTGCTCATGGAAGTTCTGTTTAGTTTTAGGTACACAGAGGAAGAAAGGAAAATTATTTATAGTGGTTGTAGCCAGACGAGTTTTTGTTGTGAATGTTTTACACGAGGGAACCAGAGATTGAAGCTCAGTCAAGCAGCTACCATGAAAATAACGATAGAGTAGAGAAAGACTAGTAACGTTTCTTCTGTGAGAAGAAGCTGTAGGGAAGAGAAGAGGACATCCCCCAATAGATTTCGAAGTCGATTTTGTACTCTGCCAAGGCAAGAAAGAGTGCTCCAAGTAGCACGTCCCCAGATGTGGAAACAGTACCTCCCCATCTTTGGACGTACCTGACTCTTATACAGGTAGAGGATTGCATCAAGAATTAAACACTTTAGAATAATTCAACCATTTTTCCAACGACCTTAGCAACAGATTTGATGTAAGTCTTCCATTTCAGGTCTAGAGTTAAAGTCAGTCGTAAAAGTTTATCAAAAGGCCTCCTCAAGGAGAGCCATTCATTTCAACTAAGACAAAGTGAGGATCCGAGCATTTGTGGTGAAATGGCAAGAAGCTTGGTTTTAGATGTATTAAAAGTAACCAGCCATTTTTCCCCATTGCACCACGTACTCCAGGTAGGACAAGATAGAGACCGCAAAGACCTTAACAATAAATGCTCTTTGACGTGTTGCCATAGATGGTTGTGTCATCTGCATAAATGTCAACGAATGATCTTAGAATATGATTTGGGAGATCATTGATGAAGATCAGGAAGAAGGTTTGGCCAGGAATGGATACTTGAAGGATGCCGGCATTGATACTATGTGCTTCAGACTTTTGTCCATCAACGATTACTTTTATAAACCTATCAGAGAGAAAGGATTTGATGGTTGTGAAGGAAACTTTTATGCCAAACCCTATCAAATGCTTTTGATATGCCAAGAGCTATTCCCCTAAAAACGAAGCCCCTGTCAATAGATTCACTGATCCTATGTGATATTACAGTCAGTACATCAGCTGTTGATCTGGCAGGACGAAATTCATATTGCTTATCACTAAGTACATTATTTTTGCTGAGGTGGTTGACAACTTCTAAATTTATCACAGATTCAAACAACTTACTCATGACGCACAGGAGACTGATTGGCCTGTACTGAGATGCAGAAGACCGATCTCCAGTATGTCTAAATACTGTGCAGAATGACAAAGTTTTCCAACGTAATGGGAAGCTACAATAACTGTCAAAAATGTCCCTTTCTCCCTCTGTGTGTACCTAAAACTAATCAAAGCTTCCATGAGTAAAGTTTCTTTCCTAGAACTACCTGTCTGTGGAACACAATACTGCGGGCTTGCTTCCCAGCTGACCACAACATGGTTGTATTCAAATCCAATGTAAACAAATTCTTGTTAAGCTGTCCTCTTAAATAAAATTCTGCCCAGTTTTGGCGATCGTTACCAATCATCAATGTTGTCTAACCATCCACCTGACAAACTCATTAACCCTTATCCTCGAGTGGCCTCTGAGCCTTAATAAGCGGTCACTCATTAGTAAAAACAAATTTCTCCTTTAAGCAATGACTGAATAGCTTTGTGAGAATAGTTCCAGTTGCAGCTTCTTAAACACTATGATTGGAATGTTGCCATGACCCGTTGCCTTACTGGCATCAAGGTTTCTGATAAGCTTGGCACATCCCGGGAGATATATGGATGTCGCAGAGTGTTTACAGTCATATGGGAAAATTCAAAGGTGTTTGCAAAAAGTTTGAGTTTATCGGATGCTGAGGAGATCACCTGCTGTCCATCGATGATGGTTGAAATAGACGTTTTACATCAGTTAAGAACCTTACTTGGTATTCGTCAAAACTTGTGGGAACCAAACCTCTGCTCTGCCATTCTATATTTAATGGATTGGAAATAGGTCTCTTTCGCGTTTTCCAGTGGTTGCGGGCAGTTTTGATAATAGCTTTTGTTTCAGAGTATCTATGTCTTTGAGAGCAATTGAAATAGTGAGTTCTGTGAGCAATCGCGGCGGCACATTCCGGGATGTAACATGGCTAACTGTTTGATTTCTATTGGAATTTCTTGCAGAGTATGAAGCTCTCAATACAAGTGATTAACGAATCAGTTATATCAGCTGCTATACATAATACATTCTTTTTGAAAATGGAATGTAGAAGAATTTTAGGTATAAAAAATCTGAGGCTGTCCTAGTCAGCTCTCGAGTATTGAAACATACTGCAATGGAAAGAGACATCAGAGGTCTTACTGAACTTTGTTTTGATCTTAATCGAGACAACTGAATGATTGGGAGATCCCAGCTAAGACAGGACAATGGATGAGCACTGTTCAGGATATGTTGTCAGGAAAAGATAAAAAAAGCTTGCAAAATGTTCGTCAGCATCGGGTACACGAGTAGGTTTATCAAGAATTTGTTTAAGATCATAAGTAAGGGAAAAATCGTAACAAAACCTCCTTTCAACATCAGTCTTGTTTTAGTAGACTAGCCATTCAACATTGTGACCATTAAAATCACCACAGACATGAATGCTGGCAAAAGGGTAAACTGACACGATATGGTAAATTTTCTCAGAGATACTCTCAAAGATAGTAACTCTGTCATTGTGGATATGATAGAGGGCAAAGATGAATGCGGTGATGTGAGTAAGCGCTACTCAGAAACATATAAGGCAATTTAGGGTCTTCTTTGGAGATGTCCCTACCACATGGAAAGCCGTCCCTAACGTAAGCACAAATTTCATGTCCATGGCGATCTTGAAGGTCGGGTTTTGATGTCATGTTCGAGTAACCTGTAATCATGAAATGATTGGTAGAAGCTGATGAGCCAATGCCAGTTTCACACAGAGATAATAGGTCTGGTTTAATCTCCTGTAAATGGATTTCAAATTCTAGAAGGTTAGAACGCAAACCCTAATGTTGGAAAAGGAAACCTGATAGTAGGGATCCATCTTAGAAGTTGGGGAACTGGGTTTAAGCTTATCTTTTGTTTTAAGATTTTTTATGTTTGGATTGGAAAATTTGTGGAAGAGATCAGTAGATGGATTGAGAAAGACAAAACAGAGTGAATGAGTAAGCAGATCATCTTTGCAAACCTTTGAAGAAAAAAAGCCGTAGCAGTTCCCACTAATATGGCATCAAGAGGTCCCACCAGAAGCTACTGCATGGTCCAGACTCCATTCACCAAATGGCAATACAATAGCTCTGGTATTTTGCACCTGCTGATAGGACAACCTCCTTGGGATTTACTCCAAGGTTCGGTTCCCTGGACCATCAGATGGATAACGTCAGCCCAGATAAAACGTTTACCTCTGGTACCCTTATTAGTGACATGGTAACACAGATTAAAAAAAAAAAAAAAAAATTTACTCAAGTCATTTTCATATGCAGCTTACACTAACCAACAACCAACCCAAGTTACAACATTTCCTTCCCCCGGTGGCGTTAAACAGGATGACATTCTTGCACCGAAATTGTTCTCAATATATTTTGCGATGACCCTCTCTCATGCTTTTCAAGACTGTAACGTCGGTGTCCTCATACGTTTCTGAACCACTAGTAGTATCTTCAACCTCACTTGACTTAATGCAAAGTTTAAGACCTTCCAAACTCTTGTGCGTGAACTTTCCTATGTCGATGATATGGATTTCGTTGCCCACACTGAAGAGGATATGCAGGTAATGATGGATCTCTTCTCTCGAGAATGCACCACATTTGAACTCACAATCAAACTGGTAAAACTAAGGTAATGCTTACCACTTCAACAGGATTCCAGCATGTCGAACCCAACATCTACGTCAAACGGACCAGATTAGGTATAGTTGACTCCTTTGTATATTGTAGTGATACTGGCATAAGAGGAAAGTGAGTTTGCTCGGATTCATATTCTATACCTAATGTTAAAGTTGCATTACATGAACTGGCAGGAATGAGCATTTTTACAAAAATAGATTTGAAAACGGCATATCACCAAATACCAATAGCCAATAACTTCAAAGATGTAACAACGATAAATACACGAATAGGGTTACTAAAATGAAAAAGGATGTCATATGGAATAAAAAAAAGCAAGCGCCATATTTCAAAAAGCCATCAGACAGGTTTTAGAAGACGATATGAAAGATATATGCATAGGAGCAACTAATCAAAATAAATTAAAAAAAAACAAAAAAAAACATCATCTTGAACTAATTAAGAAACCCTAGAATGACAATAAATGAAAAGAAATGTGTACTCAATTGTAGTAAAATATCATTTTTAGGTTATTCCATGTCAAAAGAAGGTATATCACCAGACCCAGTCTTAATCGAAAAAAATACTAAAAATATCTATGCCTACAAATAAAGAACTTAAATCTTTTTGGGGATTAGTAAATTTCTACAGGCGATATTTACCAAAATATACGGACCTTCTTGAACCATCTGCAAATTTAAGAAAAGAGAATGTTGAATTCATCTGGTCAGAGGAACAGCAAAAGCTTTTGATGGTGAAAATTAATTATAGCAAAGAAACCGATAGTGAAAATTTTTAGCTCAAAAAGGACATTACTTTAACTACAGTTGCAAGTGAACATTCGATATCTAGAAATATTATCACAAGACATTCGATAATGTATTTATCAAGACTGAGATACATTGAATTAAATTATTCAAATATAAAGAAAGCATTGGCTATTGCGTGGATGACAAATAGAGTGTAGCAGTTACCTCCTCCTTTCAAAACATAACTGCACCGGTTGGCCGTTAGGTGTCGCTTTTTCACCGACAGGTGGCGCTGTAAAGCGACACCAGAGTTATCTGCCCTTCGGACTATAAAACCAGGTGCAAACGGAAATTCTCCCTCTTCTTCACCGACCAGCCTCGGCAGAACAACGCTGGCACCAGCGCTCCATTTCACTCGCTTTTTCCTACTCAATTGGCCTCGACAGAACGATGCCGACACTAGCGCTCCGTTTCACTTTTCTCTTCTGGTCGATTGGCCTCGGCAGAACGACGCTAATACACTAGCGCTTCGTCTCACGCTTTTCTCTTCAAATGGCATCGGCATAACAATTACCAACACATGTTTCTTCCGTCAACACACGTGGTCAAACAACGGTAAGCATTCTCAACTTGACAACTTTTAATTGGAAAAAATTTATTTTGAGAAGTGATCATAGACCATTAAAGTTCATCATCAATCCAAGAAAAGAATCACTAAATTCATGACATCGAGAATACTAAGATGGACAATAAGATTAATAACATTTGACTTTGATATCGAATATGTCAAGGGAAATTCAATTCCACACATAGATACACCATCAAAGTTGTGATTTTACAAGGAGTCAAAAGATAAAACAGACGAAGAATTTGAAGATACATTTATACATTTGGTAGAAACTGATGTTTTATCTTAAGATAAAATGGCTGCGGAAACTCGATATGATCCGGTGCTAAGTAGAATAACATCTAGAATAAGAAAAAACATATGGAGAAATTGTTCCAGAGTGGAAAGGCCCTACAATGAAATAAGACACAAATTTACAATAGTGTCAATCTTTCAATCTTTCTTCCAGCTCGTTCATTGTCTCTGCCATTATGACCAAGTCATCAGCATACAATAGTTCCTATGGGCACCCTGTTTGGAACTCATTGGAGAGGGCCTCAGGGACAACAATGAACAACAAGGGGCTGAGGAATGATATATTCCGGGTTGCTTAACAAATGAGAAATGAAAATAAAAGTGAAAATAAAAATATTTATTTAAGTATATTAAAACATTTCTGATGAGACAAAAAGCTGGCTGAATACGTTTTCAGTTTCTAAAAATTATCTTTTCAAAAGATATTCTATACGATTTGATCCATAGTTCTACAATTAAATTGAATTTTTTATTAATTAGTTTAATCTCAATTTTTTTTACTACGATAACATGTTTTGTGTATTTTTTTCTTGACCAAAATTTATATTTTGATCTTTTCCTGTAACTGTGACAAGAGTTCTTTTTTCTCTCTCCCACAAAGTTTTCTTTTTCTACTTTTAAAGTTAGTAAAACAAAATACTATGTTATCTTTTTAAAAAAATTGATATTAAATTAAATCTTTATGAATCTTTCTTTATTGTTTTACTATATTTTAAATTGCAATGTACTTTTGAAACTACAAATATTTGGAAAAGAAAATTTGGGATGCTAAAAATATACACATCCGAATGGCCGACATCTTTACAAGATGAGCCACGGCAGCAACTTTAAACTACGTTTTTCTTTTTTTTAAGGAGTGTCTTTCTTACATTTGAAAATTAACACCACTTGGATCATTACGGATTTTACAAATAAGTGAGATGTCTGCACATCTATATGTTATACAATAGTTCCATGTTTCAACGACATTAACAAAACCGACATCCAATTAAAGTGTAATGAGTAACGAGACAAACTTTCTATTTGTTTTTACTTAATTCTGTTTTTGAACAGAGCAAACGGGGAAAATGTTTAGGATAAAAAATAGAAATTTGCACACATCTACAATATTTTTGAGAAATAATCAAATGTTGCTGTCTGCACATTTCAAAACTATAAAATAATTTCTTTTCTCAAGAACATTACAAAGAAACCATCATCTTTACCATAGGAGCAAACACTAATGAACAAGGACCCACACCTAGATAAAATATTTTCGTACAAAGCCAATCAAGAATTGCTTAGGATTAAATGACTTTACAAAAAAAAAAAAAGAAATAAGATCAAACCAGACACCCACCAAAAAAAAATTGCCTGCTCCCTTGAGGCTTGCATTCACAAATATCCAAGGACTTAGAACCAACATTGATGACGCTGAACCTTTTCTCTAAGTAAACTCCCCAGATATCCTAGCACTAAGTGAAACTAACCTAAACTCCTCAAATCGTTTTGACATGACTGGATACCTCCCACTCAACCGTAAAGACTCTGACAAACATACACACGGACTCAGGGTTTATGTTAGGAAAACCCTCCCCTTGACTAGAGAACAGAGTTTAGAATCAGATGATCAGACCTACATGTGCTTTAGATTAACCTTAGAACACAGCGTTAGTTACTTATATTTCATCTACCGTTCTCTTCTGACCCAGGACTGTACCCTGCTCAACTGTGTCTCTGATAGAATAGATACAGCACTTTCATTAGATCCGAGTACCAAAATAGATGTATTTAGGGATTTTAATGTCCACCTGCATGATTGGCTTGAATTCTCGAGCAATACAGACGCAGCTGGTAACAATACGTATAGTTTATCCATTGTACACTTCTTTTCACAGACTGTCACTTTCCAGACCCACCTCTCAGATCGTGAGGATCAGCAAGCCTCATTTCTTTACCTCGCTGCCTGAGGCTTGTCTGCTGAGCTGGCCCCTGTCCTTTCAAAACTACAACAAATGCCTTGCTGAATCTTGCTTCCCTGATAGCTGAAAAATTGCCTCTGTGGTACCAGTGTTCAAGAATTCTGGTGAAAGAACCGACCCCCAAAATGATCGCTCCATCAGTCTCCTCCCACTCTTCGCCAAATTCTTTGAATCTTTAATCAATCCCGTGATAGTTTGCCACCTCATTAATGCTAAACTTCTTTCTGACCATCAGTATGGATTTAGGCAAGCACGCTTTACTGCAGATATCCTAACGGCCATCTATGAACGCATATACATAACCGAAATTGCGTCCGAAATGGATATATTTGCTGATGACACCATGCTCTACTCTCGTCATGTGGGTAAAACGAACGTGCACATATCCAAGGCAATGGAAAGAAGTTGAATAGTTCTTTCCAAATATGACCCAAGAAAAGGATCAGATTTTTATTCTGCCTGATGAGATCTCAGCTTCTAACAGCTGTTGATCAATAACATCAACGTGCCAGTGTCGCAGACTATGTACATGTTTGTATAAAGAAAAATAATCATATATATAAAAGCTCTATTTGATATTGAGCACTCTCTATAAGCCCGGTTGAAGTTCTTTGGATTTTTATCTTGTGGATTACTATATATATACATACATAAATATTAGTATGCACATGCATATATGGCAGTCACTTGACTTTGAACATGATATATATGCGCACAGTGTCATGCACATTTTATCTAAATGCTCACCGTAATGTACTTTATGCGGACCCATAAAAAATAAATAAATGTCATTTGCTTGGAAGGAAAACCTGATTAATTATGGCCTTTTCTTACAATTTGGTTTCTCCTATAAAAGGGACAAATTTGTGAGAAGAAAATATTCACACACATTATATATATATATATATCTGTCTATAAAAAAAAGATAACTTTATATTGAAAAAAAACATACATATATATAACCATTTTAAGGAGTGTTCCTCTATTTTAACATTTTATGTTATTTTTTTCTTGGGTTTTCTTTACTTACTTTCTTTTGTCATTTAACTAGTTTCACTTATTTCTATGTCTTTCTCCAGCAAATCCTAACTAAGGCCAGTGAAAAAAAAAAGAAAGAAAAGACAACACAGAAAGTAATTGCCAAGAATTATTAAAATATATATAGCTACATATGTATATATGCATAAATATATATATATTGGACAGAAGAAGGAAACATTACCATAATATATTTTTGTTATTTTTCCTCCATTTTTCAAGTAACAAAAACCTTTTCTAATGAAGTTTATTGAAGCTTATCACCAGGGTAAGTATTACTGATTTATTTATTATTATTTATTATTATTATTTCATTTATTATTACTTATTATTATTATTATTTCATTTATTATTACTTATATTTTAGATCTGACTAGCTTAAACTACAGTCTTTGAACTGGAAAAGATAGCTTTCAGTTTCAAATGTAAGAGAATTAAAAGTACTTTTTTTGTATTTTTTATCTCTAAATAAAAAATATTTATTGATATTTCAAGTTTTATTCAAATAAAAATTTAAGACACCAAAAATAAAGATTTCATTATTGTTAAGTTACAACCAGAGATGTGACAATAAATATTGTATTTAACACATCACTCAGTAAATTCCGGGCCTCACATATAGATGGTGCCACTAATGAAAGAAATCCATATGATTTTTACAAAGTACTAACCTTCAAATGGCATGCGTCAAAATTTGAGCCCAATCGGATTATTAGTTTACAAATTACAGATATTTAAGAGAATCTACTGTTGCAAATTTTTAAAAAATGAAAAAGTCTGAATTTGGTGTGTTAATAAAGCATTGCTTTCTGATAGGAACAATACTATTCAAGCAAAGCAATGGCTTGATAAGAGTTATTAGGACTCTGCTCCGTTGGAAATGACGGGTAAGAGGTGGTGTGCTGACTTTAAATGCAGTCGTACAGACACAAATGATGCAGAACACACAGCTCGATCAAAATCGGCAGTTGTCCCAGAAAACATGAAAAAAGTCCACAGACTCGTTTTAGTCTATCGTAAATTGAAGTTGCGTGATATAGCAGAGGAGTTGAAGATATCAGAAGGCGAAAGAGTATTCACCATTTTGCACGAACATTTTGCATCAATGAGAAAGCTGCAACTGTTTGAACACAATAAAAAGGAGTTTTTGCAATCCAAATTTGAGAATAGCTGAAACATGGATCCACCACGGTACCCTGGAGTCAAATCGGCAATCAGCCGAGTGAACAGCATCAGGTGAAAACTATCAAAAGCGACCAAAGATGCAAACACAAGCAAATAAATTTGACGCCTCCGTAATTTTTTGGGTTGCGCAATTTTTGTTTTTTTTTTTTACTTTTATACTATGTTGATGAATAAATTTGAATTTTGCCTAAAAGTTGTCGTTTTGTTAGTGAAGCCCAGGACTTATTGAGTGATGCGTTATTAAGTTATTGTTTGGGTTTTTAGAGGGATGGGATGAAATTGAACGATAAAGTAAATTTACAAGTTTAAAAGTCAGAGTATTTGCTAAATAAAAAGACTTTTTTTAAATGCTATTACTTGTGTCGAATTTAAAAGATAAAATGGTCTACCTTACTCTTGGTTGGTCCTAAAGTCAGGATTCAGTATTTAGTTTAAAAGTTATTGGGAGGATGTTAGTTTTACTGTTTTTGCTAGAAACAATTCTAAAAGCACAATGATTTATTTTGGCGATTTTTATTGTATTCTTTTTTTTTATTATTTAACTTGAAGTGGAATTGTCTGCTTTATTGCATATCAACATATTTTTGGATTGTTTAATGCGAAACCACCACATCTATCAATCTATCTACTAAACCACAACATCTATCAATCTATCTACTAAAACTCTGATGTTGCTATTATCTTGGTTGTCACAATGAAAAATTCACCTGTATATGAAAAGTGAGATAATGTGTGAATAAGGGTAATGATGGGAGTAATGGAATGATGTAAATTATTGAGAGGACATAAGAGAGAGAGAGGACATAAGAGAGAGAGAGGGCATATGAGAGAGAGAGGGCATATGAGAGAGAGAGAGAGAGAGGGCATAAGAGAGAGAGAGGGCATATGAGAGAGAGAGGGCATAAGAGAGAGAGAGAGAGAGAGAGGGCATAAAAGAGAAAACAGAAGTGAGAGAGAGAAGGGGTGGGAAGTGAGAGAGAGAGAGGATGGAAGTGATAGAGAGAGAGGGGACAGAAGTGAGAGAGCGAGAGGGGACAGAAGTGAGAGAGCGAGAGGGGACAGAAGTGAGAGAGCGAGAGGGGACAGAAGTGAGAGAGCGAGAGGGGACAGAAGTGAGAGAGCGAGAGAGAGGGGACGGAAGTGAGAGAGCGAGAGAGAGGGGACGGAAGTGAGAGAGCGAGAGAGAGGGGACGGAAGTGAGAGAGCGAGAGAGAGGGGACGGAAGTGAGAGAGCGAGAGAGAGGGGACGGAAGTGAGAGAGCGAGAGAGAGGGGACGGAAGTGAGAGAGCGAGAGAGAGGGGACGGAAGTGAGAGAGCGAGAGAGAGGGGACGGAAGTGAGAGAGCGAGAGAGAGGGGACGGAAGTGAGAGAGAGAGAGGGGACGGAAGTGAGAGAGAGAGAGGGGACGGAAGTGAGAGAGAGAGAGGGGACGGAAGTGAGAGAGAGAGAGGGGACGGAAGTGAGAGAGAGAGAGGGGACGGAAGTGAGAGAGAGAGAGGGGACGGAAGTGAGAGAGAGAGAGGGGACGGAAGTGAGAGAGAGAGAGGGGACGGAAGTGAGAGAGAGAGAGAGGGGACGGAAGTGAGAGAGAGAGGGGACGGAAGTGAGAGAGAGAGAGAGAGGGGACGGAAGTGAGAGAGAGAGGGGACGGAAGTGACAGAGAGAGAGAGGGGACGGAAGTGACAGAGAGAGAGAAGGGACGGAAGTGAGAGAGAGAGGGGACGGAAGTGAGAGAGAGAGAGAGGGGACGGAAGTGAGAGAGAGAGAGAGGGGACGGAAGTGAGAGAGAGAGAGAGGGGACGGAAGTGAGAGAGAGAGAGGGGACGGAAGTGAGAGAGAGAGAGAGGGGACGGAAGTGAGAGAGAGAGAGAGGGGACGGAAGTGAGAGAGAGAGAGAGGGGACGGAAGTGAGAGAGAGAGAGAGGGGACGGAAGTGAGAGAGAGAGAGAGGGGACGGAAGTGAGAGAGAGAGAGAGGGGACGGAAGTGAGAGAGAGAGAGAGGGGACGGAAGTGAGAGAGAGAGAGGGGACGGAAGTGAGAGAGAGAGAGAGGGGACGGAAGTGAGAGAGAGAGAGGGGACGGAAGTGAGAGAGAGAGAGGGGACGGAAGTGAGAGAGAGAGGGGACGGAAGTGAGAGAGAGAGGGGACGGAAGAGAGAGAGAGAGGGGGACGGAAGAGAGAGAGAGAGGGGGACGGAAGTGAGAGAGAGAGGGGGACGGAAGAGAGAGAGAGAGGGGGACGGAAGTGAGAGAGAGAGGGGGACGGAAGTGAGAGAGAGAGGGGGACGGAAGTGAGAGAGAGAGGGGGACGGAAGTGAGAGAGAGAGGGGGACGGAAGTGAGAGAGAGAGAGGGGACGGAAGTGAGAGAGAGGGGACGGAAGAGAGAGAGAGGGGACGGAAGAGAGAGAGAGGAGACGGAAGAGAGAGAGAGAGAGGGGACGGAAGTGAGAGAGAGGGGACGGAAGAGAGAGAGAGGGGACGGAAGAGAGAGAGAGGAGACGGAAGAGAGAGAGAGGAGACGGAAGAGAGAGAGAGGAGACGGAAGAGAGAGAGAGAGAGAAAACGGAAGAGAGAGAGAAAACGGAAGAGATAGAGAAAACGGAAGAGAGAGAGAGGGGGGCAGAGTAAAGAAGAGGAAGAGAAACGGCAGAGGAAGTTAACAGCGTTTTGGGGTTCTATTTGATGAAATATTTAAGAGATATTTACTTGTTTATTCTTATATATTTTCTGAGATTGTGGAAATTTTTTTATAAAATTGTTCAACTCATTTTGTCTACTTGATGAAATGGAATGAAACTATAACAGTATTAGAAGCATTACTACTTTAGAGAGGGCAGAGGAGAGAGAGAGGGCAGAGGAGAGAGAGAGGGCAGAGGAGAGCGAGAGAGGGCAGAAGAGAGAGCAGAAAAGAAAGTGGGCGGAAAAAAAGAATAGGGAAAAAAAAATAGGGAAAAAAAGAATAGGGAAAAAAAAGAATAGGGAAAAAAAAGAATAGGGGGGAAAAAGGAATAGGGGGGAAAAAGGAATAGGGGGGAAAAAGAATAGGGGAAAAAAAGAATAGGTGAAAAAAAGAATAGGTGAAAAAAAGAATAGGTGAAAAAAAGAATAGGGGAAAAAAGAATAGGGGAAAAAAGAATAGGGGAAAAAAGAATAGGGGAAAAAAGAATAGGGGAAAAAAGAATAGGGAAAAAAAGAATAGGTGAAAAAAAAGAATAGGGAAAAAAAGAATAGGGAAAAAAAAGAATAGGGGGAAAAAAAGAATAGGTGAAAAAAAGAATAGGGGAAAAAAAAATAGGTGAAAAAAAGAATAGGTGAAAAAAAGAATAGGGGAAAAAAAGAATAGGGGAAAAAAAGAATAGGGGAAAAAAAATAGGGAAAAAAAGAATAGGGGAAAAAAAGAATAGGGAAAAAAAGAATAGGTGAAAAAAAGAATAGGGGAAAAAAGAATAGGGGAAAAAAGAATAGGGGAAAAAAGAATAGGGGAAAAAAGAATAGGGGAAAAAAGAATAGGGATAAAAAGAATAGGGATAAAAAGAATAGGGATAAAAAGAATAGGGATAAAAAGAATAGGGATAAAAAAGAATAGGGAAACAAAGAATAGGGGAAAAAAAGAATAGGGGAATTTCAGATGATGGTGAAAAGCGACTTCTGTCATTTTTGTATATTTCTTTTCTCCCCACCATTTGAAATGGTTTCATTTGGAGGCAAAGGAAAGGCACATGTTTTACTCTCTAACTTGCATTACCGGATGGAAGTACATAGACACAAATAAATATACATTTGTCTTTATAACAGGGTGGAGGATACATGCACAATTTTTTAAATTTTTATTAGTGTTCTAATATACCATTTATAATTAATGGTTCCCATATTGTATTAAAATCATACTTAGGGGGTCATTGTCGCCCAACATATGCACTGCTTCTTTGAAACGTTTTGCTCTCCAATGTTTGTTATTTCACTTCATTCTACAAGAGTAGATTCTTTCCCTTTTCCCCTATATATGTAGTCAGCCATACCTGACTTTTCAATATCTTCACATGTTACAGCTTTCCGGTGTTCTTCTAGCCTTACTATTAGTGTGTAGGGAGGGGGGGATGTCTCACCGTTGTATATTTTTCTACACATGGAGTGGCATACACTTAAAATAAGCGAAACTCAAAAAGGCATAATCGCTAACTTAATTTTCTTCTAATTTATTAAAAAGGTTGGTGATAAATCAACTTATCACATTTAGATAATTTCCTTCTGAAGACGATGATATTCTAATAATAATGTTTTTCATTTTAGATGTTAAATAAATTTGAGGGAATGGCAACAAATGGTACGCACAAACGAAAATTTCTTTTATAATAATGCATCTATGGTCGAGAAAAGATCTAAAGATTGCAGATAAGAGATGGCTTTGTCACTATTTTTATACAAATAGGCTGCTTTGCATTCTAGCAAATATAGGATGGCCTTGTGCTAAATAAAATTGGGCACAATATTGGAATTTTTAGAGGACGTCAAAAGTTGACCCCTGTTCTTGGAGGGAGAAAATGTTAAGATTATGTATAGTTGAACAACCTGTGGTAATTGTACATTTTGTTGTTGGATGAATGTGAAAATTGAGTGACAGGAGAGAGGTCATGGGGGTCAAGTGATTTCCTGATATTTTGTCTTTTTTTTTTTGAGAGAGAGAAAGCATGTGAATATAAATTTGTGATTTCATAATTATCAAGTCATTTCTTTCATCTGTGAGTTCAATGAATTATTTACAATATTGTGTTATGTAGTTAAACCCCCCCCCCAAACAGATATTCTTAAGATGGATTCATTCAATCTGTGCGTTCAGTAAGAAAAATGCCATTTGAAACTGAAGCGTCAAAGGGCAGCATCATGCGACTCCAAACTATAGAGTGACAGACCATTCGTCTGCCCCAGAAACATACTTTTTTATAGAAAGATAAAGATAACCTTAGTGGCAGCACAAAGGCTCCCTTTTCATTGGCTATGAGATGTAGGGGAGGGCGACACTTCTTTCTCTGGATTGCTTCATTTACACTTGAGCCTCACGTTATAATGCTGAGTGTTTAGCAAGAAGGCATCAAGTATCATTTTTTTCAGTCTTTGGTATGATTCGACTGAGGATTGAACCCCAGTCTCCCGGCCCATTAGCGAACACCAACCATTACGCCAAATGGGCCGATAAGATAACCTTAATTACAGACAAATACAGTAATACTAAAATAAAAACACTTTATTACACACTAATTGTACACTTTACTTTTGTGGTTAATAGCGGCTACACAGGTGGGGGGGAGGAAGAGAAAGACTACTCTTTCAAGGTAGAAGACTTTTAGGGAGAGTCGCATTCCATGATATCGTCGGACAACGGTGAAACTATTTCGGATGTGTTTTTGAAAAAACACGAACACCATTCTATTATTTTCTTTTTTGTTTCTACTGTAATACGCTGAGGAAATCCTATTGATTTCTATAGGATTAGAAACAAATTCAATACTACAAGCTGTAATACTATTTACTACTTTTATTAAGACCTGTCTTTTTTTCTTTCTCCGATTTGAAACTGAATACACATGAAAAGACTTGATAAACCCCTTGGCCTTTTGGCTAATATCAAAGTGTAGTATTTATCTTGGAAGGACATCACCCATTCTCCAACTCCATCCCCCGTTTTTCTTTTTTCTCCCATTTAGAAATTAACCTGCTTGTTTTCTGTTCTGAACAAACCGGAAAACAGTGGGTGGTCTATTATTTAGAAATAGTCGGGAGGGTCTTACAAACCAAATTTTTTTCGGTTTTTGTTCTTCCCCACTCCTCGTTTTATTCAAATTAAATCTTTGTATATACGTATATTTATGAACAATAAAATTTCAAACCAATTTGGGGATATCTTAGAGTAAATGTGGTATTGTGGTGACTGAGATGATTCTAGTTAAGAGTAGGATAGACATTTTTATTACTTTAGACCAAAGATGACCAACGACACCCAATTAACTCCACACTTTTGATGGCCTTGAGCCTAATTTGTTTTGAATGCAAATTTTTTATATTTTCTGCAAATCATTTTTTTATATTTATTCTGCAAATAAATAATTCAAAGTGTAGTATCTATTCTGATACTAGACTTCATCTATTCTGTCCTCAGTCAGTGAAGGAGGAACCCTTCTAGACAGGAGCATTTTTAATTTTTGTCCAAATCCAGAATGTCCTTCCTTGGAGAGCTGGATTTCCCCCCACATTAAAAACTGAACTTGTCATATTCTGTCCTCATGAGGAGACAAATAAATAGGGACTCCATATACGGATTAGACAGTAAATTTAAACTGTGAAACATTTTATCTTTGCGTTGCTAAAAATAAATGACCAAAAAAAAAAAGGAAATATGATGCTCGTGTGTTTATTTTGGTCCAAGATATCTCTTGACCTCCACGTCTATCCTACAAGTCCTTCAAGATTTGTGTGGAAGAAATTGCAGCAGACAAATGTTAAAATTGCAACAAGAAGAAGAAACAGGTGCTGGGGTAAACATTAACCTTTCTTTAGTTTCCCGATAAATAAACTAAACATGATATTTTTTTCATTTAAAGTGTAGATTAATAAGTATAATATACAAAAGATGTGCATTTCAATGGCATTATAATGGACAAGGATTTATATATAAGTGACAATTACAGTATATTCTATTCTACTATAACACTTTATCGCAAATCTGTAAAGTAATTAAAATAAAAACAGTTTTTTTTTCAAGAACTTGCAATCTTCGTTACTACAAGATTGCTTCCCTGCAGGCTACAAATCCAATTTCAACAAATACTTGCCATAAACCAGTCTCATAAGTCATCAAATATTCATTACATTCATCATTTTTAATCCTCTCATAATATTCATCATCATTATCATTCAACTGACAATCTACCCACCTCATTAACTCTTATCCTTCAGTGGCTTTTAGCCTTGATAAGTGGTAACTCATTAGTGAAAAAAACATTTCTTTTAAAAAGAACAGTATTTTGTATGATGCAATGAGCCATTGTTGTTGCATCAATCACATTCTAAAAATGATTTAGAACCATTTTTTTTTCATCCATTTTCAATTAAGGATCACTCGTGATGATTAAAATGTAGAGAGTGAAGTTTTAAAATGTTTTAAGAATTCCATTCAGAGACACAAATTGCGGCTCTATTCAATGAAGACTATTTTAACCAGTGATTTAAAATCTACCTATTGACTAGGGACTGACTGGGTGATTAAGAAAATAGAAAAAATAAATAAAAGTCCACTCTTCAAAAGGTCAAAATCATATGAAGAAAATAAAACTGTGTGAGATGAAAGATTTGGAGAACTCCACTTTGCCAACAGAGAGAGACATATATTCTTCTCTCCAACCAGCTGAGCACAGTTCTAGTGACAAATACCCGGCTGTAAGAAAGACACTTTTTGCAACATACATTTTTATAAGAATGAGTTTCGGATGTTTGTTTCAAGACTCCATCAGTCTTGGATACATAACAATTTATCCATTCGAGATGATTTCATTAAATAACATCCATGGTGCGGAATTTTTGAGATGAGGATTAATAATTTGTATTATTTGCATTATTCGGACTACTGTTCTCATCTTGGATGTTATTCTCACAACGTTTCAGATGATGTAACCTCCGACCTTCTTCAGGTGTATCTTGTCGAACTCGGGAATCTGTATGAAATTTCGAACGGAACCCTTCGGTTATTAGATGTAGAACAGGTCGAGTTGACAGGGGAAGGCTAATAAAATCATGGGCAAAAGTGATACGGATGGACTTGAGAGAAAGAGAGATAAATAAAAACCTGGACAGAGATAAGGTTACTTTTGGAAGTCAATTTATAAAAGCCGTCCAATAGATGGCAGCATACATAACAACTGTTAAACAGAATATGATGAAGAAGAAGAAGCTATGAATGTCAGATAACGTGTTTTCACCTGATATTTGTAACACCCTCCACTATCAAGTCATGGGTATTTAGATCCTTATTAAATTACAATATTTTACAATTAAAAAACGTCAATGTCTGCGTCGTTAAGAAACATGAATTGTCGTCTTTAGTTTATATAAAAATACAGCTGAGTACAACATCAGTATTCGTTGAAAAAGGGTTGCTGTTGTTGGTGAAAAGCGATCGCTATCTTGTTTTCATCTCAAGTTTAATTTAAGGCCACAGCAGCGCTAGGACTTCACAAGACATAAATGTGAACAAGCTGCATGATTTGGATTGTTCGAACTACTGTTCTCATCTTGTATGTTATTCTCACAACATTCGGCCAATGTAACCTACAACCTTCTTTAGGTGTATCTTGTCGAACTCGGGAATCTGTATGAAAGTCTTAAGTAATTCGTAAACGTTATTCTTAGTATCGCCCACACTGAGGATTGAACTTTCAGCTTCCAGAAGATTGTCACTTAAAACTGACTATTTCTTTAGCACTTTATCCGTTACGCCACGTGTCCTTCCAGACTTTTACCTGGTCATGGTTGAACGAACAAGAGATTTATTATTATTACACCTAGCAAGGATGTATAAAGCTGTACTGGGCTTAGTCGCTCAATCGACCACGTCAGATGATCACAATACGCGAGATATAAATAATTATTTTGTTGTTTTTGTTTTTTTATATTACATTTATTATTTTTTTCAAGTCAACATTTGTATTTTGCTTTGTTTTCTCGTCAAACAAGTAGGATGTAACAATTTGAAAATGGATTAAATATTCTTTTGTTTAACTTAACACTTCCATAAAAAGATTTAGAAACGACAAACATTTTGACGTTTGACCATCAGATCAATAATAATTATTGATTGCATGTATTAGAGACAAAGCAGCTGGTGAAGGAAAGAAAAAGTGAAAGAGAAGGAGTGAAAAAGAGAGAGAGAAGGAGAGAGAAAGAAAGAGAGAGAAGGAGAGAGAAAGAGAGAGACAGAGAGAAAGAGAGAGAGAGAGAGAGAGAGAGAGAGAGAGACAGAGAGAGAGAGAGAGAGAGAGAGACAGAGAGAGAGAGAGAGACAGACAGAGAGAGAGAGAGCGAGAGACAGACAGAGAGAGAGCGAGAGACAGACAGAGAGAGAGCGAGAGACAGACAGAGAGAGACAGACAGAGAGAGAGAGAGAAAGACAGAGAGAGAGAGGGAGACAGACAGACAGAGAGAGAGAGACAGAGAGAGAGAGACAGAGAGAGAGGGACAGAGAGAGAGGGACAGAGAGAGAGGGACAGAGAGAGAGGGACAGAGAGAGAGGGAGAGACAGAGAGAGAGAGAGAGACACACAGAGAGAGAGATAGAGAGAGAGAAAGACAGAGAGAGAGAAAGACAGAGAGAGACAGACAGAGAGAGAGGCAGAGAGAGAAACAGAGAGAGAGGCAGAGAGAGAAACAGACAGAGAGAGAGACAGAGAGAGAGACAGAGAGAGAGAGAGAGACAGAGAGAGACAGAGAGAGAGAGAGAGACAGAGAGAGAGAGACAGAGAGAGAGAGAGACAGAGAGAGAGAGAGAGAGAGAGAAAAGGGGGGGGGGGGTATTTAATTCAGTTAATATATTTAAAATTTTTCAATTTCTTTATTTGTCAACATCCGACAGAATGTAAATAGGTCACATCGAACAATATTTACCCACGAAAAGGATTACTTCTGACTTGAACAAAAGTAGAAATTGCCACAGTGTAGAAGGATATCTCCTCCACTGACCGATTATGGAAAAGGTTACTTGTTTCGGGCCGGGATATTTGTTCGATCTGTTAGCTATTCTCTCCTCTGTCATTGAAAGCAAATCTTTGTAGAATGCGGAAATGTTTATTTATGTTGGTGGATTTTCGACACAGTAAGAAGTTACGTTGTGTCTAACTCTGCCCATGTTGGGGGGGGGGGGGGGTTCAAATGTGACTGAAAGTGAGCCATGTGTAACGAAAGTACATTTTTAGACGCATTAGATAAAAGCAAATTATATTTTAGGCAAGTATGATAAATATGTATTGTGTAATAATAAAAAGAAAAAAAAGAAATCAATGCTGATCTATATTGTGCAAATTAAGGTGTTGATTAATTACTATTTTAGCCACGTAATCTCAATTTTGTATGGGGCTAGAAATGCAAAACAAATCCGAGGTGTCGGTCATTAAATACTGTTTGAAGCAAGTATGAGTGTAAAAAGACGAAACTATGATTATTTATGGGCCACGTGTATAACATCTATTATTAAAATGCAGAGAGAACGCAAATAGGTCACATTATCAGTAGCTGTTTTAGCGACGAAGAAAGTATATAAAAAAGTTATGAAATAAATCTTAATGTTCGCTATGAATTAATATCGAATAATGTTCGATGTATCGGAAAATGTAGATGAAAATAATGATTTTAAATGTTACGCAGGTCTGTGTTCGAAATTGATCTCGGAGCCTTTAAATTGTTGTGAGTTAAATAAAGGAACGCTATTCGTCAGTATAAAAATATACTTAAATAAATTGACAAATGCTAATTTAAATCGTATGTGAACAGAAATAAATGTACATATCTTTGTAATGTTTATTGGCTGTGAAGTGTTTTTTAGAAATTGTTGCGAATATATATATATATATATATATATAGATAGATAGATAGATAGATAGAGAGAGAGATAGATAGAGAGAGAGAGATAGATAGAGAGAGAGAGGGAGAGAGGGGACGGTTATAATAAGGAAATGTAAAGAAAAGAAAATATCTTACATAAAATGGTGAACAGATGGAGTGGGGGTAGCAGCATCAAGGCATTCGACGGCACGGAGGTGAAATGTCGCGGGACCAGCACTGTTCGCATCGACATAAGAGGACGACGACTGACTATAGAAGTATTGGTAGTCGATCGTCTGGTGCCTGGGGTAGAGGCAATCCTCGTCATGGAAGTACTCTGCCAGATGGGGGGCGTCACTGTTGACACAAATGGACGCGTTGAGTTCGGTGACGACCACTGTGCGGCGGGTGCGAACCCGGAAGCCTCGCCATGTGATGGAGGTGAAGTGGCTGAGTGCGAGATCAGCGATCAAGACTTCATCACAACATTTCGCGATGGTAAGTGGACTGCCAGATGGAAGTGGACGACGGGGCCTCCGTGCCTGCAGAATCGAATCGGGAGGTATGACACCAAATTAACGGAGTTACAGGAGGCGTCCTTTGAGGACGAAGTGGAGAGGTGGATCAAGGAGGGGATTCTCGTGCCATGGAAAGAGGAACATAAAGGAGGTCTGTTACCTCTCATGGCGGTGATCCAGCCGACCAAGGATAAGGTCCGCCCCGTGTTGGATTACCGGGAACTGAACAAACATGTGTCTTGCCACACAGGGGGTGACGTCATAGACGTTTGTGCAGAAACCATGTGGAGATGGAGACAGAAGGTTGGGGCGTCCACGATTGTTGATCTGAAGTCGGCGTATCTGCAAATCCATGTCGAGCAAGATCTCTGGAAATATCAGCTTGTACAATTCAAGGAGAAGACGTACTGCTTGACGCGTTTGGGTTTTGGGTTGAATGTCGCGCCCAAAATCATGACTGCAATATTAAAGCGGGTGTTGAAAGAGGAGGAGGACGTAAATGAAGCAACCGACTCCTATGTAGATGACATACTGCTGGATGAGACAGTGGTGCCAGCACCAAGAATAGTGGAACAGCTCAGGAGGTTTGGTCTAACAGCAAAGGCCCCTGAGCTGTTAAATAGTGGTGCGGCTTTGGGACTCCACTTAGAGGAAGATGCAATGGGAGAGCTGCGGTTCACGAGAGGGAACGCTATTCCAGAGGTCACGGACAGAATAAGCAGGCGACAATTGTTCTCGGTTTGCGGGAAGTTGGTGGGCCATTACCCTGTAGCTGGGTGGCTCAGAGCAACCTGCAGTTATGTGAAGAGAAAAGCAGGAGGAGTGAAATGGGAGGACAGCGTTGGCGAAAATGTGGTGGCTGTAATGCGAGATGTCCTAAAGGAGGTGGATAAGGAGGACCCAGTGAGAGGAAGGTGGAGAGTCCCTAAGACAGAAAAAGGGGTCGTATGGTGTGATGCAAGTAGCATAGCCACTGGCGTCGCAGTTGAGATTGGAGGTGAGGTGGTGGAGGACGCGGCCTGGCTTAGGAAAGCAACAGATTTCTCCCACATCAACGTAGCCGAGTTGGACGCAACTATCAAGGGCATAAACCTGGCATTAAGGTGGGGACTGAAAGAGGTGGAGCTGCGTACAGATTCAGCGACTGTGCTGAACTGGGTGCAGGCGGCTGTGACAGAACAGCGGAGAGTAAAGACAAAAGGTGCTTCAGAAATGATCATCATGCATAGAGTCGGGATCCTATGAGAGTTAATCGCTGAATTTGGATTGAAAGTCAGTGTTTCGTTCATACCTTCCGCCAAGAATAGGGCAGACAGCCTAACGAGAGTGAGAAGAGGGTGGATGGAAGCCTTGGAGGAAACGACAGAGAGTGCTGATGAAACATGCTGCATGACCCATGAGGAAGTCAAGGACCAGCACTCTATGCACCACATGGGAGTTGACAGGACTTTGCATCTAGCCCGCAAGGTAGATCCCAGTGTTGCGAGGAAGGTTGTGCAGAAAGTAGTCCAGCAATGCGTGCGGTGTCAATCGATAGATCCGGCACTGGCGTCACATCATCACGGAGAGCTCGAGGTGGGCGAAAATTGGAAGAGACTTGCCGTTTATGTCACCCACTATCGAGGGGCTCAATATCTAACCATGATTGACTGCGGAATGTGCTGTAAGTATTTAGAAAAGATTTTTAAGCCTTTAAGGTGTTATGTATATAATTGTCTCAATGTTTCAGTTAAAAAATGAAATTATAACTGAAGCAAAGGAAGTGTGATAAGGGAAATGTCTAGAGTCGATTCGATGAAGAGATTGTAGCCGACATTTTGAATCATGGAACACTATAAGCAATTATGTTTGTTAAATGTATTTCATAAAAACCGGAATAAGAATAAGTCTATAAACTTATTCTTATAACGTATAATAGTTAGAAAAAATGTAATCCGATATTCTCCAAAATCAGTGGAATGTGAGGGAGCGTAACTATAAAATATAAACTTTTTTTCACTGTATGAAAGAAAAAAGATAAAATTTTTAACACATACTGTTTTCATTAAAGAATGAGAGTAGACAGACATTATCTATTCACTTTGTCACTTTTATGAATTATAGTAATTTTTTTCCATGAAGATAAATACTAATATCACTAAATATTGGTTTTAATCCCATATTTTTATTTTTTTTTTTTAATCCGATTTTTCACTTTTAGTGTTATAGCCTTGTTTGTTTCTCACCTACTTTTATGGGAAAATATCAATAAATATTGACATAAACAGGTTCAACTAATTGGCTGCAATCTTTTTGTGTAAATGTCAGATGAGGCAGAGTCATTATCTTGTTTACAATACGTCTGTTTTACAGCATTCCAATCAGTGTTCGACTTACCTAAAAGCTAAATCAGCCATAGTGTATAACCATGCCAGCCCCCGACGATTGCTGGCTACAAAAACGCATGTACTGTACCGTGGGCTTCTTCTTCATCTTATTTTTCTGGCCGTGTCAATTCTAGCCTTGGCAACCGCTGAAGGCACAAAGCATAGTTTACAATTTGTATTCAAAGCAAGTAACAATTTTGACACATATATACATTGTAAAAACTTGACTTGTTGAACATGTGTGTGTGTGTCATCCACATCCAAGTTAAATTCCCATTTTTCAAATTCAGAATCTCAACTAAGACTAACACCATCATATGAACTCGTCTGCTCGTCTCAAGTCCCATCTAACTCGCCTCACTTCCTGAGCTGATTTACCCCCCCCCCTCATCTGCTCCGTCTCCTAAATATATCTACTCTTGATTGGAAATCCTAGATGTCCCGTTATTCTTCAGCCTACCACCGGAACTGGCCACATCCGCTTTTTTTCTCAGCTTACTCTCAGCTGACCACTAGAACTGATTACATCGCCTGTTCCCTAGCTCATCATTATCTGGCCACTTAGAAACTAACAACTAATTGTCATGGTGTCATTCAACTGGTGAGTTCAAATGAATTTGCTAGTCTTTTTATTGTCGTTCACTTATTTACTTCCTCATCATTTTTTGGCGGTCCCTACATCGGTCCATTGTATCACAACAGGTTAGGACAAAACTTGAGTCGGAGCTGAGGAATCAGAGTTGGAACAAATTCATTGCTTTAAAAGTCAAAGACAGTGAAAATTCGATGACTCCGACAAAAGATTTTTAAAAATGATATTGAAAAATGTGCAAACCCAAAAAGTGTCTAGTTTTAATATCTTTTTAATATCTTTAGGTTTTACAGTTTTTATGAACACACCTGCTGAGAAGGGATCAACCTAATGACAGTGATCTCAATAAAAAGTGTTGGATAAAATAAGGACAGTTACTTTTCACAAACTGTCATGTTTTTTGTTGTTTTCAATAAGAATTGAGTAGTAACATTCAGCTTGGCCATCTTCAGGTGCTTTTGTTGTCGTTCATAACTTTTGTTGTTGTTCATAACTTCCTGGTAATTTTGAACTGAACCTTTTATCTAATTCAGTGGGATAAACTTCTCCAATTCCATGCAGTTTAGATATCTTGTATCTGTCAATTTTTCTGATAAAAATGAACTGAAGAGTGTACACTTATAGATTAAAATTTGACATTCGTGGAAGGTAAGCAACTATGACAAGTGACGGCTGAAGAGTACAATGGACGAAACATTGTGCGAATAACAACAACGAAGATGAGGAGTCGAACGGTCTGAAACATGAAAATAAAAAGAATAGCTCATCTCAGAAATGTTCTCAATTACCTTTTAATAGTTGGCAAACCTATGAATTTCAAACTGGACCCATTAAATAGATTACGTTTTGCATCATCATCATCAACATCATATTTGATTTAACATCTATTTTACATGCTGTTGAAAGGCTTTTAGAAAGTGACTTCCAAATTAACTTATCTCTGGCCAGGTCTTTATCCATCTTTGTATCAAGTCCATCTTTATCACTTCTTCCCATGGTGTCCTTAAGCCTGTCTTTAACACATCCATTGTATCATTCTCTCCATACAATGAATGTTCTCAACCCTCACTGGCCAGGTTTCACTTCCATACATCATCACACTTCGTACACATGTCTGATAAACTCTTCCCTTAATCGACAGTGGTAACACTCTGCTGGTTAGTAATGGCAGAAGTTCCCTGAACTTACTCCATCCTCTCCTAACTCTTGCAATCACACTAGCACTAGCTCCTCCTTGTGCTCCAATAGTATCACCAAGTATCCCTTAAGATTTATCAGGGCTTAGTGGAGTTCATCGTTCATAATCATGATGACCCAGAGGTCGACAACACTAGAAACAAAGAACAATACTGACATTTTGGACAGAATTAAAACAGAGTGAATTGCAGGATAGAATAAGTTTAGCAGTAGATCTAGAGTCTAAGAGTCCAATGGTATTCTATGCAGTCATGAGTATTTCATTAAACATAGGAAACCGGGAAGTACCCGTTTCCTCTTCGGGTTAATTTGAGATCATGTTTTCTCCTAGTTTAAAAATGTTGAATGGCTGTGAATCCCTTTTTGCATCTACTGATAAAGAGATTTGGCCATACTCGTCATGCTTAGCAATTGTGGGTTAGTGAGCTAATGTTATTCCAGAATTTTTCCTTCTCAGATTAGTTGCTCTCCCAAGGCTTGAGAGTCTAGTTTTTTTAGTGAAAAAGTGATGCAATAGCCCTGATAGAACTGGAACATTGCACATCAAAGATACAGTTCTCATCGATAACGACTGCATCAATGACGCTATAATTCTTAGAGGGCAGATAAATAAAAATTGCTTAATAGAACTTTAGTATTTAAATATGTACAGTCATCTTTGAGCATGTATGTGCTGTATAAAAAAAATCAGAAAAGGATACAAGAACCAACTTCAAAGACATTGTTGTTACCAATAATCATTACTGGAATCTGGTTGTCTTCTTGAGAATCTTCCTGAAATCTAAAATTAAAGGAAGAAAGAAAAAAAATTAATACATTCATTACATATTACTTTAGAGTAATATGCGTTTGGAGTTAAGTGCAGTTTGTTCAAGATTAAAAATTATTTAGATATGATTGGCAAGGTTCGAGCCGAGCTTCACCTATCGCTTGATACAAGGTTAATAGCAGATTGATTAATTTCATCATTTGACATACAACAGATTTGAAGCTAAATCAGTTGTAGTTACAGTTGTTGTCATGTGAAGTCCGGATAGATGAGAGCATTTAGACATTTATCATGCTTCTCTTTAAGATAGCCAGAAACAACAAGAAGGAACTGGATCCATTAAGTTTAAGAAAATATGCAAAGTAAAAACCTTGTCTTTATCTTCGATAAGAGAAAAACATTCAGAGAAAAGCATTTAATTATGTGGCTTAGAACGAGTTACAATTTTATGAATTAAAATAAAAGGTAGCTCAGCATCCGGAACGACTCTAAAAGAACGTGTGAAGATGGTTTACAAAATTCAGAAATTAAAATTTCACCTTTTATGATAAAAACCAATCAAGACTTCCAGTTGAGTCTGATGAAGAGCTTGTTGTGGCATTAGTTTGTCTGCAGATTTCAACTCGTGATTTATGGTCATTCTCAGACAATCCGTGAGGCACCCATTTTTTAAAGTTTAGAAACCTTTCCAAGTTTGCAAAGATTACGATGAACAATTGTACGGTTTGAGGAAAGTTTTATTGACAACTTTTCAACTGATACTGTAGGGTTTTCTTTAATTGATGTCATCAAACTTAACTGAATATCCTGATCGGTTTTTATTATTCGGACTACCGTTCTTATGTTTCTGAATTTTTGAGATGAGGATTGATGATTTGTATAATTTAGATTATCTGGACTACTGTTCTCATCTTGAGTGTTATTATCACAACGTTTCAGTCGCTGTCACCTCCGGTCTTCTTCAGGTGTATCCACAAGGACCCGTGGCGCAGTGGATATAGTACTAAGTAAAATTCAGTTCTAAGTGATAGTCATCCTCGGTGCAAATTATTGAAAACTTATTCCAGTCATAGCTAACAGAATGAGAGCATGCTACTCCCGTGAATTAAATAAAGAGTTTTGTTCGAAATTCTGTCCAGATTCCCGAGTTCGACAGAAATATTCGCGAGTTCGAAATCTGAAGAAGACCAGAGGTTATAGCGGCCGAAACGTTGTGATGATAACACTCAAGATGAGAACAGTAATCCGAATAATACAAATCATACTGTTCTTATCTTGGATGTTATTTTCACAAAATTTCAGCCGATGTAACCTTCGATCTTCTTCAGGTGCGTATTGTCGAGTTCAGGAATCTACATGAAATTTCTAACAGTATTCATCTTAAAGAGCGAAATTTCCACTTCTGAATTTTATAAAAGATCTTTGCACATTATTTTATTTAGGTATTTGGAGGGGGGGGGGTATTAGTGATTACTCCACAGAAATCGAACACAGCAGACTAATCCCACAGTCCACTTTAGTAACCATTGTACCACCCACACATCTAACATAAATTAAACCTAAAACTTTTAACTTATTTAGATAAAATCACATTCGTATAATGATAGTAATAAAATGTTGAAGACCTTAATGATATCGAACAGTTTTGGTAAAAAAGAAAGTCTCAATAACGGTTTTCAGTATTTCGGCAATACCTATATCAATCTGAAAATATGATTTATAAATGAAAAGAGTAAAAGAAAATGCAGTGACTCACTTGTTAATAATTTGTACACCTTCTTCAATCAGATTACTTTCACCAATTATAATTGGTCCAGCTTCAGCTATGATCTTTGCTCGTGGGTGAATAATTGTTTTTGCACCTGAAAAAAAAATAAAAATAAAAATTAAAAAAAAAAAATAGATAAATAATAAGATCGTTTGCAAAGATTTTTTAAACTTTATTATTTATTACTTTAACTGACAATTCACTGACAAGATTTGAAATTTTATTAAAATTATGTATTGAAATTTTAATTTTCTCTTATTTCTTTGTTACAAAATATCATCATCATCGGTTCTTTTTTTTTTATTAACATTCAGGTTGAGGGACATCATAAAATATAATATATAAAAAATTTTTTCCAATAACTTATCTTAGTTACTTTTTGGGCTTCACAAATGCACACATATGAATATATATTACCACTCAGATAAAAATAATTAATAATGAAATGAAAGTCAAGATTTAAAATTCTAAATATATTGCACAAATTTAAAACCGGATAAGAGTAATCTAACTACAAACACGATCACAAGCATATATATAAGTAAATTTCTAGTACAACAAAATAGTAAGATAAATTTGAGAGGAAACATTATTTTTAATCAATGAAACGGGGCGGGTGGAAAAAAAAAGAAAATTGCTAAAATTTTCCTTTAGGCCTTATAGTCTGATCCTCTAAGAGGAAACATCAGTATTCAGAATGATAAATTAAAAAGTAAGCACATCGGATGAGAAATGAGGGGAAAATTGTTTCAGTTGGATAAATCAATTCAGAGAGGAAAAAAAGGGTAAATCTCTCAACGTTATGGGGGATTTGAATCATGGAAGATCTCCAACTGATGTTTCAAAATCTTTTGTTTACACAGGCTAGGTTGAAAATTGTTAATAACTAACACCTCAATATGATCAAGATGATAGTTCGAACGCGCACTGTATAAAACAGAAACCCCACATCGGAATATTGGTCAGAACAAATATTTGTACCAACCAGGTGATTACTGATGGCAGATCCATGTGCTTGAAAGTTCTTAGATGATCTCGAAACCTTGTGTAAACGAATATCACGTGGTATATGTTGGGCTATTCTCATTTCTAATTTTTTAAACGTCTTGCGTACGTAGTCAGCTCCACACTGACATAGGAATTTATAAAGAACAAAATTCTTTTGAATGGCTGGCAAAACATCTTTACGAAAAGAGAAAAAGGTTTGAATCATGTAAACTACTCTCAGCATGGTTGTTGGAAAACAATGTTGAGTAGAAAAAGAAATCCTTTTGATAATGGCAAGGTGGTTAGGAACTAACCATGGAAGTTTCAAATAGATAGGACATCCTGATGGGCCAATAAATTTATCACTATTAAATATATCAACTTTGCATGCAATGGTGCTTTTTACGCTATTGATGGGACATCCATTACCAAGAAAAATATTGGTAATTTATATATATATATACACACACACAAAACTACATACCTTCATCTGAACGCATACATGCACATACATGAAACAATACACACACACACACACACTAAGTGTAACACATAGATACGTGCTCTTTAATATATACGTGTATAAATATCCGTCCGTATAAATCATGGAAAAAAAAAAATACCCTACCAAGTTAAAAACTTATGTCTAGCTAAGTTCACACAGAGACAAATAGAATACCAGTATGCCTGCACTTACATATATGGACATGTTTAAGAATATATTAATACACAGCTATATGTGCCTACACAAGCATATACATACATACATACATACATACATACATACATACATCTAAATGAATAAACGTGAAAGTTTTTTTTATTTATCACTCCTTTATTGCCATCAAAACAGGTTACTGTTATTTAAATCAATTATATAACATAATATTATTAAATACGATATATATAGTACTGATGAAACACCCTTACACACAAATTACGAATCCTAATTTGCATGTCTATTTTGTAACCAGTGTATAATAAATTAATGCTTTGTGTTATTGATTTCATATTATATTGTACCTTTTTCTCTCATATATATGCAATAGTTTCATTGATATTAACAGTAATTAATTAAAGTTATTTAATTTAAATTAAAGGATAAACTCATTCATTTTCAACAAAGGTCAAGGTCATTTAAATGAAACTTATTCACTTAAAAGAAAAAATATATATCTACGCATCAAGGCGAATGCTCCCCTCCTCCTCTCTCTCCCTCTCCCCTAAATTCTTTTTTTTATTGTTTTTTAAAGAGCTTTGCATCATCGGCAAAGCGAATTACATTTTTTTTCTATCCATTTATTTCTTATTTAAAAGATAAATAAATTTGTATAAAAAATTTCATGAATAAATGCAAAAGTTTTTATCCTGTGTTTACAAGACACTTATGAATGAAATTCTTTTAATTTAGGCATGAAGCCCTAATTGTTGTGTGTGTGTGTGGGGGGGGGGGAAGAGGGGTGCTATAGAATTTTGACAAATCTTTGTTTGTTGGGTCAATAGTCATACCTTTTGTCCAAATTACCTTGGATTTACTCTATGTGAGACACTTACCAAAGTACTGCATTCACTCCATGGCTTAATCCTTACTTTGCGAAGTGATAGCAAGTTGGAAACATTCTTTTTTGCTATTGGAGATAAATTCTGTGCGTTATTTGGGGGGGAGGTCTACTTTTTAGGCAATTACATGTAGTTGTACGACCTTGCCAGTCGGACTTAGGGTTAGTGTTAAAAAATATATTAGTTGACTGCCCTAATAAGTTAGAATTACCATAAAAAGTAGAATCTCATTTTTTAAAGGGATAGATAACTTAGCTGAGGGTGTTAATCTATAAATTTAACAAAGTTTGTTGTTAATTCTTAAATTACAAAAAAAAATTGTGATTAAATTTTTTATTTTATTTTTCTGTCTTTAATAATAAAAGCGAAAAACAATGTAACTATTTTAAATTACTTTTATTTGACCAATTGACATTCCTCTGTGTATCTTAAACAGGATTGTCAAGAATAATCAATAGAAAGAAAAGAGGCAAAAAAACAAATTGTCAACAAATAACTGTTACCAAAGACAATAAAACTTACTTTTCTACCTGCCTTTGTTTTTGTTGTTGTTTTAATGTATTTTAAAGCGTTTTTATTTCAATTAAAAAGTTTGGTCAAATATATTATGTTAGACTGAAAAACAAAGATGGCTGACAGTCGATCGCAAACCGTCTACGAAGCCTGATGATTTTTTTGGTACTTTTTTGCTTTCAATTAGGTAAAAAAGTAAATTTTTATGCATTTAGGACAGTTATTTGTTGAGTATTTGTTTGTTTTTTCACCCCAAAAGACGAACAACTCATTGAACAAACGTGGGGATGTTCACTTATGCCATCTTGAAAATAGAACTGTAATGTGATCGGATTGGGACGAATTATTAAAATGTAATGTAAAGACTTTAAAATCCTTTAAAACACAAAAAAATAAGCAGGTAAGTAGAAAAATAACTTTATTGCCTTTGGTAACATTTTTTTGTTGATTATTTGTTTTTTTCTCACCCTTTTTTTTCTGTTAACGAAAAATCGGGGCGATTGTTAAGTATTCTTAACAATCGCCCCGATTTTTCGTTTATTCTTTTCATAATAGGGAATTCATTTTTATGCTTATACAAAATCAAATCTCAACATTGGAATATATCAAATATCACCATGACAATTATCTTTTTGCTGTTTTTTTTTTCAATTTACCAAAATGTGAAAAGAAATTGTTTCTTTGTTTTTCTGTAGATAAGCTACAGCTAGATTAATAGTTGCCGGGAAGGTGGGTAGTTTTTTGCTAATATATATATATACAGGGTGGGCCAAAATAAGGGTCCTATTTTTTAAAATTCATAACTTTTTTATTTATTGATTTTTTTTTTTTTTTTTTTTTTAGAATAAGTAAAGGACCCCTTCCGAAGCAAGCATGAGCCGTATTAGCCCTAAGGAACGTACCCTCATAATAGAGTGGTACTTTAAATCCAATGAGTCGATTTCGGAGACTCAACTCATCTATCGGTGTCATTACAACACCAGAAACTCTCCTTCGGCAAAAGCAATCCGAGAAATTATTGCTCGTTTTAGGGACCAACAAGGAATATCCGACATGGCGAGAAGTGGTAGGCCTCGTACTGTACGAACAGCTCAAAATTTCGAGGAATTGGAGAGAAGTTTGGAGGAGGATGCATCCACATCCACAAGGAGGAGATCAAAAGAACTTGGCATTTCTCGAAGCTCACTTCGGAGAATGCTAAGAGAAAGAGGATATTTTCCATATAAAGTGCAGCTAGTTCAAGAACTTCAACCTCGAGATAATGAAAAAAGACTTGAGTACGCTATGCGACTCCAGGATTTGGCCAATGATGATCCCGATTTTCTCAAAAAACTAATAATGTCGGATGAAGCCCATTTTCATCTTGATAGGTTCATCAATAAACAAAATTGCCGAATATGGGGTACGGAGAACCCAAGGATAATTCAGCAGCACACATTACATCCACTCAAGTGCACGGTGTGGTGTGCCCTATTTCTTTGAAGACGATGCCGGAAATCAGGTAACAGTAACGGGTGACCGCTACCGAGAAATGCTGCAAAATTTCTTACAACCGTGGGTTGCCGCCAAACCTGACAGGATGTGGTTCCAACAGGATGGAGCCACAGCACACACTGCGAGAGATACCCTTACACTTTTACAGGGTATATTTGGAAATCAGATTATCTCTCGCAGTTGCGAAATTCAATGGCCTCCACGATCACCAGACCTTACAGCTCCTGACTTCTTCTTATGGGGTTACCTCAAAGAAAAGGTTTATGCCAATAAGCCAAACAATATTGAGGAACTGAAAGCAAATATTGAAGCAGAAATAAGAGCCATAAGTCCTCAAATGTTGCAAACTGTTATGGAAAATGTTTTAAAAAGAGCCGAAGAGTGTGAAGCCGCCAACGGCGCCCATTTAGAAAACATTATTTTTGCTTAAAAAACTCAAAACAGTGTAAAAAACAATACTTTAGTTTTTGTAAGTTTTAAGAAGTGTTTTTCGGCTAAAATTTGTTTTGTTTATTTCAAAAAATCTCGGAAGGGTCAGTCTACACACACATAAAGTTTGGTGAGTTTAACTTTTATTTTGTGGAAGTTATTCAAATTTAAAGATAGGACCCTTATTTTGGCCCACCCTGTATATATACATACATATGCATAACAAACATATATACATACATACACGTGTCCATCTAGTTACAAACAAATACATACCCATAAATAAGGCACTAGTGAAAAGTCTTAAACACAAACCTATCTGTTTTTACATCGTCCAAATCAGAGGGTTTTTTTTAAATTATTTACTATTAAAAGAAAAATCTACTTTGATCTCTAAAAATAAAATTACATTTGCAAAGATTTTTCACTTGTTTGGAACTTGCATTTTTAGTTATACACTGTAAAAATTGGCTTTTAGACCAATAGCACACAAGACGGCAAATTTTCTAATTTCAAACAAACTACTGGCCTATGCGCCTACATTAAGTTGTTTTAGATATAATGAAAATAAAACTTTGGTTAGGGATATTTTCAACAATACTGAATGACATGACGGCACATAACTGATTCGCTCAAATACTGTTTGTTGTCCTTTCTAACTTGTTTTTGGCCACCTTCTTTCTCGAAAGACAATAAATACTCTTTGAAAGTGTACCCTAGTGATTAGGACTTCATAGTGAAGCAAAGGTTGCATAATAACCCAGTATTACTTTAGTATAGTGGCAAGGATAAATTCAAGATGACAAAAAGAAATACTAGGATAAATGGAGAAGTACTGGTGTTATGTGAGTTTTCCTTCTCCGATACTAGTTGCCCATCAAGTCTTGAGTCTAATCTATCTTTGTATTTAACCTATATCAGATGGAGGAGGGATGGATTCATACCTTTCTCAAGGATATTAAAGAAAGTGACTTTTTTTTCAGACACTTTCACACTTAAAGCACTTAGTATTCCCAAATAGTCACCCATCTAAGTACTGAGCAGGCTAAATGTTGCTTAATTTTCGTGATCCAACAAGAACGAGTATTTTATCATTTACTTTGTTGCTATTCCACTTTTCTATTCTCAACTATCCGAGTGAAACATCAACCTTCAACAAACCATAGAATGTTAATAACCAGTTGGAACGAAAAGGTCACGAACAAGGAAGTATTCAAAGGAATGAATGGTCAAGAAAGCTTGATCACCATCATTGTTGAAAAGAAAGCTCAGATTTTTAGGTCATGTAATGAAGCAGATGGTCAGCTGGGTCCTGGAGGAGGATGCATTGAAGGTGATAGGGACAGGGGTCATTCTAGAAGAAAATGGAAAGATGATATGTGAAAGCTTGATACAGATGTGTGGGCATGGCTGAGGACAGAATTTTTTGGAGAGACAGGTCTGTCAACCTTCAATGATGATTTCTTTTTTCAGTTTGGACACTTAATGATACAACTAGCACCTACCAATGTCACTTTTTAAACTAGTGTGAATAAAAATGCTTATAGCTAATATGCAGTATGATTTTATTGCCAGCTTTTAAGATTTAAAATCAAAACTTAAAAAGCTAATACCATTAATAAACTATTATACCAATCATTGAAAAGTGAAAATAAATTAACAAAATCTAAATTATTTGACTAATGGATGATATAACATGACATAAAATTCTTGGCCTTCTTGCAAGGAGCAAAGTGCAGTATCTGTTCTGATACTACACTTCATCTTTTCTGTCCTCCGTCAGATTTTTGTCCCAATACGTAGACTAATGGGTGATATATACGAAAAAGGGATTTTGTTTAGAAGAATCATCTACAATGTGGGGCATAAAGATTCCCCCCCCCCCCTAATTTAAAGTTAGGGTTAGGTGACAGCAGGGACAGAGGCAGAGATAGGTAACAGGTCTCAATCAATAAGCTAGGGATGATTATTTTTATCTTCATCAATTATTATAACAATTTCTCATGGAATGTTGAGTGTTTTCGAAACATTTGTTCTCTTTAAGGAGAGGTGGAGTGGTTGCCAAGCTAATCAGATTTAAGCCCTTGTGACTTTTTCCTTTGTTCACAAGATTTGAACTCTTAAAGATTTTAAAGAAAAGGATGAAAGAGGAAATTGATGCAATTCCACCTAAGATAACATGATAGGGACATTCCATGCCAAGACATCCAGGCCCCTCACCACTCCCCTCAGAATTGTTTATCCTTTTGACCCCTGTAAGATATACATAAGTTATGATGAACTGCCAAATTTCAGACCCAGCAATCAATGGGAACCCTGTTTTTGAGCCCAGCCAAAATAAGGCCAAGAGGCCGAATCGCGACGCATCGTGACGGGACTGCCCATCGTTACAAGATTGTAAATTTTTTGAAAAGTATTTAATTTCTGGCCTAGAAAATTGCACCTAGTAGGGGTTTTTGACCGAGGAATCCGAAAATCAACCTTAGAAAGCCAAAGGAGTTCATCTTGTGGGACTTTCTTGCACATTTATATGCCGAGACAGCTTCCGCGGGAACCCCCAAAATGGCGTAACTTTGGGGATCAATAAAAGACAACTCTAGGGGTCAGAGGTGATATCTGTTTTAATATTTAAAAAGCCACAAGATGGAACATTCAGAAAATATATAGGTTCATACTCAGTATTTTATTCCTTCACATTGAAATTTAATGCCGAAAGTTGCGTTTTTTGAGTTTTTATGCTAAAAAACACAAATTTGTCACATTACCAATACCAGTCAGTCTCTAATAGTCCTTCCACATATCACCTAAAAGGATTTAAAGGAACCCCATGACAAGAATGATGAGATATCACAATTTCAAGAGGATTGAAACACAAAAAATGTAGATTTCGGGACGATGAAGTTACATACCAATGATGGTCAGATTTTCTCCAAAGCTTGTTTTCAGAAAAAACTCTAGTTGCGTCCCCAGGGGCTCGAACGGGGTCCAAAATGGGGCAAAATACCCCAAACCGGCCCAAATTGACACATTCTGCCCAATAACTTTTGATCCATCCATTAGATTTTCCTGAAACTCTCACAAAACCAAGATATAATAAATACACTTATATAAGTATGACACCCCCCAAAAAAACTTTTAGGACTCAAAAACACCTCTTCTTGGGGTCATTTTGGACTTTTTGTCAAAAATTGTCAAAAAATTGTAAAAAATCCAAAAAAATAACAAAATAATGAAACAAACAAAAATCCCTGGGCACAGTGTGCCCAGAAAGCCAAAAAGTGGAAAAAATTAATAACTTCGCCAAAATTTGAAATCAGAAAATGGCTGATACCTCGTTGGAAGCGTATTAACAAGGCGCTTCAGATGCAATATCAATTTCCTCACAAAACTGAAATTTGGGGACTGGGCTCCAATTACCATATTTGGGCATTTTCTCAAAAAAACGCCAATTTTGGGCATAACTTCGCCATAATTCACAATCAGAAAGTGGTTGATACCTCGTCGGAAGCATATTAACAAGGCGCTTCAGATGCAATAACAATTTCTTTTAGAAAACTGAAATTTGGAGGACTGGACCCTAATTACCATATTTGGGCATTTTCTCATAAACACCCTTTTTAAGCATAACATTACAATTGAGATAAAAGTATATAATTTGTGTATTTCCAATTGAGATAAAAGTATACAAAGCGTATTTATTTACAAATGAGATAAAATATATTCAAAAGCTCAAAGTAAATTGAGTGCTATTTGCATAATTAACAGCATTCCCAGACGTAAATCCTGCCTAAACATGTTTCCTGCTTTTTCTTGCATTGCAGAACAGATAGAGTATTTATTGCAGACATCAGTGGTTCAACAGTTCAGCATGCAGAACAGGCGAAGATGCTGAAGAGTACTGCTCACTCAGTTAAGGAAAAGTCCAAAGAGGTTGCTAGTGATTTAACAGAACCTGAGCACGTTTACCTGATTTCAAGACGAATCGAAGCCATCTGGGAAAAACGGAGAGACCTGATGAGGCACTCAGGTAGAGAGAAAACTAAAGAAGAACTGGAGCGTTGGAGAGGAGAAAGATTCGAGGTGGCTGTAACTGAGTTCGTCGAAGAAAGGGGTCATCGGCGGAAACGGTTAAGTGATAGCCCTGGAGCACGGATGGAAAACAAAATCTTGGATCCGATCATCCGACAACTCGAGGATCTAGCTGCAGAACAAGACGTTGATCCAGAAGTACTACTAAACAAGCTTGTCGACCGTTCTCGAACAAAGTGAGTGAAGGAGAAGCAGACAAAATCGTCTGTCCCTGTTGTTGATGCTTTTGCAATGATATACAATGTGAACTTATCTTTACAACAGTACCAAAAGGTCAAGACAATCTTGGAAGAGTTCGGTATCACATTGCCTACTCGAAACGAGATAGACGATTTCAAGAAAACCTTGATGTGTGAATTCATTGTCGAATCAACGAAGACTTCTTGTGAATTCCTCGTATTGTTGAAAGACACGTTAGTCTCCTTACTCAATATCAATGGAATTTGTATCTTTAATGATGACTGCATCCAAGTTGATGGGAAGCTTGGAATTGATGGCTCTGGCTGCCACCAGATTCGTCATCAATTGGCAGAAGCAGAGGGAGAGGATACTGAAAAAATCATAGATGACGAAGAAAAGAAGAAGAGAGAGTAGCTATCTTGGAATATTCTGGTGTCCATTGACGATCACGGTGAACAATTTGGTTGTATGGTCAAATATTCTTCCAAATTCTACAATGCTGTCACGTCCGTTGTGTCTTATGCGTGAAAAGGAGAATCGTGAGAGTGTGTTAACCAACTTCCAACCATACATCAATGAAGATGAAAGATATGAAACACCTGTTAATGATGAGAACTTTGATGGACACTCAGTCTAACTCTGTTCCAGAACTGAAATTTCTATGCTTGATGGCAAAATGGTGGACCTGATCCAAAGCGACTCTGGCAGTTTTTGCCATTATTGTAATGCAACGAAGAAGCAGGCCAATGACTTGACCTGCATAATGCAGGGTTTTGTTATAGAGAAAACTGCAGAGGAGATGTTGCAAAAGTGGGAGGTCATTGAAACAGGTGATATACTTTACTCGGATGTAGAGAGATCTGGACAATGCCACCGCCCACTTAATAGCAAGACGCTTCGTTACTTTGCGATAATGCACCAGAAACCTTGTTCTCTCGACAATTGTCTGAAACTGTTGTACCATTTGGTTTCTGGACAGACACATACCTGGTCTGAGTCAAATGCCAATGTGAAGGATGCCATCAAAGCCGCAAAGAAGGAGACGATTGACCACATCCATAAAGAATGCAATTTCCTTGTCGATTCTCCAACTACTATTGGAGGGAACACCAACACAGGTCCAGTAGCCGAACGATTCTTTGCTCCCGAGAATCGGAATAGCATTTGTGAGAAGATCAACAAGTCATCAGACAAATCTGCATACAGCGAACTTCTCTTGTACTTCAACAAGATGCTAAGTATCACACAAAGTTGCGATGTATCCAAAGATGTGGAGAAGGTGAATGCTCTCGGTAAAGACCTAATGATCCACTACAAACGATCCTTTCCGTGGGCAATGATTTCACCTAGTGTCCACCAGATGGCTGGCCATTCCTGGGAGTTGTTCGCCATGAATGATGGAAAACCTATTGTGGTGTATGCTGAACAGTCCGGCGAGGCCCGGAATAAGCATATCCAGGCCTACAAGTCCGGTCCAGCTTCCCGAGCACGACAATGCTCTATCAAACTGAACACTAGGGATATCTTCACAAGAATGCTTGTCCAATCCCATTCCCTCATCGCATCCAAAAGGAAGATTCCACGATGCAAGCGGTGCGACAAACATGGACATACTGTTTGGTCATGCCCAATGAATGTGGCTTCTGTGTTGGACCTTGAACGAAGTTTCATTGAGTCATGCTATAATATTATAAATGATGATCGTGTGGACGTGGCTGTGTTGAATACCTAAAACTTCTTTCAATGTCAAAGTCATTTACTTTATATGATATTATTCGATCAATTTTCAACATCATTTTATAGTTCCATATTGGTAATTGTACTAAGGTTCGATTTACCATATTTACTTCAGATTGGTGATTTTCATCGATTTCTGCTGATGTTGGCCCATTTTACCAGAATTTTGCATACCTTCGGAAAGGCGGGTTTAGGCAGGTATTAGGCAACAGAAATCTGTTGCCAAAATGGTGTATTTTTAACATCTGAAAACCCCATGTCTGCATCTCCTTGCAAAAAAAGTTGACCTCAAAATTTTTTAGCTTTACAAAAAAAAGGCAAAATTCACACCGTGTCGGTCATTTTGACAAATAATGGTCATTCATTACCATTTATTGAACTGATCTTCATTAAATAACATCATTCCATTAATTTTCAGCCTTATTTTTAGTTCCACATCATTGGTAATTACATAAAGGTATGATTTACCAGATTTACAACAGATCGACGGTTTTCGTAAAGTTCAGCTGATTTTAGCCCATTTTGCCAGATTTTTGCATAATAATGGAAATTTTGATCTGTCCATCAAACTTTTTGGCTATGTGCATCTGTTAGCCAAGATGGTGTATTTTAAACATCTGAAAACCCCAGGCCTGCATCTCCTTGCAAAAAAAACTTGACAACATTTTTTATTTTCACAAAAAAGGCAAAATTCACACTGTGCGGCCACTCTCTAATGGTGCAATAACATTTTTGGTATCAGAAATTCTAAATTTCATTTATATACATATATATGTGGCTTATTTAAGGCATTATTGTATGTGTTTTATGAAAAAGTCACACTTAAGATTGTAAGATGTACCATATTAAGGACATTCCATCCCAAAATATGCCTTTTTTGTCTGTTGAGCTTTTTCTGCAGAAAAAATAATGATGATTTTGAACAACCCGCAAACCAACCAACTTCAATTTGCTGTAAAAAGTCCAAAAGTGGACCTTTTGAGCTAATTTTTTTTTGTTGATTCACATTTGCTTTCTAGTTTTACTTTAAAACATTTTCACGGCCATCTGAGCATAGTCAAAAAATTTTTTTTTCCACTGCTGGGCACACTATGCTGGGGCACGCATCTCAGTGTGTTTTAGGGCTCAAACACCCCTTTTTGGGGTAATTTTTTCCTTTTTGTCAAAAAGTCCAAAACAATTGTAAAAAAATTTAAAAAACAAAACGTAAAAAATCCCTGCACATTAAGCTTGTCACGGTTATAGGGCTTTTCACTAAAGTTGTCCCAGGTATTTTTTGGGGTTTTATTATTTTGTTATTTTTTTACGATTTTTGTCAGTAATTTTACCATAACATAAAAATTTGTTTCAATTTTAGATGCATGTGAAAATGGAATGGATGGCAAGTTCACCAAAAAAGTTTAGAAGCGATGTTGAAACATGTTGTTTTGGAAAAAGTCTGAAAGATGAATGTCCCCAGAAAACTGCTGTAGAACTGAAATCATTTGCAGACCTGTCTGAAGATGAACAAACTGTCTATCGTTGGAGAGCTGATTTGGAACAAAACTGTGATCTGGGTAGTATATGCAAGTACCACGAGAGAAAGTATAGTGATGGTTTGTTCAAGAAAGGAAGTAAGTGCATTGACCCGTTCAAACTCCATACTAAGAAGAAGAAGCCTGATGGAACACACAACATATCACTCGCTATGGCTGTAGGGCTAAGGTCCATGGAATTCAGAATCAATGACAAAACTGTTGTCCCCGGATGGAAGGTCTATAAGAACCGTTATGCACAAGTGAAGGAGTGTCTGGCTGGAGACAAGGATTCAACAGATGACTATGAATCCTTGGAAGAAGAGAGTGCAGAGTGCAAACCTAACGTGCTTGAATCGACATTACTTCAGTTAGAGCAACGGGACCTCCTAAATACTACTCTTGGAATGATCGGGATATCCCCATTGAAATCCCATGCTTTACAAAAGATCGGAAAAGTGGTTGATGCCTGCGAGAAAATCAACAGAAGTTTCGAGAAGCAGAAGGAAATGGTGAAGGAGCTGTTGGAGTTACCGGACACCTCTCAGCTGGACATGACCGAACGGTTGGTGGAGATGGATACCGAGGCAAAAGCGAGAAACTTTGATCGTCTCATGTTTCTTCTGAAAGAGAAGATTAAAGCCAAGGGTACACACACACAAGAGAAGATACAAATCCTTACGAGATTGGTCCAGAAAAGAAGTTGCCAGTTTCTTTGGAGTAAGTGAATACCTAGTTTGAGAAGCTCGGAAATTGGCTGCAGAAAAGGCATTCTGGCACGGCCTGAATCTAAAAGTGGACGCAGTCTATCACAAGAAATTGAGAACTTGGTAAAACTATTTTACGAGGATGACAAATTCTCAAGTTTGATGCCAGGAGGCAAAGACTATGTCAGCATTGCTCGGAACATTTACAAAAAAAAGCACCTTCTATTGTGTAATCTTAAGGAGCTCCATTGTGCAAACAAGGAGACATACCCTCATCATAAGATTGGCCTCTTCAAGTTTTGCCAATTGCGTCCTAAGTGGTGTGTCACTGTGTCTTCATCTGGTTCTCACTCTGTGTGTGTTTGTCAAATTCATCAAAACACTTAATTGATGGTCGATGCTTATTGCAATGTGATCAATCGTACAATTAAGCAACGAGAACGGGCTTATTGGAGGGAGAGAGCAAAAAGAGCTGAAAGAGATGGAGAACCAATAGAAAATCCAGAGAAAGAGCATGAAAAATTCCCTCTGATCAACACCACATACAAAATCATGATATCATTGATAGTGTGTGATCCAGAGAAGCTTGAATGCATGGTGCATCGATGTTCTAATTGTGCACCGAGCAGTTCTTTATGCGAGCATGTTACTGCAAAATTTAAAGAGTTTGAGATTACAGACGATATAGATTTCGTTCAGTGGGACAGCACTAACCGTACAACATTACGCACATACTCATGTCCTGTAGAGGAATTTATTGACTTGTTGGTTGCATCACTAAACATTCGTACATTGCAAAGAGTCAAGCTCGGTATCTAAAGAAGAGGAAAGATGAGCTGGATGGTGAAACTTGTTTGTTGCTGCTTGATTTCACAGAGAATTATCACTTCATTGTCCAGGATGAAGTGCAGGGGTATCACTGGAACAAAGAACAGTGTACCCTGCATCCTGTGGTTCTTTATTACAAGAACTCTGAGAACGAAGTTGTTCACAAATGTTTGTGTGTAATTTCAGATGATCTGACTCACGATACCAATTTTGTGCATTAACTTCAACAGCTGGTATGTGATTACATTAAAGAGAATCTTCCTCAAATCAAACGTCTCGAGTACTGGAGTGATGGGTGTGCAGGTCAGTATAAGAACTACAAAAACTTTATAACCTCTGCAACCACAATCTTGACTTTGGATTCCAAGCTTTGTGGTCCTTCTTTGCTACTAGCCATGGGAAGTCCCTTTGCGATATCATAGGAGGTACAGTCAAATGGAAGATGGCACAAACCAGTTTGTAGAGACCTGTTAACGACCAGATCTTGACATTCAAGGCAGTGGAGAAGTTATGTCAGGAGGAGCTGAAGGGAATCCTCTTCTTTTCAATTTACAAAAAGGATATGGTTGCTGTTCGGGAGAGGATGGACAAGCGATATGCTGAAGGAAACACAGTGCCAGGTACTCGAAGCTGTGAACACTTTGAGCCAGCATCATCTACTTCAATTTGGGGTAAACAGCTCAGTGATGACAAGAGCTACATGATCGAGAACCATACTTTCTCGACGATGCCTTCATCAGAGGAGATGGAGAAGCTCCTTCAACCAAACGACTATGCAGCATGCCTGTTTGATGGGTACTGGTGGATAGTCCTTATTGATCAAGTGAATTTGGAAAATAAAGACGTCACATGCAGATTCATGCATCCTCATGGTCCAACTCAGAACAATAACTTTCACGTAGAGAGGATAATGCATGGGTGCCGTTTGGAAAATTCATCATGAAAATTGACCTACCCAATTGTACATCAAATAGTGGACGGCAATTTAAGATCAATGAAAACCAGTTTACCCATATAAACAATACATTTATGACATATGTAACAATTTAGTTTCATGTTCATTATTCTTTTGTGTTCATTATTTTAGTTCATTATTCTCTTCAAAATTTTTGAAATATGGAGTAGACTTCTTAGTCCCCCGATTTATTGAGGGGAGTGATGTTTTGAGGCATGTCCGTTTGTTCATACTGATTTTTCTCCGCAACCGTCCATTCAATTTTTCTGAAATTTTGCACGAAGTTGTAACTTCAGACAGGTTACAAAATGACATTCTCCGATTTTTGAAAAATCTCATTAGGCCCCCAGGGGTCAAAAATGCCCCTTTTTGCCCTATAACTTTTGATCCATCCAATCAATTTTCCTCACGAAACCCCTGAAATGGGGGAGGTGGATTTCTCATTTTTCAACAAAATTTGGAAAACTATTTTCCAAAAATTGATTTTTTACGGATAATATATCATGGTTTTCACGTTCTTTTTATTTTTGACAAGAAAAATGATTTTGTTCTTATTGTAGGAGCTGGACGTTATCGTCTTATTATTATTTTGAAAACAATTTTTGTCCATAAAACGTAGACTTAGTTATTTTTCCAAAAAAAAGTGTGCACTCGTGGAGGGGGACTACGCATACGCGGCTAGTTTGGTATCTTTTAGACGAGGTTTCACATAACTTCAATCGGGCATTGAAATTTTGTCAAAAAGTAACATAATTCAACCACTGAAATATTAAATGATAAACGCATATATACCTCTAAATTACACCCAGGCAGCCATACAAGTTTCTTACATTTATCAACATTAGACGAAAATTTAGTTTTCAACTACGAATTTTTTTAAATTCTCAACTTTCGGCATTAAATTTCAATGTGACGGAATAAAATACCGAGTATGAACCTATATATTTTCTGAATGTTCTATCTTGTGGCTTTCTAAATATTAAAACAGATATCACCTCTGACCCCTAGAGTTTTTCTTTTTTTGATCCCCAAAGTTATGCTATTTTGGGGCTTCCCGCGGAAGCTTCTCGGCATATAAATGTGCAAGAAAGTCCCACAAGATGAACTCCCCCGGCTTTCTAAGGTTGATTTTTGGATTCCTCTGTCAAAAAGCCCTACTAGGTACAATTTTCTAGGCCAGAAACTAAATACTTTTCAAAAGATTTACAATCTTGTAACGATGGGCAGTCCCGTCGCGACAGTCGTTTTTTGACCTGTGGGCCTTATTTTGGTTGGGCTCAAAAACAGGGTTCCCATTGATTGCTGGATCTGAAATTTGGCAGTTCATTATAACTTATGTATATCTTACAGGGGTCAAAAGGATAAAAAATTCTGAGGGGGGGGGGTGATATTTCGATCTTTTACTAGATGATTTGGCATGGAATGTTCCGATAGAGAATTTGCAGGAAAGACTCCATCAATATATTGCCAACACCTGTTGCCATTTGTCTAACATAAGTTTTAAAACACATTAACACAAAATTATTTTTTATGTACTTTTTAGAAATATAATCAATAGATAGTTTATTAGACGGCTATGACAATGTGAGAACAATATACCAGGGGTTGAAAAAAGGAAATTTAAGTTTTTTGTTTTAATTTAAATCTTATCTGTTTTTAGTTTTCCTCCTCCATCACTAGTATCTTATGTGATGCAGGAACTTCACAATATTTCGAGGATATACCCCTTTGTCAAGTGTTTATATTTCTTTGCCTCAGGGTCTTTACGTTGTGAAATTGTTCTTGCTAAGGTCTGCAGATAGCCAAAGTCCCAATGTTGTATAATTAAGAATATTTTTTTACATTTAAATGTTATATGTATGTATTAGAAACTTATAACAATTAAATTATCCTTTTTTTTTATTTTGTATTTAGCCATAATTTAATTTATATTCTTGTTAATCTTGCAGTGTAAATGTGAGATTTAAGTTCACAAATAATGGGAGGTAACTGTAGAAATTGTTAATATAATCTGTTTTTCCTAGATAGTTGTGTTCTTTTTATATCCCTTCAAAATGTAGGAAATATTTATGCCCCCCCCCCCCACCTCTGTATATCTTAATCAGGGATGCAAGTAGCCAATGGTAAAAAAACACTGAAATTGTGATGAATTTTCCAACCATACGCACCCATTTCGCAAACTGCTTCCCTACCGACCTCTGTGTGGGGTCACTATTGCCACAAAAAATAGAAACCTTGAAATCAATCTTATCTATATTCATTATTATATTTCCTAAACGACTGCAATCAGTTTTAACTAAGTTAAAATAAAGAGAAAGACTCCAAGTGCGCATGTTGGGAGAAGATGATGGAAGTGATTTGATGAAACAAACGTCTTCTACATCCCCTACCCTAATCATGAATCTTTTGAATTACGAAAAAAATTTACATTTTCAGAGAGAACTCATAAGTGAGAGAGGAAGAGAGAGAACACAAAAAAAGAGAAAGAAAGAGAAAGTGAGAGAGAAATAAAATCATGGCAAATTGCTGCATAAAAATAAGGACGTAAAGCTCTAGCAATTTGGCAGAAAGAAATCAGCCTTTTCTTATTTAAAAGAAAGGTGGGTTTCAACCATGTAAATGGGAATTCAGAACTCTTTGACTAAACTCCAAACGTTAAACAAAAAGAAAACTCAGTTCAGTTCAATTCCTGTAGAAGCACAAAAACCCTGTGTGTAACTTCGAGCTCCAATGAATGGAAATAATTCGGCTCACCACAGAATCTCACTCGACACTCACGTTTCTCTTCTCCCTTTTCTCCTGATTTTCTTGTCTTTTTATTAGCAGATTTTCCCTCAGTTAATTCTGCTTAACCAATCAAGAAAAAAAACAATCCGCTGGCTCACTATTTGTCATGATAATTAAATCTATTATTATTGTGCAGCAACCAGTAGATTTGTTACTACAAGGTTGTGAGTTCAATCCTCACTAGAAAACTAGTAAGCCAAAACTTATTTCCCTTTCCATCTGCAAGCCAGGCAAAGGCGGGCCCTCTTACTGCGGGGATGAAGTAAGTTCGGGCCACCTCCACCACTCGATTCTGGCTCAAGATCATCAATTCCGCCACAAACCATAATCTAGAGAACTCACCTTTAGCGATTTAAGCAGAAATCCGCTTTTTCTGAATTAAAAAAAAAAGAAGCAGAAAACTCACATCACTGATCAATACTATCATGATGACCTTCCTACTTGCCTATGTTATCGATTAGCTTTTCGGTATAAAAGTACAAGGTTACAATCATAGTGTTATCTTTAAGTAATTGTAAGACATTCACAGCAAGAACCCATTTTATTACCACAACTGCATTAACATTAAACGGAATTTCCATGAACAGAGTTTCTTTCATAAAACTTCCCATCTGTGGAACACATTACAATGGGGCTGCTTCCCTGCAGACTACAACACGGTTGTTTTCAAATCCGATGTCAACAAATACTTGTGATAAACCGTCCTCAGAAGTAATCAAAATTTGTTCATTCAATTCATCCTCTCATAATATTCTTCATCATTCAACTGACACTCCATCAATCTCATTAAGACTTATCCTCAAGTGGTTTTTAGCCTTGATAAGTGGTGATTCATTAGTTAAAAAGAAGGAAAAAATATAGTTTCTTGCTGTTTGAAGTTGTCTCCCTAAGATTGAGAACTCTTCTTCGGGAGAGTTGTGATATCACAAGTCCTGGAGAGAAATATGCATGCTGAGCAGAAGTTGTGATGGATAACGTTGGTTTAACAAGCAAGACAGGCACTCTATTAAGCTGTGCTTATTATACCTTTTTACAATGTTAAGCATTGTGTATAAGAACAAAAAATGTTATGCATTCTTAGAATGCATCCATTCAGTGATAACATTTAACAATGACAATACTATTTCAAACTTCAGACAGACAAAGAGATATCACTTAAGTTTGTCTGACCAATGGACAGAGCTTTTTATAAGGATACTTGGACGCATCTAAAAATGATCAAATATATCACGGGCCACCTAGGAGAGATGTCACATCCCACACTTTAAGGATTTTATCAGGCTATTTATGTTTTTGCAAGAAGATTTATGCATGTAGATGTGATAGCAATATGTTGCTATTAATGCTACAGCTGGTGCCATTACACAAACAATATAGACAATGTAGTACTTACCTACTGATATATCCCCTATGAGGTCACATTCTTTACAAACAATTGCCATTGGAGCAATTTTGATGCTGAAGAAAGAAAAATGCATTTTTTTTTTTTTTTTAAATAATCAAATTTGTAAATAAAAACAAAACAAAAAGGAAAATATAATAAAATTATGCAAGACAAAATAACATTAACATTCTTTTACATTTATTTTTATACATAGGTTAAATAATGTACGTTTCTTATTCGGGAGTCAATATATATATATATATATATATATATTAACTTAGCTCACTGCAGACGTAAAGGGCTACTGAGAACTAGAAATTGGGAGCTGTGCAGCTAGATGTTTGTTGACATTAATTTTACATTTCTGCATGTTGGTACAGTCGGGGAAGCTATTAGGGTAGAAGGCTCTCCGGCATCTGGGGACTTCAACAGTGAATGGATGGAATTTAGCTGATTGTCAGGTTGGTCGAGTATATTTACATAGAGGGGGCACTAGAGCAGCAAATTCATCGGGGCACATTCCATTGAAGTACTTGTAAAACAAGCACAAGGATGCAACATTGTGGCGATGGGACAGGGGCTGGAGCTTGGTAGATAGTGAGGGACCTATTAGATTAGCGACTCTTTTTTGGACCTTGTCTAAGAAGGAGAGACTAGTGGATGGTGCACCAGCCCAGATGTGACAACATTACTCCATGCATGATCGGATATTATATTATGATACCATGAACTCTCCCTCCCCAAGCCAAGATCTCATGCCCACACAGCCAAGAATGTTGACTTAGAAAATGACTCAGTGATCGGAAGTGAGATAAGTAGACAGGCAATAGGGAGGCTGTCGAAATCTATTGAACTTCTCCAGACAGGTGGCAACCAACAGGTTGTTTAATAGTTTCCGGGTGGTCAGCTGAGAGTGGACTTAGAAGAGACTGATGTAGTAATTTTCTGGGGATGACAGAGAAAGAAATAACCAAAAACAGATAACGAAAAAGAAAGGAAGTTGAGAAAATTATTTGAAGTAACTAAGAATAAAAACAGTGAAAAATAATTATTGATTGCTGTGTTTTTTCTGGGGATGACAGAGAAAGAAATAACCAAAAACAGATAACGAAAAAGAAAGGAAGTTGAGAAAATTATTTGAAGTAACTAAGAATAAAAACAGTGAAAAATAATTATTGATTGCTGTGTTTTTTCTGGGGATGACAGAGAAAGAAATAACCAAAAACAGATAACGAAAAAGAAAGGAAGTTGAGAAAATTATTTGAAGTAACTAAGAATAAAAACAGTGAAAAATAATTATTGATTGCTGTGTTTTTTCTGGGGATGACAGAGAAAGAAATAACCAAAAACAGATAACGAAAAAGAAAGGAAGTTGACAAAATTATTTGAAGTAACTAAGAATAAAAACAGTGAAAAATAATTATTGATTACTGTGTTTTTTCTGGGGATGACAGAGAAAGAAATAACCAAAAACAGATAACGAAAAAGAAAGGAAGTTGAGAAAATTATTTGAAGTAACTAAGAATAAAAACAGTGAAAAATAATTATTGATTGCTGTGTTTTTTCTGGGGATGACAGAGAAAGAAATAACCAAAAACAGATAACGAAAAAGAAAGGAAGTTGAGAAAATTATTTGAAGTAACTAAGAATAAAAACAGTGAAAAATAATTATTGATTGCTGTGTTTTTTCTGGGGATGACAGAGAAAGAAATAACCAAAAACAGATAACGAAAAAGAAAGGAAGTTGAGAAAATTATTTGAAGTAACTAAGAATAAAAACAGTGAAAAATAATTATTGATTGCTGTGTTTTTTCTGGGGATGACAGAGAAAGAAATAACCAAAAACAGATAACGAAAAAGAAAGGAAGTTGAGAAAATTATTTGAAGTAACTAAGAATAAAAACAGTGAAAAATAATTATTGATTGCTGTGTTATTTCTGGGGATGACAGAGAAAGAAATAACCAAAAACAGATAACGAAAAAGAAAGGAAGTTGACAAAATTATTTGAAGTAACTAAGAATAAAAACAGTGAAAAATAATTACAGATTGCTGTGTTTTTTCTGGGGATGACAGAGAAAGAAATAACCAAAAACAGATAACGAAAAAGAAAGGAAGTTGAGAAAATTATTTGAAGTAACTAAGAATAAAAACAGTGAAAAATAATTATTTATTGCTGTGTTTTTTCTGGGGATGACAGAGAAAGACATAACCAAAAACAGATAACGAAAAAGAAAGGAAGTTGAGAAAATTATTTGAAGTAACTAAGAATAAAAACAGTGAAAAATAATTATTGATTGCTGTGTTTTTTCTGGGGATGACAGAGAAAGAAATAACCAAAAACAGATAACGAAAAAGAAAAGAAGGTGACAAAATTATTTGAAGTAACTAAGAATAAAAACAGTGAAAAATAATTATTGATTGCTGTGTTTTTTCTGGGGATGACAGAGAAAGACATAACCAAAAACAGATAACGAAAAAGAAAGGAAGTTGAGAAAATTATTTGAAGTAACTAAGAATAAAAACAGTGAAAAATAATTATTTATTGCTGTGTTTTTTCTGGGGATGACAGAGAAAGACATAACCAAAAACAGATAACGAAAAAGAAAGGAAGTTGAGAAAATTATTTGAAGTAACTAAGAATAAAAACAGTGAAAAATAATTATTTATTGCTGTGTTTTTTCTGGGGATGACAGAGAAAGAAATAACCAAAAACAGATAACGAAAAAGAAAGGAAGTTGAGAAAATTATTTGAAGTAACTAAGAATAAAAACAGTGAAAAATAATTATTGATTGCTGTGTTTTTTCTGGGGATGACAGAGAAAGAAATAACCAAAAACAGATAACGAAAAAGAAAGGAAGTTGAGAAAATTATTTGAAGTAACTAAGAATAAAAACAGTGAAAAATAATTATTGATTGCTGTGTTTTTTCTGGGGATGACAGAGAAAGAAATAACCAAAAACAGATAACGAAAAAGAAAGGAAGTTGACAAAATTATTTGAAGTAACTAAGAATAAAAACAGTGAAAAATAATTATTGATTGCTGTGTTTTTTCTGGGGATGACAGAGAAAGACATAACCAAAAACAGATAACGAAAAAGAAAGGAAGTTGAGAAAATTATTTGAAGTAACTAAGAATAAAAACAGTGAAAAATAATTATTTATTGCTGTGTTTTTTCTGGGGATGACAGAGAAAGACATAACCAAAAACAGATAACGAAAAAGAAAGGAAGTTGACAAAATTATTTGAAGTAACTAAGAATAAAAACAGTGAAAAATAATTATTGATTGCTGTGTTTTTTCTGGGGATGACAGAGAAAGAAATAACCAAAAACAGATAACGAAAAAGAAAGGAAGTTGAGAAAATTATTTGAAGTAACTAAGAATAAAAACAGTGAAAAATAATTATTGATTGCTGTGTTTTTTCTGGGGATGACAGAGAAAGAAATAACCAAAAACAGATAACGAAAAAGAAAGGAAGTTGACAAAATTATTTGAAGTAACTAAGAATAAAAACAGTGAAAAATAATTATTGATTGCTGTGTTTTTTCTGGGGATGACAGAGAAAGAAATAACCAAAAACAGATAACGAAAAAGAAAGGAAGTTGAGAAAATTATTTGAAGTAACTAAGAATAAAAACAGTGAAAAATAATTATTGATTGCTGTGTTTTTTCTGGGGATGACAGAGAAAGACATAACCAAAAACAGATAACGAAAAAGAAAGGAAGTTGACAAAATTATTTGAAGTAACTAAGAATAAAAACAGTGAAAAATAATTATTGATTGCTGTGTTTTTTCTGGGGATGACAGAGAAAGACATAACCAAAAACAGATAACGAAAAAGAAAGGAAGTTGAGAAAATTATTTGAAGTAACTAAGAATAAAAACAGTGAAAAATAATTATTTATTACTGTGTTTTTTCTGGGGATGACAGAGAAAGAAATAACCAAAAACAGATAACGAAAAAGAAAGGAAGTTGAGAAAATTATTTGAAGTAACTAAGAATAAAAACAGTGAAAAATAATTATTGATTGCTGTGTTTTTTCTGGGGATGACAGAGAAAGAAATAACCAAAAACAGATAACGAAAAAGAAAGGAAGTTGAGAAAATTATTTGAAGTAACTAAGAATAAAAACAGTGAAAAATAATTATTTATTGCTGTGTTTTTTCTGGGGATGACAGAGAAAGAAATAACCAAAAACAGATAACGAAAAAGAAAGGAAGTTGAGAAAATTATTTGAAGTAACTAAGAATAAAAACAGTGAAAAATAATTATTGATTGCTGTGTTTTTTCTGGGGATGACAGAGAAAGAAATAACCAAAAACAGATAACGAAAAAGAAAGGAAGTTGAGAAAATTATTTGAAGTAACTAAGAATAAAAACAGTGAAAAATAATTATTGATTGCTGTGTTTTTTCTGGGGATGACAGAGAAAGAAATAACCAAAAACAGATAACGAAAAAGAAAGGAAGTTGAGAAAATTATTTGAAGTAACTAAGAATAAAAACAGTGAAAAATAATTATTTATTGCTGTGTTTTTTCTGGGGATGACAGAGAAAGACATAACCAAAAAAAGATAACGAAAAAGAAAGGAAGTTGACAAAATTATTTGAAGTAACTAAGAATAAAAACAGTGAAAAATAATTATTTATTGCTGTGTTTTTTCTGGGGATGACAGAGAAAGACATAACCAAAAACAGATAACGAAAAAGAAAGGAAGTTGAGAAAATTATTTGAAGTAACTAAGAATAAAAACAGTGAAAAATAATTATTTATTGCTGTGTTTTTTCTGGGGATGACAGAGAAAGACATAACCAAAAACAGATAACGAAAAAGAAAGGAAGTTGAGAAAATTATTTGAAGTAACTAAGAATAAAAACAGTGAAAAATAATTATTGATTGCTGTGTTTTTTCTGGGGATGACAGAGAAAGAAATAACCAAAAACAGATAACGAAAAAGAAAGGAAGTTGAGAAAATTATTTGAAGTAACTAAGAATAAAAACAGTGAAAAATAATTATTGATTGCTGTGTTTTTTCTGGGGATGACAGAGAAAGAAATAACCAAAAACAGATAACGAAAAAGAAAGGAAGTTGAGAAAATTATTTGAAGTAACTAAGAATAAAAACAGTGAAAAATAATTATTTATTGCTGTGTTTTTTCTGGGGATGACAGAGAAAGAAATAACCAAAAACAGATAACGAAAAAGAAAGGAAGTTGACAAAATTATTTGAAGTAACTAAGAATAAAAACAGTGAAAAATAATTATTTATTGCTGTGTTTTTTCTGGGGATGACAGAGAAAGAAATAACCAAAAACAGATAACGAAAAAAAAAGGAAGTTGAGAAAATTATTTAAGTAACTAAGAATAAAAACAGTGAAAAATAATTATTGATTGCTGTGTTTTTTCTGGGGATGACAGAGAAAGAAATAACCAAAAACAGATAACGAAAAAGAAAGGAAGTTGAGAAAATTATTTGAAGTAACTAAGAATAAAAACAGTGAAAAATAATTATTGATTGCTGTGTTTTTTCTGGGGATGACAGAGAAAGAAATAACCAAAAACAGATAACGAAAAAGAAAGGAAGTTGAGAAAATTATTTGAAGTAACTAAGAATAAAAACAGTGAAAAATAATTATTGATTGCTGTGTTTTTTCTGGGGATGACAGAGAAAGAAATAACCAAAAACAGATAACGAAAAAGAAAGGAAGTTGACAAAATTATTTGAAGTAACTAAGAATAAAAACAGTGAAAAATAATTATTGATTGCTGTGTTTTTTCTGGGGATGACAGAGAAAGACATAACCAAAAACAGATAACGAAAAAGAAAGGAAGTTGAGAAAATTATTTGAAGTAACTAAGAATAAAAACAGTGAAAAATAATTATTTATTGCTGTGTTTTTTCTGGGGATGACAGAGAAAGACATAACCAAAAACAGATAACGAAAAAGAAAGGAAGTTGACAAAATTATTTGAAGTAACTAAGAATAAAAACAGTGAAAAATAATTATTGATTGCTGTGTTTTTTCTGGGGATGACAGAGAAAGAAATAACCAAAAACAGATAACGAAAAAGAAAGGAAGTTGAGAAAATTATTTGAAGTAACTAAGAATAAAAACAGTGAAAAATAATTATTGATTGCTGTGTTTTTTCTGGGGATGACAGAGAAAGAAATAACCAAAAACAGATAACGAAAAAGAAAGGAAGTTGAGAAAATTATTTGAAGTAACTAAGAATAAAAACAGTGAAAAATAATTATTTATTGCTGTGTTTTTTCTGGGGATGACAGAGAAAGACATAACCAAAAAAAGATAACGAAAAAGAAAGGAAGTTGACAAAATTATTTGAAGTAACTAAGAATAAAAACAGTGAAAAATAATTATTTATTGCTGTGTTTTTTCTGGGGATGACAGAGAAAGACATAACCAAAAACAGATAACGAAAAAGAAAGGAAGTTGAGAAAATTATTTGAAGTAACTAAGAATAAAAACAGTGAAAAATAATTATTTATTGCTGTGTTTTTTCTGGGGATGACAGAGAAAGACATAACCAAAAACAGATAACGAAAAAGAAAGGAAGTTGAGAAAATTATTTGAAGTAACTAAGAATAAAAACAGTGAAAAATAATTATTGATTGCTGTGTTTTTTCTGGGGATGACAGAGAAAGAAATAACCAAAAACAGATAACGAAAAAGAAAGGAAGTTGAGAAAATTATTTGAAGTAACTAAGAATAAAAACAGTGAAAAATAATTATTGATTGCTGTGTTTTTTCTGGGGATGACAGAGAAAGAAATAACCAAAAACAGATAACGAAAAAGAAAGGAAGTTGAGAAAATTATTTGAAGTAACTAAGAATAAAAACAGTGAAAAATAATTATTTATTGCTGTGTTTTTTCTGGGGATGACAGAGAAAGAAATAACCAAAAACAGATAACGAAAAAGAAAGGAAGTTGACAAAATTATTTGAAGTAACTAAGAATAAAAACAGTGAAAAATAATTATTTATTGCTGTGTTTTTTCTGGGGATGACAGAGAAAGAAATAACCAAAAACAGATAACGAAAAAAAAAGGAAGTTGAGAAAATTATTTAAGTAACTAAGAATAAAAACAGTGAAAAATAATTATTGATTGCTGTGTTTTTTCTGGGGATGACAGAGAAAGAAATAACCAAAAACAGATAACGAAAAAGAAAGGAAGTTGAGAAAATTATTTGAAGTAACTAAGAATAAAAACAGTGAAAAATAATTATTGATTGCTGTGTTTTTTCTGGGGATGACAGAGAAAGAAATAACCAAAAACAGATAACGAAAAAGAAAGGAAGTTGAGAAAATTATTTGAAGTAACTAAGAATAAAAAAAGGGAAAAATTATTATTGATTGCTGTGTTTTTTCTGGGGATGACAGAGAAAGAAATAACCAAAAACAGATAACGAAAAAGAAAGGAAGTTGAGAAAATTATTTGAAGTAACTAAGAATAAAAACAGTGAAAAATAATTATTGATTGCTGTGTTTTTTCTGGGGATGACAGAGAAAGAAATAACCAAAAACAGATAACGAAAAAGAAAGGAAGTTGAGAAAATTATTTGAAGTAACTAAGAATAAAAACAGTGAAAAATAATTATTGATTGCTGTGTTTTTTCTGGGGATGACAGAGAAAGAAATAACCAAAAACAGATAACGAAAAAGAAAGGAAGTTGAGAAAATTATTTGAAGTAACTAAGAATAAAAACAGTGAAAAATAATTATTGATTGCTGTGTTTTTTCTGGGGATGACAGAGAAAGAAATAACCAAAAACAGATAACGAAAAAGAAAGGAAGTTGAGAAAATTATTTGAAGTAACTAAGAATAAAAACAGTGAAAAATAATTATTGATTGCTGTGTTTTTTCTGGGGATGACAGAGAAAGAAATAACCAAAAACAGATAACGAAAAAGAAAGGAAGTTGAGAAAATTATTTGAAGTAACTAAGAATAAAAACAGTGAAAAATAATTATTGATTGCTGTGTTTTTTCTGGGGATGACAGAGAAAGAAATAACCAAAAACAGATAACGAAAAAGAAAGGAAGTTGAGAAAATTATTTGAAGTAACTAAGAATAAAAACAGTGAAAAATAATTATTGATTGCTGTGTTTTTTCTGGGGATGACAGAGAAAGAAATAACCAAAAACAGATAACGAAAAAGAAAGGAAGTTGAGAAAATTATTTGAAGTAACTAAGAATAAAAACAGTGAAAAATAATTATTTATTGCTGTGTTTTTTCTGGGGATGACAGAGAAAGAAATAACCAAAAACAGATAACGAAAAAGAAAGGAAGTTGACAAAATTATTTGAAGTAACTAAGAATAAAAACAGTGAAAAATAATTATTTATTGCTGTGTTTTTTCTGGGGATGACAGAGAAAGAAATAACCAAAAACAGATAACGAAAAAAAAAGGAAGTTGAGAAAATTATTTAAGTAACTAAGAATAAAAACAGTGAAAAATAATTATTGATTGCTGTGTTTTTTCTGGGGATGACAGAGAAAGAAATAACCAAAAACAGATAACGAAAAAGAAAGGAAGTTGAGAAAATTATTTGAAGTAACTAAGAATAAAAACAGTGAAAAATAATTATTGATTGCTGTGTTTTTTCTGGGGATGACAGAGAAAGAAATAACCAAAAACAGATAACGAAAAAGAAAGGAAGTTGAGAAAATTATTTGAAGTAACTAAGAATAAAAAAAGGGAAAAATTATTATTGATTGCTGTGTTTTTTCTGGGGATGACAGAGAAAGAAATAACCAAAAACAGATAACGAAAAAGAAAGGAAGTTGAGAAAATTATTTGAAGTAACTAAGAATAAAAACAGTGAAAAATAATTATTGATTGCTGTGTTTTTTCTGGGGATGACAGAGAAAGAAATAACCAAAAACAGATAACGAAAAAGAAAGGAAGTTGAGAAAATTATTTGAAGTAACTAAGAATAAAAACAGTGAAAAATAATTATTGATTGCTGTGTTTTTTCTGGGGATGACAGAGAAAGAAATAACCAAAAACAGATAACGAAAAAGAAAGGAAGTTGAGAAAATTATTTGAAGTAACTAAGAATAAAAACAGTGAAAAATAATTATTGATTGCTGTGTTTTTTCTGGGGATGACAGAGAAAGAAATAACCAAAAACAGATAACGAAAAAGAAAGGAAGTTGAGAAAATTATTTGAAGTAACTAAGAATAAAAACAGTGAAAAATAATTATTGATTGCTGTGTTTTTTCTGGGGATGACAGAGAAAGAAATAACCAAAAACAGATAACGAAAAAGAAAGGAAGTTGAGAAAATTATTTGAAGTAACTAAGAATAAAAACAGTGAAAAATAATTATTGATTGCTGTGTTTTTTGTTTCTTAATCTTTTGAAACCGATTGAAAGAACTAAAAAAAAAAGGTCGAAGTGATACATGTTAGCTGTGCAAACGAACTATTTCGATTAATTTACAGTGAATGTGTTGGAAAGTATATTAATTTTGGGCCCCAATTGAATGATTGTGAATCTGAATGTTTTAAAAACGATCCATTTCCTGGTAAAGCAGGCTTTGACCCACACATAAAAAATATGATGCTGCTGCTGCTAAAATCCACTGTATATCATTTTTTTCTTGACAAAAGCTTTGTTTGATCTTGTTCTAGGGTTTTGTTTTCAATTGCATCGTCAAACATGCAGTGACACCACATTTATAGTATAAGATATTGCATGCTGATGTTTCCCAAGAAGAATAAATTTAAAATTTGACAAACAATTCTGTATGAAGTTTTCAAAAATAAATTGATCTTTAAAAGAATGACAAAACAGTTTGCCTTGTGGTAATAATGGTTGATAGGATTAGAAAAATAGCAATAGAGAGAATCCATGAAATGTAGGTAAACCAATACGAAAATGGTAAAATTTCTATTAAAAAATCAATGTTTATTTCGAATACTGTTGGTTTCCTTTGTTTGAAAACAAAAAATAAACAGCTATGAAAAATTTATTTTCCTCTTATTTCCGATTAGGTCGATTTAGTTCTGTTTGAAAAATTAAAAACAAGGAACAATAACATGTCCTTTTTTTAATCACTTCATATATTTTTGCTTGCAATTATTTGTGTTTGTCTGCATTACAGATAAATTGATAATTAATATTTTGATTGCGAATGAAAAATTAAAGTACAAATACTCCCGAGCAATGCCAGGTCGGGACAGCTAGTACTGCATAATCCCTTTAAATTTAAAGAGGACATGCATTTCTTTTTAACTTAGTGAATTCAACTTTATGTAGTTTTTTCTTTAATGAAGAAAATCTAAAGAAAAAAAATGATGAATTATTTTTCCATCATATCTATTTGTTTAGTTGAAGTTGTGTCATTTCCACAGATTCACACTCCTAAAGCAAGGACTTTACTTTGACTCCAACTCATCAAAGCTAACTCCGTAGTGCTGTCATTATTACAGAAAATACAAAATAGCAAAGTATGGAGATAATACATAGTGTTGCTCTATTTGCTTTGAATGCCTGAATTAAGTGGCGTTGAATTTTTAAAAGATCTAGATTTTCTCATTGGAAATTTTTCTCCATTCTTCTTGGCAGTAATATCTGGATCTCTTGGAGATCGCAGAGTTTTGTCTGGAACACGGTTCTTTAATTCTGCGATAATAGTCCAATTATATTGAGATCAGAGCTTTATACCAGTGAGTGTTCAACTTTTAGAACATTGTCACCACAAAAAAACTTTTTGTAGCACGTGATGCTGGACATCTTTATAGCTTAAAATCTTAAATATTCCTTTTGAATCATACAAGTCCAATTAAATTAGCCATCTTGAATTTTCGTATGAACTAATACAGGGTGGGCCAAAATAAGGATCCTATCTTTAAATTTGAATAACTTGAATTTGAATAACTTCCACAAAATAAAAGTTAAACTCACCAAACTTTATGTGTGTGTAGACTGACCCTTCCGAGATTTTTTGAAATAAACAAAACAAATTTTAGCCGAAAAACACTTCTTAAAACTTACAAAAACTAAAGTATTGTTTTTTACACTGTTTTGAGTTTTTTAAGCAAAAATAATGTTTTCTAAATGAGGGTACGTTCCTTAGGGCTAATACGGCTCATGCTTGCTTCGGAAGGGGTCCTTTACTTATTCTAAAAAAAAAAATTTTTTTAAATCAATAAATAAAAAAGTTATGAATTTTTTAAAATAGGACCCTTATTTTTGCCCACCCTGTATTATCGACTGTTCCGTTCGAAAAAAATATTTAAGACTTTCAAGATTTGAATGAGAAATTAAAAGCAACTGTCAAGTATTTTGGCTATTTTCGTCAAATCTACACTCAAACTCAAAGAGATAGGACAAGTTTCTTTTACACATTTATTCACAAGTAAATTTTAATTTGCTACTTTGCTGTGGACACAAAACACGAGGAGATATAGTAGAATAATGTAAATAAAAAATACAGATAATATCTACATTATTTCAACCTTCAAATAACTGTAGACCCATTGGACAAATGGTAATGTCGACACTGGCTTAAAGTGATCCCTATTCTTAGGCACAGGTTCGAATCTTGTTTGGTTATCATTTTTCTCTTTGTGGATTTTCTATATTTCCAGCCCCATGGATAATTATAAATAGTTAATTTAATAACAGCATTTGTGTAGGTAAACATGTGTGTCCACTATAACGCAGTGATGTATGTTAAAAATGGGTATCTATTCTACCAATAAACTGCTAAATATTGCTAACCTTCCTGCATCTTAACTATCGTTGGCCACCACTCTTCTTTTTCTTTTTTGAACACCCTTGACAAATTTAATAAAATCTATATTATGTTTGTGTGTCGTCGATTTAATTCAGGTGACCTGGAACTGGAGTAGGTCATGAGCAGTAATAATAGCTAAAATAATCAGGTCATGATGACAGACACAAAATACAAAGAGAGGGAGAAAAGAAGAAAAAGGAAAGAGTGAAAGTGAAGAAAACAGATGACGACAAGGGAGAATAAATAACACAATATATATTTACATACACATAAATTTAATCTTAACAAATAAGCATCTGGCCGTCACGACTAGAGGACAGGTGTACACCAGCTGTGTGAGAAGTGTCATGCTTTATGGCTCCGAGACATAGGCTGCATCGGCGAGCACTCTCAAGAGACTGCAGCGCAACGAAAGAGCTATGATTAGATGGATATCGATGTCAAGCCAGAAGATGACACTCTCCTTGAGACTCTTCTCTCTAAGCTTGGTATAAAAGAAATATCTAATGTCCTTAAGCTGGGCAGGATGACATGGCTTGGCCATGTTGAGCGAAGCTGCAACTGGATCTCCCGGGTCCGAGACATGTCGATCGCATCAAGTCAGCAGGCTGGAAGACCAAAACTTTCTTGGGATGAGCTATGTAAACATGATTGTGCGGCCCTGGAGAGTGCGAACTTTGATCCTCATGACCACCAAGCCTGGAGAGGAAGACTTCAATCAAGACTGACCAACAGGCTTCACCCTCTTATAGGGGACTAATCAAAGGTCTGTTAAAAATAAATTGGATGATGATGATTTTACAGATATTATCAGCAACATATATCAATCGATCTGGTATAAAAAATCTAATTCTTTATCCTGGTTGCCAGTTTCTTCTGTCCTATTGACAGTTTCAGCCCTCGTTGAATTTATACCCCCCCCCCTCCCCCCAAAAAAAAATCCATTGATAAAGCTCCTGCCAAATAGAACACGAGCGACAGTGTCTTTCAGCTGACTTGGATTCAGACTACAATTTTTCATGGAAGTCTTCAGTTGATCTTTATAGAATTTATTTGGGCTGTCAAGATAGCACTTTGTGTACTAAGAACTCCTTTGGTATAACTTTTAATGCCATTCATCCAGGTTGGGTTGAGCAAGCTCCAAATAAGACGGTCCACCCACGCTAATCAACAGTTGAGTCCTCCGAATACTTTAGCCATTCCTGATTAAGAAAGGTGCTATCGGCCATGACGATTAGTGGTTGGAAAGGTTTCTTATAGTTATTAAAGGAAAGGATCTTTGTCTTGGTAGCATTTAATGTGACCCCATCTATTTTTGGCCCCATTCTACTACAGACTGGGGGTCATTTTCCAAGGATTCACCATTGTCTTGCTTGTATGGGCATTCGATTTTCCCTAATACTGGAAATAGAGTGTAGTGTCATCAGCAAATACACCCATCTCAGACGCGATTGCATCAGGGAGGTCATTTTGACGTACTGATTTCTGAGGACATATCCTCGACTGGTATGAACAACCCCTACTCAGACCGTGGCAGGTAGGTATTATTAAAGTAAAGTCGATCGGTGAAATGTGTAAATAATGTAAGACGTTATTTCTTGATGATTAACATTTTAAAATAAAATCATCAGAAGACATAAAAAAAACTTTAGTAGTGACGTGGTTTCGGTTACAGACAGGCAGAAACAAGATTTCTATTATCACAAAAGGCCTCTGTTCAGTCCCGAGAGACAATGGATATGCCCTGTAAGAGTGTCTGTGCGAGGAAGTCTACACTTAAGCAATAGTTGTGCAATCCCTAACCACACTTCTCCTGAACCAGCATTGCTTGTGTCCAGTCGCAAGGAGATGCGCAAGATGACTGGAAACAACGCTGTAATAAATTCTATAGAGTGTTTGAGATAAATTTGATACTTTTGGGATGGGAAGTAAAAAAATTAAACAAACGTCATATCTTGGCCAATAATTGATGTATTTTCAAAATTCAAAGTGCATCTCTTAGAGGATCTTTTGCTGAATGCATCTAATTTGATATCTTTTTCACACATAATAGTACATGGGGTTAAAATCAAGTGAGTTGGGGAGGGGGGAGGCAGATGTTGAAGATGATGCTGTCGTGAAAGTTCTCAAGAAGCAACTTCTAAGTTTTCCCTGACTTGTGACACAGATCTGAGTCCTGCTGCCACACGTATGATCTTCCTTCAGCCACCCTCTCTATCAAGTGCTTGACAACCATAGACAGCAACTCAATGTAACCATTTGAATTGAGTCTGAGTCTCTTTTCGAAAATGTGGGGTGGCATGATGTGGCCTTCGCTTGAAACACCCCCCCCCCCCCAAAACTGTAGGCTAACCACCTGATGTTTTGTACATTATGCATCTGGTCCTGGCAGAAGTTCTGGGTATTTGAACCTGATAAGGAGTTTCTTGGCTTCCATAAGCCTGAGTAGTTTTCCCTTGCAACTCTTGTATAAGAGAGTAGCGAAGATTCTCATTAAACGCTTCATAATAATCACTGACACTCATCTCTATTGTCAAGATCCACATTGGATATTACTGTACCTTTTATTCTTGCAGCTTCAACAAATTTTGTTGTGCCTACAGTCAGAATGCTTGCTATGATCCTTCCTGCTAGCCACTACTTCCACACCGCTGTCACAATTCTCCAGCTAATATTTCATGGCCTTCAAGAAGCACAGCTTAGATTTCTGAATTTTTAATCCGGCATTAATCATGATGATGTGGGTCACTTTCTTTCAATATTCTGGTGCTTTTCAGTTGTCCAGTCTACAGCTCTCAAACTCACCAATAGTACATAGAAACAGCTATCCATTGCACTTTACCCCTATTAAATACTTCAAATGGTTATGAAAAAAAAGAATATAAAAACATTTGTCTAACACCCTGTACAAACATGGCTTAAGAGTCTAGTCTATCTACCTATTTAATCCATAGCTGAAGCAAGAATATATACATTCATATTTTTCCCAAGAATGCAGCAGCCCCAACAGAATTCAAAACCCGTCCGTGCCTGTAAACATCACATCCATGATAAGATATTATAACTTTGCAGGTTCGAACCATATCATAGTCAGCCACGCTGATGAGCAGCAGTAACGACGAAACACATGTCCATGGATAACTATTTTATCTGTAAGTAAATAAAAACATATATATGTGTGTGTGTATGTGTGTGTGTATGTGTGTTTGTATATGCACGTGTCTAAATGTGGGGCAACATTGCATATGCAGGGGAGATGACTCATGCATATGTCAAGGGAGGCAACTCCGTAATGCTCATGGTGAGCAAATATACCAGTAGTACAATTATTGCTTAAAAACAATAACAAGGAAAATAATTTTATAAACGATAAATTATCATGTAATTTGAGATGGGTCTCATAGCGTAATGGTTAGCACACTCGGTCACAGTCCCAGTGATCGCAGGTTTAAACCCTGTCATAGTCAGCCACGCTGATGAGTCGCAGTAACAGAGAAACGTGTTCATGGATAACTATTTTATCTATAAGTAAATATATATTTATTACAGTTGTGTGATATGACAATTTTAGCTTCGGTACCAGTTTCTGAGTTCTTTTCTTTCGTACGTCATTTTTTTGGTTCAGTTTTGTTTTTGTTGTTTTTTTTTTTAGTTCTTTTTCTTCTTCTTCTAAATCCATTCAATCTCTTTTGATGATGCTTATTCATTATTCTGCGTCTCATTGGATCACGTCACTATTACAATTAGGAGTTGGTCAATTTGTGACTCAATCACGCTCTTATTTGAGGAGTTATTTGTTGAAATACAACCTTCTATGATTCATTTATTTTATTTGAAACAGTTAACTTCTTATAACACTGACCATGATGACAGATTTCCAAGATTTCATGAAAATTAAAACTTTGAATCTTCGTTCTGTTCTAATTCTTTAACTACGTTATTTTGGCATGATTTTTTGTGAGAAGGCGGGAGTACAGCAGAAACCAACGAAAGAAATTGGCGAGAGGTTTGGACTTTGAAGTAAATTAACCATCCACCATTTTTATAGGCTTTTTTTGTTCATGAAATAATTTTTAGTTTTTTTTTGGATTCTTTTATTATGGTACAATTTACATTAAAATGACATTAAAATGCTGGAACAAAGAAAACGAACCAAACGAGCTGAAAGAAAAGAAGCGAGGAATAAATCAGACAATTCTGAAGAACACAATAATAGTACTTATAGAAAAGACTGAGACTAGCAATATCACATCTGTGAGAGAGGGGGTGTAGCGAAGAAAGGGTGTGGCCAACCAAATTACAGATACGCTTCTGAACTTTATCAAGAACCCTGAAATGGGACTAAGATTCACCAGACCAAACTAACTTTTTTTTTTTCTTTGACATGAATTTTTATTTTAAATGAATAGTTTTTAAAAAACGATCATTTTACTCTTGAGTCGTTTTTACTCCTTTGTTTTCTTTCCATTTTTTTCATGATGTTAAATGTGATTTGCTGTCACGTCGACATGTTGAAGTAACTAATTTCACTTGTTTCATAGACTTTCATTATTTCTGAGGTTTATAATTGTTAACATTGCGAGAGTGTCAAAGAAAAACGCTCAAGTTGTCAACAATTCATAATTTTCTGTTTTTCTGAGAACCGAGAAAAACTTTGACAGAATCAAATAAACCAGGTCAGCCACGTTTAAAAAGTTTTAATTAGTTTCGAACAAAAAAATGAAGTTGAAGTTATAATATTCATTTTAACGTCCATTTTTCATTTTTTTTTTACTAATGAGTCACCACTTATCAAGGCTCAAAGGCCACTTGAGGATAAGAGTTTATGAGTTTGTCAGGTTGACGGTGAGACAATACCGTGATGATTGGTAACGAGAGTTTAAACCGGGCAGAATTTGATTATTTAAGAGGACGGCTCAACAAGAATTTATTTACACTGGACTTGAAAACGAGCATGTTGTAGTCAGCTGGGAAGCAGCTCCACAGTATTGTGTTCCACAGACGGGTAGTTCTAGGAAAGAAACTTTGCTCAGGGAAGCTCCTTATAGTTTTAGGTAGACAGAAAGAAAAGGAAATTATTGACACTTGTCATTAGACGAGTTTTTGTTGTGAATGTTTTAAAGTTGCTGCAGGGAAGAGAAGGCATGCCCCACTAGATTTCGAAGTCGGTTTTGTACTCTGTCAAGACAGGAAAGGGTGCTCTGAGCAGCACCTACCCAGATTTGGCAACAGTACCTCCCCATCTCAGCATGTAGTTGACTCTTTTACAGGTAGAGGATTGCATTAGGTGTGAGATACCTTTTGGAGCGATGGAATGATCCAACCAATTTTCCAGCAACTTTACAACGGGTTTCATGTAAGTTTTCAAGTCTGAAGTGAAGGTTAGTCCCAGAAACTTATCAAAGCATGGGGCTTCCCCAAAGAGAGAGTCATTCATTTCAATTGGGACAATGTGAGGATCAAAGCATTGGTGGTGAAAGGAGAGAAGCTGGGTTTTAGATATATTAAAAGTAACCAGCCACCTTCCCCCCCCTCTTGCACCATGTGATCTAGGTTCGAAGCGAGAGAATCAGAAAGATCTTGATCATTAATGCTCTTCGAAGTGTTGCCGTGGATAGTCGTGTCATTTGCATAAATGTCGACGAATGATCTTAGAATGTGATTTAGGCGATCATTGATGAAGATCAGGAAGAGGGTTGGACCCAGAATAGATTCTTGAGGCATGCTGGCATGTGTTAGAGATACGGCTTTTAGAAATTGACTTCCAAATCAACCTATCTCTGGCCAGGTCTTTATCCCTTTTTCTATCAAGTTCATCCTTATCACTTCATCCCATGTTTTCCTTTGTTTTCCCTAAACTGACCCTGTTACTTCAACTATTTTACATCTACTAACCAAAGAACTCTCATCCATTCTTTCAACATCGCCGCCATACCATCAAAATCTCCTTTTCTGCACATATCTCTCTATACTGTCCAGATTTAACCTGCCTTTGAAGTCATCAAATCTAAGCCTGTTTTTAAGACTCACATTACACATCCATTGTATCATTCTCATCATTTCTATCCATGCAATACATGTCCTCAACCCTCACTGGCAAGGTTTCACTAGCATACATCATCACACTGTGTACCAATGCCTGATAGACTCGTACCTTGGTCAACAGTGGTAATGCTCTGCTTAGCATTAAAAGCCGATAACGTCTTTTCGTTGGACATCAGAAAAATTTCACACCTAATGTGCTTAAACAAGCCATATCTTTCTTATCTGTTGACCAATCTTTTAAACAGTTATATGAATTGAAAGAGAATAAAATTAGCATTCTAATGATGTTAATTTCACGTGCCTTTCTACATTAAATATTTTTATACCTCAAGTTAAAAATGAAAAAATGCTAAAAACTGATGAGCCAGAAAGGGAAACTGGTTGTTTTTTTTTTCATTTTTATATTTTATACCTTACATTCTGATTAAAACCTGCAGGGTTAGATTGGATATCCTTGAGATATCACAGACTATTTAAAACCAGATGACATGTTTTTATGACCACTAGAACAGAAGATACGACCAATCGAAGTAAACTAAGAATATAATTTGAAATTGATAAGTTATTTTGACGTACATCATTAAGTTTCACATAGATAATGTTTCAGAATTATTTTCATGCATATGTAAATATTTGATAATTTTTAATAGTGCAGTCATTTCTTTAAAACCTTATATCTGTTGAATTCTACAAGTCGCTAGCGGAAAAGGGAAATGTTACTATAGACGCATAGTGAGTTCCCATAAATAGAAAACGCTTTCACATTAATATTAATAACTATATTTTTTCTGTGCTTTCATTTCGTTAGACTACTCTGAGTTTGACAATTTAAAAAACAATTTTTGTTCAAGTTTTCAAAGTTTATTGTGAAAAAAATAATGGACAGACTGTATTTTTTTTTTCATCGCAATCCTTCTAGACTGAGGCAATTTAAATTTGTCCTAATCCAATGGGAAGCTGGATTTCCCCACATCAAAAACTACCTTGTGTCTAACTCTGCCCTTGTAGGAAGGCAAGTAAATAGGGATTCTGTTGTTTTTGTAACGCTTACTACACGTGTCGTAGACACGTGATAAAATGTGTTTTTGTTATCGGACTTGTTAGAATTTAAATAGATATTTTTTTTTTAAACTGATGAATCATGAATTAAAAACAATTTTTTAATGAATCTGAGGATATATAAAAAACAAAATGTTTCTTTACCCTTTTTTTTTTTAATATCGGAGATGCTTCAACTTAAAAGCAGGCAGCGACACCCCTCTTCCTACACCTCTTGTACCCGTAATGCTTACGACGTAAGTAGGAGGGAGCAAAATAATACCTCGTCCTTCAGTAGGTGAATATGTCTATATATTTTATGTACAGGATTCACTCCTAAACTAATTGACCAATCATTATAAATTTTTGAACACAACTGCTATACGTAAAGGGGTCCAAATGTGGGCTCTACTTAGTTCAGTTTACTTTTATCCGAAGGGGCAAAGAGAAGAGGAAACCCTTCATGAACATTCAGATACCTCCGATATTTTGTGAAATTTTGACAATAGCTATTAGACATCACTTCATAAATATATCCCACATTTCAGTTTTGTTGGGGTATTTTAAAAGGTTTTTAGGGACCATAATATATGCAAAACCTCCCATTCGAACATTCAAATATTTCAGATTTGCATTAAATTTGATCAATAGTTATTAGATACGAATTAAGAAAGATTCTCTGAATTTCAATTTCTTCTGAAGACCTCTTAAGCTTGAGCCTGACATTTTAGACATTTTCCAGAATCACATCCATCGAACACAATAAAATACGGTCAATTAGAGAGAAAACTTTAACGCTACGGCAATTGGTATTATTGGTTTCTTTAATTTTTTTTTAGGCTCCAACAGATTTTAACTATCCAATTAACTTGCCCCCCCACGAGGGCAGACAAAAAATATACGGTCAATGAATGAGAAATCCTTCAAAACTGTGGTAATTTTTATTATTATATATACGGCTTCTTAAATCTTTCTTTATACGATTTCTTAACTTAGAACTATCCAATTTACTTGGCTCCCCACGAGGGCAAAGTTAGACACAACGTAAGATCTTGATGCGGCGAAAATCCACCAACATTTATTATATTTTCTAAAGTAACAACATAAATAAAAATTGACGCAGTCTAGAAGGATTTGTTTTATTGACCGAGGCGATAATAGATAACAGATCAAACAAATATCCCGACCCAACAGAAGTACCCTTTTCCATAATCAGTCAGTGAAGGAGATATCCTTCTACACTGTGGCAATTTCTATTTTTGTTCTACTCCGAGGTAATCCTTTTCGTGGGTACATAGATTTTCCACAATTCAAAACCGATATTTTCTCTTAACATTAAAACTATCCGATGTGACCTATTTGTATTCTGTCGGCTGTTAACACATTTTCATTCATTCTTTTATATTTCTCCCGGGCAACGCCGGGCGACGGGTCCCGCTAGTATAACAATATATATATATATTTTTTTTTTTCTTTAAGACGTGTTGCTGTAGGCACTGATGAAGAGACGTTTTAAACTAACTTTACAAAATTATGAAATAAAGTATTTCCGAACAGTTTTGGAAACGATCGTACGCCATAATGGACTTGATGTTCTAATTCTTGGAATGTTTTGATTCATTAAATGCTTTTATATATATGTAAAAATAAAAATGGAATAAAGGATAAGCAAATCAACAACTAGCAAAAATAAACTCAAAAACACATATTGAATTGTTCTACCAAAATATTTCGATAACAGAAAAGTTTTCAAATTTACACAAAGAACGCAATTTGGAAAAAAAAAAATTGTCACGCGTAATAAACAGTAGAAAGGGAGAAAGAAAGAAATGTTGAAAAAGAAAGAAAGAAAAATATCGGCAGTTAGCTTGTAAACGCCGATTGGAAACGCTGTAAGTTAATACAGTGGGCAAAGAGGATTAGAAGTAATTTAATTAAACAGAGGAGGAGGAAAAAGGACTAAAAAATGTTTTTAATTAAAGTTCTGCTACCGATTGATAATGATTGTATTATAACAATCGAAATATTTTGGTAGAACAATTCAATATTTGTTTTTGAGTTTATTTTTGCTAGTTGTTGATTTGCTTATCCTTTATTCCATTTTTATTTTTACATTTTGTCTGAAACATTGTTTCTTTTATTCCTCATATATATATATATATATATATATATATATATATATATATATATATAATTCAACATCTTTGTAGGAAGGGGTTGTTGTAAAAATTATGTGCAAACTTTTTATGAGCAAAGATCTTTGCAAATGAAAAAATATAATAACATTAGAAATGAACAAAAGAAAATATTTGATGAGGTCTTAATCATGAATTTGTATTCAATGCTGATGCTATTTTGAATACAATACATGCGAAATATATTTAAATAAACAAATAGTAAAGAAATTAAAATGCAAAGAATTTATTCGGAAATTACTGGAGGGATAGGAATTCTTCATATTTTTTCTATTAAGCTTTCCAATGTTAACAATTAGATCTTTATTTTTTATTCATCAGTGGTGTATTACTTTTATTTAATAAATGTGCAACACAGGGGAGCCTATCGGTATTACAGGAATGCCTAGCTGGTGTTGACTGGTAATAAATAAAGACTCAAGTGTACTCCTGCTCCCAGCCCTGAACATCATATTACTATCCACTAATTTGAAATTATAAATAAAATAGAAGACTTGTTCAGTCAAAAGAAACAGGAAGAGGTTACTTTTTTCGAAAATATCAATCAAGCATTGAAAAAAAATAAGCAAAACATGTTTATAGCAAAATTACATTTATTCACATTCAAACGATATCAATTTCTTCTCAACCACTTCTCAGATCAAGAGAGGTAACTCTTGAATGTATTATCTCCCATAGTTTCTTCCTAGATTTTGAAATTACAAATTATCTCCATTTAAGCTGTCAAACATACAAGGTCCTCAAAGTTTTAGTATTATATAGATATAAATTCACTTACCCCTTGGGAGATAGTATCTCCGACTATTAAACAGCCTATATTGGGTTAACAATCACCTAATCCTGCTGCTATGCCACACATCTTAGTGACCTAAGATCACTCCCCCAACATTTAAAACACAATTGCCCCATCACAGCATACAGACAAATATAAACCAACAATATAAAAATACTCCATCATAACAGAAAAGAATTACAAATCTTAGATGGACATTGTATAAAAAATACACCACTTATAATCCTTTGACCTCCAGGGTAGTACAAACTAACTAATACCTGTTAACAAAAAATATGTATTCCTACTTCAATCACAACTCTAACTCATTAACACATGTTAAACTAATCATAAACACTCACTCACATGATTAGCATTGCTATAAAAGAAAATACAAAAAGCATGTACATATTTGTTTATTTCGATGATGATGATGACCTTTGCTTCAGTTGAAAGCATTTAGGCTTTTGATTCCATGCTGACATTTGGTCAATTTATTAGTCGATTTTAACTTTTTTTTTTTTTTTTTTTTTACTAAAGAGTTACCACTTATCAAGGCTCAAAGGCCACTCGAGGATAAGGGGTTAACGAGTTTGTCAGGTGGATAGTGAGACAACACCATGATGATTGGTAATGATAGTTGAAACTAGGCAGAATTTGATTAAGAGAACAGCTCAACAAGAATTTGTTTACATTGAACTTGAAAACGACTATGTTGTAGTTAGCTGGGAAGCAGCCCCATTTATTGTGTTCCACAGACGGGTAGTTCTAAGAAAGAATTTTTTACAGGGGGAATCATAGATTTAAGCTCAGTCGAGCACCTATCATGAAAATAACGATACAGCAGAGAAAGACTAGCAACATCTCTTCTGTGAGAAAGTGGCTGTAGGGAAGAGAAGAGGACATCCTCCACTAGATTTTGAAGTCGGTTTTGTACTCTGTCAAGACAGGAAAGGGTGCTCTGAGACGCAGCTCCCCAGATGTGGCAACAGTACCTCCCCATCTCAGGATGTATTTGACTCTTATACAGGTAGAGGATTGCGTCAGGCGTAAGATACTTTTGAGAGCAGTAGAAAGTATCCAACCACTTTTCCAGTGACCTTAACAACGGTTTTGATCTATTGTAAGTTTTCTATTTAAAGTTAGAAGTGAAGATCAGTCCCAGAAGCTTAACAAAGCATGGGGTTTCCTCAAGGAGAAAGCCATTCATTTCAATTGGGGAAAAGTGAGGATCAGAGCATTGGTGGTGAAAGGAGAGAAGCTGTGTTTTAGACATATTAAAAGTAAACAGCCACCTTTTTTCACATAGCACTACGTGCTCCAGGTTGGTAGAGAGAAAATCAGAAAGATCTTGATCATTAATGCTCTTTGACGTGTTGCCATAGATGGTTGTGTCATCTGCATAGATGTCAACGAATGATCTTAGAATGTGATTTTGGAGATCATTTATGAAGATCAGGAAGGTTTGGCCAAGAATGTATACTTGAAGGATGCCGGTGTTGATACTATGTGCTTCAGACTTTTGTCCATCAACGACTACTTTTATAAACCTAACAGCGAGAAAGGATTTTATGGTTGAGAAGACATTCCAGATATTCAATAGCTAGCAAACGCGTGAAGTATATCTTCATGCTAAACCCTATAAAAGGCCTTTGATATGTCAAGAGCTATTGTTCTAGAAGCGAAGACCCCATCTACAGATTCACTGATCTTTTGTGATATTACAGTCAGCACATCAGCTGTTGATCTTGCAGGGCGAAATCCATATTAGTTGTCACTGAGTAGGTTGTTTCTGCTGAGGTGATTGACAACTTCTTGATTTATCACAGATTGAAGCAACTGACTCATGACGCACAGGAGACTTATTGGTCTGTATTACATACTGGTCGGACTGGCGAAGTTTACCAAGATGATAGGAAGCATTTCTCCTTTAAGTAGCAATGCACATGAAAAAAATTTAAATTACTTAAATTATCTCAATAATAGCATACATAGAAAGAGCTTGATGATCTAAGAATTTTTAAAAAAAATTCTAATTTGACTAAAAATAAGGAAGTTATGGCTATTTCTGTGCCCTGCACATTTGGATATTTTTTCCTCTTTAAGAGCATATGTGTTTTGTCACATTTTTACACTACTTTTTCAGTAAAAAATGTAATATTTTTGTTAAAACACAAGATTAAGCAATTAAATTTACCATATTATGAGTGTATTTTTGTGCAACGATTCAGAATATGCCATTGAAAATCTCCAGAAATTAATGGTTTCCAAGTAATCTGCAGTAAATGTACATAAATCTGCTGCAATACCTTAAAAATACCATAAATCAATTAAAAATAAGAAGTTAGAGAACTCAAAGTCGAATTGTAATGTATTTTATGTACAAGAAACTGAAATCTAATACTAGGACTGTCTTAAAATGACAAGATTTTCCAAATAATTTGCATAAATTATAGATTTTACAATTTTATTTCTATTGCAAGATTTCTTTAAAATAAAAGGCTTAACTTCCATAATTATTGGCCGATTTGGAAGATGTTAAGGCTTAAATTGTGAACCTCAAATTACTTCTACATATGAAAACATAGGTAAATAAATGTTGGGATGAAACTACGTTCAGTCTTTCATGGGCTGTAAAAAAAATTGACTTTTTTTTACATTTTCATTTTTGTAATTGCTCAGTTCACTAAGTCAAATAAATATAGAAATACAATTTTAATCTTTATCATTTACAACTACTTCAGGGTCATTCCATATAGATTTTTTTTGTCCCCCCACCCCCCCAATATGAGATTCTACTTTCTGAGGCGATGACGCGTGAACACCCAAAAAAACTTTTCTGAAAGGAGCACAAAAAAAAAATATTTTAGAATTTAGAGTGGCAGATCAGTTTTGTATATAAATTTTTACGGACATTCTAGCATTTATGGGCTGTTAACCAATTTTTTTTTTCTACATAAGGGGGGACCTGCATTTTTTCCTTTTATTTGTTAGACAATTTATGTGTTGTTTTAAGAGGGGTTTTGTTAGGGGGCTTGTCACTTGGACTTCAGATTAATGGTAGAGTTATGGGAAGGGGTGCTTGTCACACAGATGTAGAGTTAGTGGTAGGTAAGTAATTATAATTTTTCATTTACTTACTTTTCAGCATTAAATATTGAGGGGGTGGGGGGCGAACTACCCTAAAAAGCTAGAATTACATTTATATGCGAAACTGATCCCCCCTCCAATCTAAATTACTTTTTTTTGTTGTTATTGTTTTTTTTTCACCAAGTTTTTTAGGGTGGTCTACCTAAAAACGTAGAATCTTTTTTTTTTTTTTTTTTTTTAATTGGCTGCTAAAAAGTAATTTCTGGCTACAATTAAAGTTCGAAAGTTAAGTAAACCTAAGAAAAACAGTATTACTCGAAGGAGCCACTATTTTATGAAAGAACCACAAATGCATCAACTTTTTAATAGTAAATTTATTTGAAAAAGAATACTCGAACACTGAGAAAAACAAGTCTGTTTATTTGGGGGTTTTTTTTCCAAATAAAATATTATTTATATCTTATTAAGGCGCTAATTATCCACAACTCGTTTTTTCCAATTTTTTTACTGACCAAATATTATTCTTTTTTCATTGTACAATTACCTATTATCGCGTTAGAGAGTTCCGTCTTTTTTGGAAAATGTTTTCAAATATTTTAGATTTTAGAACGGGGGATCAGTTTCTTATATAAATTTTACATAAACTGACCCCCCCACACACACACACACACACACACTTTGGGACCATCACAAATTTTAAAATTCTTTATTCTGTATACAATTTTTTATCATGTCGATATATGATTCTGGGTTTTTAAAAATCTTTTTTTTTATTTTTTAGATTTTAGTGGAGGGATCAGTTTCCTATACAAATTTAACGCAAACTGATTCCACTTTTTGTGACCATTACAAATTTTTCCCAAAATTTCCAAACAGCACGGAATTCTCTAGCGGCATAATTAAATGTACACTGAAAACAGAAAAAAAATTTGGTCTGTAAAAAAGGTGAAAAAAATGGGTGAACAACAAACGAACAAACAACAACGTGCAACATGATCAAAAAGTGGGTAATCAGTTTACGTTAAATTGATATAGGAAACTGATCCCCCCCCCACCTCTTAAAATCCGAACTATTTTGAAAGACTTTCCAAAAAACACGGAATTCTCTAGCGACCTGATAAAAAATTTAAAAAATTGGTCAGTAAAAAAGTTGGGAAAACCGGGTTGTGGAAATTACGAACAAGCGCCATTATTAATTATATTGGCACTTGTGCAGAAGAGGAACACGAGCCGAAATTTATTTTTGAAGCATTCCAATGGTGTAAGAAGGAGCAGACAACTTTCATTTTTAAAAGAAACTGCCCTTCCTAATGGACCTGGTTCTGTGACAATTTGGACATCTCCACCAAAATCCATCAGTTTTATTTACGGGTGTCATTTCCATTTCCACTTCGCAGGTGCATCTCTCGGTGGAAGAAAGGAGTCTCTGCGCTTGCAAAAAAATACACCACTTTCTGTTGAGTACTGGTTGCACCATTGGAACTCTTCTAAAATAAATTTCAGCTTGTGTTCCTCTTTTGCACAAGTGCCATTATATTTTCTGATAACAGAATAGTTCTAACAAAAAATTTAAGGACATTATCGATATTTATATTCAATTTTTCAAATTTGTTCTGGACTGCAAATTAACAAAAATCAACAGCCTTATGTAGAGTAAAGCTGCTGCTGCTGCTTACTAATACTATAACTATTATTACCATTAATAATAACTGTTAACGAAACAGTCAAATTCGCTGAAATGGAAACAATATTTTTCAGATTGGGTAATTAAAGGATAAAATATACAATTATAATTTTAATACATAAAAAAGGGTAAAAGGATTGATTTACTTATCAGTTGGGGTACGAAATATATTCATTCGAAAATGTTCAATGCTCGTTATGTTGAAGCATTCTCTTAAACATAACAAAAAGGATTCGGTCAGTTTTTTTGTTTTTTTTGTACCCCCACTATGATTAAGAGCTTCATCTCTCCTAGTTGTTTTCTAAATTTCATGACGAAAGTCGTTATAGATGAGGGATTAGTAAACTTTGAAAAAGCACCACCATTTGTTACAAAAGTTGCGAAAATGACCTTTTAGCAGTGTCAACATTTTTATTACTTTACTTGCTTAAAACTCTTAAAATATAACAGATTATTATTAATTGCTCCATGTCAAAGTATATTCATTTGCGAACAAAATGGTGGTATTTTGAGGACAAAGTGCTTTGGTTTTGAAAATTTTACTATTTTAGTAGAACCCCCTTGAAATCTGCTGATTCAAAGCATTTTAATGGTCGGTGGGTATTGTCACTTTAAGCAACGATTGAACAGCTTCTTATTAGAAATTTGGTCTCAGGGAGAGACCAAATTTCTAAGAAGATTGAAACCAAACTACTTTTTAAAAACTACAATTTATTAATGAGATGGATGTTACTACAGTTAGAAACGTTGTTGAAATGAAAAACTTTGAAAATTGAGAAACCAAACACCTTAACACAAGATTTTGTCAAATCAATGAAATATTTATTAAATCATTTGTTTTTTAAATCCAAATTTTTGGTTTTATAAACCCTAATCATTGTAATACAGACAATATTTTTTCTTTTTTTTTTTCTTTTTTTTCTTCTTCATCGTCGAAGTCTTACATCGTAGCCGAAGACCAGCGATTTCTTCAGGTGTTTTTGAAGAGATCGCTACCCTTATATACTTTTACAGAAACGTTCTCACCAACAGATTCAAGCTTTAAGACAGTTATAAAAAAAATATATTTAACCCCGTCTAATAGTTTATCAAAAATCAATTTTACCCGATTACACTGCTCCCGTTCGTCTTCGTCTATTTCTCTTTTCTTTCTATTTCGTTCTCCTGTCAATTATATTTCCTTATTTATTTGAAGTGTCCTCTGATGTGGAAAAACATCTTTATTCTATTGGCTTTTGCATATTTGAAGAAAGTATATACCAAAAGGTCATATGAAATGAATAAAGCCTGTTTCACATGAATAGATTTTTTACTTATCTTTTTACCATATATTAGGTGGAGGAAAAATTGGTGTGTTGTGTAAATAATTTATTATGCATGAATTTATTCAAAAACAATTATTCTTCAAAATAAAGATGATCACGACCTTCTGCCAATGACCTGCAATGACCTTTCGGATTTGATCAAAGTAACAATCCTTTGACTTTAAATCAAAAAATTCTTGACAGGCTTTTTCAACTTCATCGAATGACTCAAATGAACAAGCTTTTCAATAAAGTGCCGCATTAATCGGAGTCAGAATATCTGGACAATCGACTGAATGTGGCAGAACTTGTAGACTGTCCAATTCTTCAATCTTGGTCTTTCTGGCTATAGCAGCATTGTATTGTCGAAACACTTTTTTTTGTGACGAACAAGACTAAAGTACTTTTCAACTAGCTTACCGTAGACCATCAAGTTCCTCGCAGTAAAGTTCAGCATTGATGGCACAACCATTCAACACTAGTTCAGAATGCAAGATTCCTTCAAGGTTTCAAGCAAAAACAATGATCTTTTTTTCTAAATTATTTTAACACGGCGCGCACAATTTTTTTTTTCTCCTCAATCTAATATATATATACATACCAACTGTAACTACCCGGCACTACCCGGGACACAGTGAAGTAATTTTCGTTTTGAAATTTTATTTGTTTGCACTTATACAGAAAAAGAAATAAAATTTTACTTCTAAGGGAAACAACTCTTTATATTCAATAAAAAAAAAAAGTTATTCGCCTTGAAGATTTAGATTTTTTTTTCGGTCATAATTGAAATATATTTCCATTTTCCCCAATTGTACAGACAGGACTACATAATTTTTTAAATAAAGTGTAGCAAAGCACATTATTATAGTGCCAATAACATGGTACAGCAATAACAAATGAAAATTTGCTAGTCAAAATCAAAGTTTGGTATGTCAGCTTAAATGCTATTTAGGTCCAACTTAAAATTTCATGAGATAAATTTGTTCAAATTTATATATATATATATATATATATATATATATATAAACATAGATATACTTTAAAAACTTTTGTTGCATATATTATCCCCATATTCAAAAACAGAGAACAGTTTACATATGATAAGGATAAACAATGAGAGTATTTACAGTCTGCACTGCATTATTTCCGAATGGAATGTTCCGAAGCCAACCTATTTCAGTTATGCTATTGAAAACATTAATCTAAAATAAATTGCTCCAAGGAAGGGAAGATGAAGTTTCTGCGAGAAGTGGTGGGGGGTTGAATGAGGGTGATACAGAGTGGGGTGTGAAAGAAGTACAAAAAGAGGGGCAGTGTAATAGAAAGATGGACTTGAAGGTCTACAGATAAACTAGTGGCAATGGAAAAGTACCCCCCCCCCCCCCGTTATGGAATGCAAGGTAGAGGGGTGGGATGCTTGGAAAAGAAACAACAACTTAGAAGTGTGTCTTCTGAAAGCTGCAAAAGTGAACCCCCTCCTCCGCTAAGAGTTTTATCCTTCCCATCCCCGTTTCTTTTAGTGGGGGCCAATCCTGGGCAGAGATGGATGAGTATCTCTCTCTCTCTCTCTCTCTCTCTCTCTTGTCCCCTTGTTGTTGTTGTTGTCCATGTCACCCTCATCATGTGTTGCTTAGAAAAAAACCAACAACGCTGGCTGATGGTGGAAGCAGGTCATAAGCTGGGTCTGCCAGAAGAAGTGCCATAAAAACACTAGCCGACTTTGGAGCCAATGGAAATGCAGCTTTCTTATTCTTAAGAGCTGCACAAGAATGAGGCAGGAAAACAAAAAAAAAAACATTCTCCATGCATCTATCGGGGAGGAGGGGAAGAGGGGGTGCATAACGAAGAATGAGGTGAATGTCAGATATTTTAGTAATACAAAAACAAAAACATTTTTTTTAATGAAGAACGACGGCTTAAAGAAATATAAGTGAAATCACATACTTAAAGAAATTATTCACTTTTTCATCCTAAATTTTGAACTGGTGTGAGTTAATCACAATGTGAAAGAAAAGAATGATTTCTATCAGTGATATACCAGTGGAAAAAAAAGAAACCATCTGTTTCTTTTTTTTTTTACGGCATATCAACCTTTATTGGATTGTCCAGTTATGTTCTTAATATATTCACATATTTATTCCTGCTGTTTGCTTTAAGTAATTATTCATGATGTAAATGTATACTATAGCACTGGATGCAGTTTCACTACCACTCCAGGTGAGAGTGGACCTGGGAGTAATGGAAACTAAGAAGAAACTCCACACTTTATAAAGCTCCCAAATTGGGGCCTCATATCCAAGACAAATTCTATTTAAACTATAGATGTTATCTCTGACATATGCTACCATAACAGATGAGTGTCACCGAGTAATGGCAAAGAGTGACTTCACTCTCTCCAAAACTCTCAAATTAGAGCTTCATCACCAGACACAGTTTCATGTCAGATCCACGACGTAGATAAAGGGAATGATGATTATGATCCTGGGTACCGAACCCGCTACTGGGAGTCGAAAAAATTATATTGCCTAAATGAATTATTAGTTTACAAATTTTACGATACTGGTAACCATGAGGACTCGATTAGTTTTACGGAAGAATATTGCATTACACTTAGAATGTATTTAGAATGTATCTTCTCATTCAAACCATTTTGATTAAAGAAAATAGACAATTTTTGTGTATTATTGAAAAAACTTGAAGATACTTCGGGGAGAGGGGGGGGGGGGTCAGTGATATGTTGGCTTCATCACTGATTTCAGGGTTTTCAACATCATACCAGCTCAAACAGTAACCCAACCATACTTGCTCGACGTTGAAAGTGTCACAGTATCCAACAAAATGACATTTTCCACTTTTATGTTTAAGACTGGAAGAGGGAAGTACTAAAGATTGGAGGGACTGTGAACTGAGGGGATGATTCCTGACCCTGCACCTTCTATTTTCCCATGATTTTTTACCTGTATATTGCTTCAAATTTCCCTTTTACAAGTTATTTCCTCCTATTATTCAATTTGTCTTTTAAAATTTGTAATGAAAACAAAAACATTAATTGAATACCTAGAACCTGTCCAAAAAATAATATGGGGCAACTATGTCGGTGTATTTCTTGCAATGAACAAAACTTGATTTCTAAGTTTTGTCTAATTGGAAAACTGTATTAACGTAAAAACGCTTTTCAACATTGTAGAGTATTCATTATTACTATCATTATATATAGATTACTTTAAATCTTTTAATAAATAAATGAAAAATAGATTTGCATTCATAAAATTAAAATAAAACAAAAAATGTACCAAAAAATAGAATATTTGATGAAGATTCAAATTTGTTTAAAATTTTTCAAAATACTATCAATTAAGCACCCTGATTTTTCATAACTTTTTTTGTTTAATTACTTATTCAAATTTGTTTAAAATTTTTCAAAATACTATCAATTAAGCACCCCAATTTTTCATAACTTTTTTTGTTTAATTACTTATTCAAATTTGTTTAAAATTTTTCAAAATACTATCAATTAAGCACCCCAATTTTTCATAACTTTTTTTGTTTAATTACTAATTCAAATTTGTTTAAAATTTTTCAAAATACTATCAATTAAGCACCCCAATTTTTCATAACTTTTTTTGATTAATTACTTATTCAAATTTGTTTAAAATTTTTCAAAATACTATCAATTAAGCACCCCAATTTTTCATAACTTTTTTTGTTTAATTACTTATTCAAATTTGTTTAAAATTTTTCAAAATACTATCAATTAAGCACCCCAATTTTTCATAACTTTTTTTGTTTAATTACTTGTTCAAATTTGTTTAAAATTTTTCAAAATACTATCAATTAAGCACCCCGATTTTTCATAACTTTTTTTGTTTAATTACTTGTTCAAATTTGTTTAAAATTTTTCAAAATACTATCAATTAAGCACCCCGATTTTTCATAACTTTTTTTGTTTAATTACTTGTTCAAATTTGTTTAAAATTTTTCAAAATACTATCAATTAAGCACCCCAATTTTTCATAACTTTTTTTGTTTAATTACTTGTTCAAATTTGTTTAAAATTTTTCAAAATACTATCAATTAAGCACCCCAATTTTTCATAACTTTTTTTGTTTAATTACTTGTTCAAATTTGTTTAAAATTTTTCAAAATACTATCAATTAAGCACCCCAATTTTTCATAACTTTTTTTGTTTAATTACTAATTCAAATTTGTTTAAAATTTTTCAAAATACTATCAATTAAGCACCCCAATTTTTCATAACTTTTTTTGTTTAATTACTTATTCAAATTTGTTTAAAATTTTTCAAAATACTATCAATTAAGCACCCCAATTTTTCATAACTTTTTTGTTTAATTACTTGTTCAAATTTGTTTAAAATTTTTCAAAATACTATCAATTAAGCACCCCGATTTTTCATAACTTTTTTTGTTTAATTACTTGTTCAAATTTGTTTAAAATTTTTCAAAATACTATCAATTAAGCACCCCGATTTTTCATAACTTTTTTTGTTTAATTACTTGTTCAAATTTGTTTAAAATTTTTCAAAATACTATCAATTAAGCACCCCGATTTTTCATAACTTTTTTTGTTTAATTACTTGTTCAAATTTGTTTAAAATTTTTCAAAATACTATCAATTAAGCACCCCGATTTTTCATAACTTTTTTTGTTTAATTACTTGTTCAAATTTATTTAAAATTTTTCAAAATACTATCAATTAAGCACCCCAATTTTTCATAACTTTTTTTGTTTAATTACTTATTCAAATTTGTTTAAAATTTTTCAAAATACTATCAATTAAGCACCCCGATTTTTCATAACTTTTTTTGTTTAATTACTTGTTCAATTTTTATCAGGGGGTCATTTTGCTGTATAAGTTAGACATAAACTTAACCCCTTATTTTGATATTTCCAAGAACTTTGTGACCACCTTTACATTTTTATTTAACATTTTGAAGAAAGGTATGTGTCATACACGTCCACCAAATATTATTTTGAGACATGTTCTCTGTTATGGTCGATTTTCAAACTAAACACAGGACTCAGACATTAGGGCCAATCAAGAGTAAGGAATGTCATTTTTTTCTTTTGAACTGATTTTTCATATTAAAATTTGTAATTTTACTTTACAGTTCAATTTGATAGTAAACGAACAAAATTAACAAATAATAAACACCATCTCCTCCGCTGTAAATACACAACATTCATTGATCTTGGGGATTTTTAAAACAATATCCTAATGAGCGGAGGAGTCTCAGAAGCAGACTTTAAAGTTGAGAAAAATTTCTACATGTTGGTACAGTTGAGGAAACAGGGAACAGGGAGAAAATTCCAAAGGCAAGCGCTTTAGGAAAGAAGCAATTAGAGTAGAAGTTTTTTCTGGCATTTGGGGACTTCTACAGTGAAGGAAGGGGATTTTGCTGCTTGTCGTGTTGGTCGTGGATATTTACGTTGAGGGGAGGTACATGTGCAATAAGTTCATCCGAGCACATTCCGTTGAGGTACTTGTAAAACAAACACAGCGATGCAACACTACGGCGATAGGACAGGAACTAAAGCTAAGTAGACAGTGTGGAACCTATTAGGTTAGAGATTCTTTTTTGGACCCTGCCTAAGAGGGAAAGACTAGTGGTTAGTGCACGAGCCCAGATGTGACAATCAAACTCCATGAATAAGAGAATGGTGGTTTTATAGAGATATAGGATACTGGCAAGTGTGAGAAGTTTTCTAGCTCAGTAGAGGGAGCCTACCTTCTTTTTAGCAGACTTGGCAGTATCTTTTATGTACTTATTCCAATCATGTTGCCCGAGAATGTTAGGCCAAAGAGTTTAAATCTTGGACTCTTAGAGAGGATATTATTGGCCATGTCAATCTGCGGTTGGAAAGGTTCATATAGTTGTTAATGGAAAGAAGCTTCGTCTTGGTAGCATTGAATGTAACCATTCAATTTGAAACTCGTTTTGAGATTGATTTGACTATCGAGAAAAAATGGTGGCTACTTTTGTAGTCTCTCTGATGAATTAATATATTAATGATTTAATATTTCTACTCGATCAGAAGAATTACTGTGAAGGGAGATTTTAAAAACTAAATCAATTGAATTTTTTAGCTAATAGAGTAATATTTTTAACAACACTACTCCATCTATAGGTGAAGGTAGCTTTATAGGATACTGGCAAGTGTGAGAAGTTTTCTAGCCTGGTAGAGGGAGCCCACTTTCTTTGCCGCAGACTTGGCAGTATCTTCTATGTATTTATTCCAATTCATGTTACCTGTGAATGTTCAGTCAAGGAGTTTGAATATTAGACTCTTAGGAAGGATGCTATAAGCCATGGCAATCGGTGGTTAGAAAGGTTTCTTATAATTGTTAAAGGAAAGGTGCCTATGGCTTGGAAGCATTAAATGTAACTATCCATTTTGGCCCCATTCCACTACATACTGGAGGAAAGTTCCTTGGGATTCAGCTATTGCCTTTGATATGTGTGTGTTGGATTTGCCCACATGTCTAGAAGAGAGTGTGGTGTCATCAGCAAATATACCCATCTCAGATGCAATTACACCAGGGAGGTCATTTACGTTTAATGTGATGCCGTTTTCGTTTAATGTGATGTTTTGATGTACAGCCATCGAAGACAACCTGGATCTTTCTTTTAGCTAAGAAGGATTTGATCATATTAAATATTCGTCCATTAACATTGTACGAGTTGATTTTGCTGAGAAGACCGTCATGCCAGACCTTGTCAAAGGCTTTGGATACATCAAGTGCTACCGCCCAAGCTTTACCTCCCTCATCCAGTGTATGGTATATGCATTCAGAAATGGCCATTAGGATTTCCGCAATAATTGCCTAAATCCATACTGTTGGTCAGAAAGAAGGTTAACATTTTACAGGTGGTGGACTATCACTAGATTGATTAAGGATTCAAAGATTTTCGCAAAGTGTGGGAGGAGACTTATGGGACGATCATTTTGCAGGTCAATTCTTTCAGAGTTCTTGAAAACTGGTACCAGAGAGGCAATTTTACAGCTATCAGAGAAGCAAGATTCGGCAAGGCATTTATAGTTTGGAAAGGACAGAGTTTAACTCAGCAGAGCATTTCTTTATTACTATAGCAGGGATAAGATCAGGTCCGCATGCTTTGGAGGTGTCAAGGTTTTTTATGATATCAAGGACATGGGAAGGGGTGATGATTATGTGGTTCCAGTCCGTCATAGGAAATTAGGGAGAGAGTGGTTTATGGAGTCAAAGGTGGAGTTTAAGATTAACTGCTGGGCAAACAGTTCAGCCTTATCAGTTGCCATACACGCTACATAATGGTGGTTGTATAGTGAGAGAATTGTTGATTGCTTATTGCTTACCACTCCATAGATTTTCCAGAAATCACGAGTTTCTAATTTATGCGACACTATGTGTTTCCTGGTCATCTCATTATACCTACTCCAAGCCGTGGCAAAATAGCTTGCGCATTCCATGATACAGAGGCCCAAACCTTGCCTGCTGATGTTTGAGTCTTTAGTCGTTTCGGACAGCTTTCACCAGCTGCTGTTCATTCAGTTGACTACCCATTTGATTTTGGAGTGAAGTGGTAACTCCAGGTTTCATTGTCACAGATTGATGCAAAAACTATTTTGGTGAAATACTTACAAACAACGCTCTGAATAGTCTACACTTTGTTGTTTTTGATCGACTGTAAGCAAATACGGCACTCACTTTAAACACAGCTTTCTTATTGACGAATGTTCATACAAAAATGGTGAATACACTACCTCCTGATATCTTTAACTCTTCTATCCCATGCCACTTCAATTTATGATCAGCCAAACTAAGTTTCTGGACTTTCTTTTATGTTTTCCAGAACAAGTGCCGAATTTTGTTGACCTGAGCATTCAGCATCAATTGTGTCTGTATGACTGTGTTTAAAGTCAGCATACTACCTCTTAACTATTGTTTCCGATGGAGCAGAATCAGAATAAAACTTAACAAGCCATTGCTTTGCTTGAAAAGTATTTTTTCCCTGATCAGAAAGAAAAAAAAATTCAGATTTTTCCATTGTTTTGAAAATTTGCAACAGTAGCTTCACTCAAATAACTGTAATCTGTAAACTAATTATCAGATTGGACTCAAATTTTGACACGTGTCATTTGAAGATTAGTATGTCATAAAAAGCATATGGTTTTATTAGTGGCACCATCTATATATCAGGCCAGGGACTTATTGAGTGATGCGTTATATAATAAATAAATTTATATATATATATATATTAGTATTATGATTATACAAAAGCTGTGTGAATCAATGTTTATTTCTTAAATGCTTTTTAGCTAAATAGTTTAAATACCTGCTAAAAGATATTTGGATTATTCAGACTACTACTTTCATCTTGCTTCTTATTTTCACAACCAAGATGAAAACAGTAGTTCGAATAATACAAATTATCAATCCTCATCTCAAAAATGCCGAAAAACATTAAAATATTCTTTAGTTCTGGGATTAAACGATGTTTGAAAAAAAAAGAAAAAAGAATTCCATCTTCATTGTTCTAATTTGACATAACTTGCAATTAATATATCTGTGGGGGTACTAACGAATTCTATTCTCGTTAAACATGAAAGAACGAGCAAAAGACGCCAGTAACTAACACAAAAAGATAAAAAGTAAGAAAGCCAGCACTCAAACATTCATAGAAACATAACAATTTATTTAACATGGTTCATTTAATTTGTATAAATTCCTCAATGAAAGTCTGAGTTTGTGTACAGAAATGTCCCTTTTACTGTTTGTATAAAATGTTTATTTTAAAGGTTTGTTCTTGGGAAACACACGTGTTTGGGTGTGTGCGTAAATAGAGAAAATGAGCCGTCTCTCTACCCCTTTTTTGCCGTGTAAGAATGATAGGAACTTGTGTTCGACGGTACTTAAAAAAGAGAAAAGAAGAGAAAGGGTTTAAGCTTACTATTTGTCCTGCGTCCGATGAGGAGGAAGGGGGAAACAGCGTGGAGTGACAGTAAGACAGCAGCAGGCAGCTTCTTGCCACATGCTTTAAGAGTCTGTTCACAGGACCATCTTAATCGCTGATCGTAGGGAAAAAGAGGGTGATCTTGTCATGGCTACTGCTTTTATTTTGTTTAACTCTGGTTTTGGCGGACGTAGTAGTAGACAATCACGTGATCAATATTTTTGGCATTTTTAGCGCCTTTTTGCTAGAGCTTGTGGGAGCCGATTTTTATGGCTAGATTGAGTGCTTTGCTGTTGAAGTGAATTTGCCACTGCTTTGTGTTCTCCCGCCGACGCCGGTATGATAACATATTAGGAATGTCAATCCGATATATCAAATAATCTATGCTTTACTAAGTTTTTGTCATTTTTTACCCCTTACCCCCCCCCCTCTTATTTTATAATCTATCATTCTAGTTTCAATCACACTCTCAACAGCCAAAGGTAATAAAATATCACCAAAAGTAGTAATAGTATTTAACCGGTAGCTGGACAGGGGAAGAAAGAGAAGGGGGAGAAAAAGATAAATTAAGAATTATATATTTTTTTTTACATTTAACTCGCTTTGCAAAATCATTTTTTTCTTAATTAAGACCCTAGATCAACGAGTGACCCAATGGATTACTATTTTCTTCTAATGCACACACACACACACACACATATATATATATTATATATATATATATATATATATATATATATATATTGATCCAAAGAAATATACATGCTTGAATCTTTCTTTGTTTTTATTTCTAAATTATGAGACTATGAAAATGAAAAAAGCTTTTTTTTTGTTTTTTAATCCATTTAATAGAAATGCATTCATAATGTCTGCTAACATGGATTAATCTTTTGTTTTTTTTGTTGTTGAATTTAATAACCTAATATTTTAGAACTGAACAATTGGTCATTCTTTCCAACAAGTCAAGTGACTATTTTATTTCAGAACATTTTTTTAAGTCTACTAAGGCAAACAAACAAGCAGATGGTAACAGACTGGTTGGTAAAAAGAAATTAGTCGACGTCATTTTTTTTTAATTTCATTGAAAAACAATTAACAGAAAATAAAACAAAAAGACATTTAATAGGTAGACATATTTTGTCAGTTTTAATACACAATGGCTATTTTAATGCATTCCCTCATGTTAATATGCTTGCCAAGATGAAAGTGTAGTATCTGTTCCGATGGATACTACACCCTATAGACCGGTACCGTCTTGGCCTTCGGGTCTTGATTTTGCCGGTCTGTGGGTTTGTCCTGCGCAGTTCTAGGAGACCCACCCTCCCAGGCTTTGCCTTCTCACCCTTTGAAAAGGAGTTAGTTTATTGCTAATCGTCTGAGGCGCCCCTACCGGGGAATGCCGACAGGGCTGCCTAGGCAATTTTTAAAGGTCATAAGTGCTCTTCCTCTAGGGCGCTGACTTATCAAATCCCACTTTCCGACCTTGTGTCACATCTTACCTATTATTCTTATCTTGGATGGTTTTCTCATAACGTTTTAGTTGATTTAACCTCCGACTTTCTTCAGGTGCATCTTGTCGAACTCAAGAATCTATACAAAATTTCAGGGTAGATTGTTCTTGTTCTGTGAGCGATCTAAAACAAGATTAAGTTTAAAGCGCCTAAAATTCATGCTAGAATTGTCTACATGGACATGTAGTACAACGGATAAAAGTGTTAAGTAACAATTAGTTCTAAGTGGTTGAAGGTTGAACATTGAATTCTCACTACAGGCAATACTTAGAATAAAATCAAAATTAATTAAGACATCTACCCAGTAAAAGCTGACTGAATGAGATTATATAAAGGGTTCAAACCAGTTAGTTGCAACTTTATGTTGAGGAAAACTCATTGATAAAGAAAAGATTGATCACCGGGAGAGGAAGGTGTGGCAGTTTAATAAAGAAAACATGAAATGCGAGTTTAGAGACCAAGTTTGGTTACCAGATTCACTTCAAAAAGTGTGAAGTGTATAAGGATGTGTATCTGGTGACTAAGAGGACAATATGCAAAGCCAAGATGGAGGCTGAGCAAACTAGATTTCTAGATATACTACAAAGGGATGACTAGAAGAATGAAGTATTGAAGATGGCAAAGACAAACATAGATATTATTGGAGAGAAGGGCATTCAAACATGACAATGAAGTGCTAGCAACAAAGAAACGAAACAAGAGAGATACTTGGAAATGTTAGATCTGGACAGTATAGGTAGATGTGTGCAGAACAGGAGACTTTGTTGGTACAATCATGTTGAAAACATGGATGAGAGTTCTTGGGTTATTAGATGTAAAACAGTTGATTTAGCAGGATCAGTTGGCAGAGGAAGGCCAAGAAAAACATGGGAGGAAGTGATAACAATAAATAAAGACTTGGCCAAATATAGGTGAGTTTAGAAGTTAATTTATAAAAGCCGTTCAACAGATGTCAGTATTTAATACAGGGTTTTTTATCTATTGTAAACTTTTGGGAAGCTTTTCTAAGCTCAAGTAACACTGGTGAGCTCGCTGTCACTGGTTTGAACCTGTATAAAATATTGACTTTTATTCAGAAGTATTGTACAGCTGCAGTGACAGCACTTACTTGACCTGAATTAGGAAATACTGCGAGAACAATTGATTCATTTACTGACAGTCAGACTCAGGCTTTACAAAACAAAGCCAGATAACAATTGGCACAAAAATGTACGATAGATTAAAAAAACAACAAAGCCAAAAAAAGATAAACAAAATCTGAAAACATTTGTATTATTTATAATTGGACTATTGGCCACATCGGGTGTTTATGTACATCATAATGGAAATGAAGAGTTGGATGAAAAATCCAACTCACAGGTTAGTTTTTAAAATTGCAGATTCCTAATTCTAACTCCCTCGCCTGATTGTGTTTGCATTTTTGTCAAAGGCTCTAAAACTACTTGACAAAAACTCTACAGCACACCTGGTTTTTACAAAAATGCTTCATGCAAAATTTGGTGGAATTCAGCAAGTAGTTTTTGGTGCCTATAATTAAAAAGTAGACAAAAAGCTACAGAAAAAAGAATGTAGAATTATAATATAGATTACATGAATGAAAAAATAACATTTGAGTTTAAGCCAAAAAGTTAAAAATATATTTATCTTATATGCAGAGTAAATAATTAAAACCATTTGGAATTATTTTATTCATAAGGTAATTTTTTTAAGATAATTATGACGGGGAGGGGGGGGGCCTAACACAAAGTAATTAATTTTTTTTTTTCAACTATTAACAAAATAAAATGGCTGACTTGCTTACAAATAAACCAAAATGCATTATGGTGTAATTTAATTTCGTAAGGAAATTAAATTTTTTTAAATATGATTTTTAAGTTATTTGTGTGTGTGTGTATAGGAGAGAATACTCACCGACTTGTTTGCTTGGTGGCAGTGTGTGTGTGTGTGTGTGTATTCTTTGGAGGTGGGGGGGGGGGCTTTTTTATGTACTATTATTAAATGGATGGCAACTAATTGAAAATCAAGTTATTCCCCTGGAAGTAAATTTACTGGAAAGGACCGAAACAGCCATTTCAACCAAAAATGCTGAGCCTTTATTCACAATATGAAAAATATTCGTAAACAGAACTATGCGTCATATTAAAATCAAAACAATCATTGAATTAGAAAACAATAAAAAGGAATAGTTAATTAATGAGATGTCCTTTTGCAAAGCATTATACAAAGTAGTAAACCTTATGATTCTGATCACATATACATAATAAATATATTAGAAGGGTATTGTTCTTCTAATGTGTGAATTTTTATTTGCCGTTTTAATCTCACTATTCGTGCAACTTTATAAATATACAGATAAATCGCACAGAGATTTGTTGGTCTGTTAGAAAGAGAATGATTTGGCTTAATTATAAGCTTAAAAGTCGCACTCCAAAAGCACTTTAAAGCTTACTCCTACAGAGAACTACATAACAAATACTTGGCCTATAACTAAGGATTTTGAATGCTCAATTTTAACGAATAGAAAATTTATTAGCGCAAACAATAAAAGCTATAAAGTATCTTTATCACATCATAGTTTACGTGTGCAGAAAAGCGGAAAATATCCAACAGTATGGCATAAAGCTGACTAGAAAATCTTTGTGAGAAACGTTTTATTTATTCTATACATTTCAGATACGCAAAAGTCAAGAAAAAAAAATGTTTTCATATCTGCGATATGAAGATTTGTAACAATATCTCCATGAAAAAACATCTTTCGTCTCTTGATTTTTGCCTGTTTAAAGAACCTATATAACATATCGAAATGGCATATGGAATGAATAAAGCTTTTTTTTATATAAGATGTTTTAGTCATGTTCATGTTATATATATACAATGTGGTTTAAAGTTATAGGCTATTGCGATAAATAATGATCAGCATTCTTTTTTGCAAACATCTAACACATACAATGTGTGTGACAGTGCACTGTTATTTCTATATATGAAATAGATAAACATTATACTTATCACAGGTTATGAAAAAATTATGCAAAACAAATATAAAAGCCATGGGGCTCAGAAGAAAGATCTGAGCATCATGATCAGCAGAGGCTCCTTTTATAGCCCACATGGGAGATCTGGTCAGCATCCTGCAAATGTTAGCTCTTCTTATTTCAGATAACAGAATACAACAGACCAAATACAGGTTAATAAATATGATCAGCACAAAGTAAAGATCATGCAGATGATGAAATGGCCAACAAAGGAAATTAGACTTGCAATGGAGTGTTATTCCAAAAGCAACCCCAACACAAATAGGCTCCTTTACACATATAGAACATAATCCTAAAGTTATGCCATATATTTTCCAAAAATCCTGTATGTGTGTGTGTACAATTAATTGCTTGTCATCAGAAGAGTCCATTTCATTCAAGTTGCCATGGATATCAACTCAATCGTAGTCAAGGTGATGGACACCATCAACATGGATGTTGCCAACACCGACATCATAATCCCAACTATACGGTTAAAAATTGTTATCGATACATATAATCGTACGCAGATACACTTTTATTCATATAGATAACTAGAAGAATAAATTAAATTTTCTGAACAGAAGAGTTTTGCACTATTTTTATGTCCCCTTATGAAGATTAAAATCAAGATATAATGACACTAAACATTATGTATAGAATCCTTATTCTAATTGTGATCAAAATTCATTACATGATTTTGATTCGAGAAAAAATCTAAAATTTAAAGCTTAAGGAATCTAAAGAAAGTTAAATTCGAGAATCTGGCTTATTTGGTGTCAAATGACTATGGATTAAATTTAATGCAAATCTGAAATATTTTCATTTTTAATTTTGTGCCCATATTAGTCTCCCTAGAAACCCTTTCAAATACTCCAAAGAAAGTGAAATTTAAGAAATATCTACTAATTGATGTCTAATACCTATTGTTAAAATTTCACAAAAATCTGAGGCATCTGAATTTTCACAAAAGGCTTGTACCCCCTTTACATAAAACTAGTAAATTAAATAATAGCGCACATCACTCACCTGTATGCCTTGCAGTTGGGTTCCAAAATTTATAATGATCAGTTTATTAATTTAGGAGTGAATCCTGTACATACAAATATATAAACATATATCCATACCTAACTTTATATAAATAGTGATAACTTATGCAGTTAAATGATAGATACTGCAATCAAAGAAAAAGGTGGGGGGGGGGGGTAGTAGGGGGGGGGGGGGTCAGTGGATTTAGTTTGGTTTAGGATAGAGCCTGTACTCGAGGCTCTATCACTGGAATTCCATACTGGCTGCCCGTGGGAGCTGCTATATGCCGATGACCTAGCGATCATTGATACTTCACTTCAGTCACTCAAGGAACGTCTGGATAGATGGAAGAGTATTGATTTACTCCTCTCCAGGAGTTAGGCACAAGGCCAGTTTTTATCTTACTCCCACAAGTAAGATGTGACCCAAGGTCGGGTCGGGAAAGTGGGGTTTAAAAATTGCCTGGGCAGCCCCGTCGGCATTCCCCGGTAGGGGCGCCTCAAGCAGTAAGCAATAAACTTACTCCTCCCCAAAGAGGGGAGGACAGACCAATAGACCGGCGTAAATCAAGCCCCAAAGGCCAAGACAATACCAGTCTATGGGGTGCAGTATCCATCGGAACAGATACTACACTTTGATCTTAGCCAAAAGATAGATGGAAGAGTATTTATTTACTCCTCTCCAGGAGTTAGGCACAAGGCCAGTTTTATCTTACTCACACAAGTAAGATGTGACCCAAGGTTGGGTCGGGAAAGTGGGGTTTGAAAAGCCAGCACCCGAGAGGTGAGCACTCTGGCCATTAAAAATTGCCTGGGCAGCCCCGTCGGCATTCCCTGGTAGGGGCGCCTCAGACAGTAAGCAATAAACTTACTCCTCCCCAAAGAGGGGAGGCGAAGCCTGGGAGTGTGGACCTCCTAGAACTGCACAGGACAGACCTATAGACCGGCGTAAATCAAGCCCCGAAGGCAAGACAATACCAGTCTATAGGGTGTAGTATCCATCGGAACAGATACTACACTTTGATCTTAGCCAAAAGGCCAAATTAGATGGAAGAGTAGCATGGAGGAGAAAGGTCTCAGAGTCAACATGGGTAAAACTAAGGTCATGATCGCAGGTCCAAACCTCAGCTTACTACAGAAAACAGGAAAATACCCGTGTGCTGTATGTCTGAAAGGAACTGGCAGCAACTCAATCATCTGCACTCACTGTTCAGGTTGGGTCCACAAAAGGTGCAGTGGCATAAAGGGCTCTCTCAAAGCAGATCCTCACTTTAAGTGCTTTCGTTGCACCGGCACGGCAAGACCAATAGATGGCAGACCACTGATGGAGATGGATACTGGTGACAACAAGCTGGAAGTAGTGACAGACTTTTGTTATCTTGGAGATGTGCTGTCATCAGGTGGAGGCTGTGAACTCGCGGCAGCTACACGTTGCAAGTGTGCCTGGAAAAAGTTTAGAGAGCTGCTACCAATCCTGACAAACAAACACCTGCCAACAACTACGAGAGGGCGTGTATACTCATGTGTCAGAAGTGTGCTGTTGTATGGCTCAGAAACTTGGGCTGTCTCTGCTGGCATACTAAGAAAGCTGCACCGTAATGACAGGGCAATGGTCAGATGGATCTGTTTGGTGAGGCCTGAACAGTACGTTTCTTTTGAATCCCTGCTCTCACAGGTCGACTTGAAAAGCCTTGCGGACATCATGCGAAAGAACAGACTGCGTTGGTTGGGTCACATTGAGCGTAACGATGGCTGGATTGCTAAAGTCCGACAGTTGAATGTGCCAGCAGAGAACATCACCACTGGCTGACCCAAGTTGACTTGGGAGGATGTAGTCAAACGTGATAGGAAGGCCATGGGTATGAATTCCATCAAGCCTTGCCAAAGACAGGAGTGGAGAGGAAGACTTAGATTTCGAGACTAGACAATCAGGCCCCACCCTCATCAGAGGATTAATTGTGGCCTGATTCAACAAATAAACCGGTTGATGATGATGATGATTATCCGTTTTACAGTACATCAGCCCTTTCATGCTATTTCATGGCAAAACACAATAACTATCGCAGACAATTACTATTTTATCCAAAGCAGACGAAAAATTGTGGATTTATACCTTTACCAACAATGTGTAAATGATTTGACTCCAATAGATTCAACAGAATTTAAACTTGGCATAGCCGATTCCATAGTCGGTAATGGTATCCATTAAGCCAACCTGGCACTACCAGAGACATTGGTTGCAAATTCTTTAGTTTTTGTAAATCAATATATTGTGGTGATATATGCTTTTTCATCTGCATTCGCGTTCGGGAAGAACAAACTACTAACAAAGCAAAAGACAAAGTTATTTTGAGAATCCTTAGTTTTCAGAGAAAAAAAATGGCACATCAATATGGCGGAGACAGCTTGAAACATTTGTTTCGATTGATTCACTCCAACCCTAACCCTCAAGCCAAATTCTCATACAAAAATGTCTGACACCCATCAGCACCATTGTAATAGTCTCCTTGTCTTTCCCTTCATTTGCGTTTAGCATGTGAATCCATCAAAAACAACGCCATTCCTATTATATTCTTTTTAAGACATTTTTTTATGAATATCTACTAGCAGAAGTATCCAATGTTGTCCAGGTTTCAAATTCATACAATAACAAATAAACTTCTAGTAGCCACTAATGGCCTTGTTTATTCATGGAGGGAGGAGGCGGCATGCAACATAGAAAGCCAAGAATGCAATAGGCAACTTGTAAATAGACCCCCCCCTCTATGATTATGACTTCAAGTTGTAAACTATTTTCAATTTTCAAAATGCTGAAATATGACCCCCTCTCACCCCCTTATGTAAATCTGCGTAGGTACTCTTACCAAACTTTACATTCCTATGTTTAATAGTCTAAAAGTAGTTAACAAACACAGACAAATCTCTCATGTTAGTAAATTTTATATATCATGAAATAGTTGAAAAAAAACAAAACAATCAAGCGCTCGATCATAGGTTCTACAAGAGCTAATATAAAGTCTGTTTCGTGTACTGGGCTTTCATTGGTCGGGACATGCCTTTTTCTAGGATAGAAACCATCTCATATTTTCAGACCGAATCTTTTATTTCCATTCATTCACACACATATTAGACTAGAAGAATACCCGTCCCAGGGCGGGTAAAATTAATTTCCCAAACAAAAAATGTTTGCGCCACTTTCATTTCCCTTTATAAGGATTAAAATCAAGATATAATGATAGTAAACCTTATGTCTAGAATCCTTATTCTAATTTTGATCAAAATCCATTACATGATTTTCATCTTTAAAAAGGTCTAAAATTAAAGACTTAAAAAATTGAAATTCAGGAAATCTTGCTTAATTGGTGTCTAATAACTATGGATTAAATTCAATGCAAATCTGAAATATTTGGATTTTCAAATGAGAAGTTGTGCCCATATTATGCCCTTTAAAATAATTCAAAGAAATTGAAATTTCGAGAATATTTATTAAATGATGTCTAATATCTATTGTTAAAATTTTACAAAAATGGAGGTATCAAAATTTTCACAAAGAGCTTCCACCGCCTCTTTGCCTTCTTTGCATAAAACTAAATGAAACCTTTTCTTTCTGAATTTTTGAGATGAGGATTGATAATTTGTATAATTTCGATTATTCGCACTACTGTTCTCATCACAACGTTTCGGCTGCTGTAATCTCCGGCCTTCTTCATGTGTATCTTTTCAAACTTGGGAACCTTTTCTTTAATCCACGGAGATAACATGCTCTCGTTCCGTCAGCAATGACTGGGAGAAGTCTTCAGTAATTCACAATTCTTTGTAATTGCCTGCACCGAGGATTGAACCTTCAACCTTCAGCTGACTATCACTTAGAACTGAATTTTACTTAGTACTATATCCACTGCGCCACATGAAAAAGGCTGGAGGTTACAGCGGCTAAAACATTGTGATGATAACACTCAAGATGAGAACAGTAGTCCGAATAATCGAAATTATATAAATTAAACTAAATATAGCTCACATTACAGTCCCTCACGTCTAGCATTTGTGTTCCAAAATTCATAATGATTGGTTGATTAGTTTAGGAGTGAATCCTGTACATACAAATATATAGATATATATACACATACCTAACATATATGTGCATATATATCACTCACACACTCACTATCCATGTTTATCATCTATGTTCTGTTTGACAAGATATATAAATATCATTAATAAATAAATGTATATATATATATATATATATATATTATTAATAAATATTCTAAATCCACAGACATATGTTTCATTTTTCCAACAATAATCAGTGCCGATTAAAGTCAAGTCAAAGATGTACAGCTGATATTGTTGGTGATGGCAAAAAAGCAAAAAAGCTGGAGGTGAGAGGGTACAATGTAACACCAGGACACATTCTTTGTCCTCAGTGTATGATGAAATATGTGAGACTGATCGATGATACAGACAGGATAGATGCAAACTACACCTGTGAACTTTTGCAAACCCCACAAAAAACTTGAATATTAGTCTGAAATCCATGGACATTTCTCCTGTCGCTTTAAATGGTGTTGCTCCTCATAGTCGTGTTCATAGTGCCAAAAGGAAATTAGAACAAATGATTGGAACACTCAAAAGCGACCTGTCGACTGTATACAAAGTCGACGCTGAAGAATTGACTGTGTCAGAATCAGTGCATATTGAAAAAGAAATCAAAGAGAAAGCATTAGAATTGGATAGATTACATGATCTGATGAAGGAGAAATTTAAGAAAGCCTTGACTCCAAATCATGACAGTCGCTCCTGATTCGTGGTCTCGTGAATACTGTTCCAAATTCTTCAAGGTGTCAGAGTACGTTGTTCGAACTGCCAGGAAACTAAAGAATATGAGTGGTATTCTCTCAAAGTCTTCCCCTAAAAAAGGGAAAAACTCTCCCCAGAGACAGCAGAACTGGTAGTACACATATATGAAAATGATAAATACAGCCATCAAATGCCAGGCAAAAAGGACTATGTTAGTATTGCAAAGGGTGTTCACAAACAAAATCATTTAATACTATGTAACCTGCATGAATTGTATGCTGCTTTTAAACAGAAGTATCCCAATGTCAAGGTGGGGTTTTCCAAATTTTCTCAGTTGCGTCCAAAGTGGTGTGTATTAGCTGGGTCTAAAGGTAATCATTCTGTTTGTGTGTAGCATACATCAGAATGCGAAACTTCTTGTAGACGCCATTGGTTGGGATGTCACTTACAAGGATTTGATCTCAAAACTAGTTTGTGATTCTTCCAACAAGGAATGCATGATGCGCCGTTGTGAGGCATGTCCTGGCAGAGAAGCATTGCAGAAGTTCTTGGATGAAAAGCTGGTTGATGTGGATCCAGATGATGAATTTAATTTTAGTCAATGGGACACAACTGACCGTGCCACGTTAAGTACTCATACAACAACGTATGAAGAATACAAAGATTTCTTAATTGACAAAATCGACAATCTCACACAACGCTCATATATAACAAAATGTCAAACTAGATAATTGACTAAAAAGAAAGAGAATCTTTGTTCGAATGAGGTTCTTGTCCTTGTAGACTTAGCAGAAAATTATCAATTTCTCATACAAGACGAAATCCAAAGTTTTCATTGGAGCAAGGAATATTGCACCCTGCACCCTGTAGTGCTTTACTACTGAGATTTCGATGGAACACTGAAGCATCTTTCATTGTGTTTTATTTCAACATCCACGACACAGCATTCGTGTATCAAACCCAGGCAATGACAGTTCACTACATTTATGCATTATTGCCCCATGTTAACAAAATGACTTACTTCAGTGATGGTTGTGGGGGTCAATATAAAAATTATAAAAACTTCATAAATTTATGTCTGCATAAACAGGACTTTGGGATTGATGCAGAGTGGGTTTTCTTTGATACAAGCCATGGAAAATCCCTTTGTGATGGAATCGGTGGTTCAGTAAAACAGCATGTGGCTAAACGGTCACTTCAACGTCCTCTGAATAATCAAATCCTGGATTATAAAGCCATGCTAGAAGTCTGCCTGGAGATGTCTGCAATCAAGTTCTTTGATATTAGTATGGAAACTATGGAGGAGGTAAGAAAGTTTCTTGAGGCAAGATTTGCATGGTGAAACACAGTGCCAGGAAGCAGAAGCAGCCATCATTTTGCCCAGTTTTCAACATCGAACATTGGTCATAAGCTGACCAGCGAGGATGAATCATATACAGACAACCATGATTTTAACTTGCCATCAATTCTTGAAATCTCTGACATTTCACCAATGCAATATATAACTTGTGTTTATAATTCTTTCTGGTGGATTGGCATTGTGAATGAAATTAATGCAGAGGAAGGTGATGTAACCGTCATGTTCATGCACCCTCATGGACCACGCAAGACATTCAATTGGTCGCAAATTGATGATACATGGTTTGTTCCAATCAAGAAAATTCTTTGTGTTGTCTTCGCAACAACACATACAGGAAGAACATACAAGATAACTGAGTAGGAGTATGAAAAAACGATTTCTGCATTTCAGTGGCATAAAGAAAATAACAGTATGTAGATAATGTTGTCGTATGCTGGTTTTTGTTAAGTCCGCTTTTATGGTAAATATCTGATCACTGTGAGACTTTATTACCTTTTACTATTTGACTTTTACTTTCTAAAACTTATTTCAATGTGAATTTTATATAAATTTATAGTTTCAAGTTAATTCAAATTTAACCAATTGCAGTACCCTGTTTTATATAACGCTTATGTATATATGATCTTAGTAGTAAAATTAACTAATTTGCATATTGCTGTGCAAAAAGATACTTTATTAATCAACTATAATTTGTTATTGTTTTTTTTTTTATTCAACGATTATTTTTATTTTAATATAACAAATAGTTCTGTTTAAAAATAGTTTTCTTTTGTGACACATTTTTAGTAAATCAAGAGAATTCAGAAATGCCAATGATGGCATGTTCTCCTTCTTGGTTATGGTGGCAGGAGTCAAAAACAAAGCCCCCGACAAACTCACCATTGCTCACACAAATTGATTTCTTCTTTTCTTTATTTAGAAGATAAATACATTTGAATTAAAATTACTAAAGTGTTAATGTTTATCGATATGAATAAATATTGTTTCATGTTTACAACAATAAAATGATTATTATTTAAAAGTTTTATTTAACTTTGCGAAGCAATAGCGAGTTGATGAAGTCATCTAGTTGATCTATGAAGTGAAAGGGCATTTATTTGTAAAGGTTATACAAAGCTAATTATTAAGTAATTATGGCAACTGCAATGAAGTTAATTTTGCTTGGCTAACCGTAATTACTTGCATTCATTTCTGCATGACAACAGAAAGATATAAATCTATCACAAAGGAAGATGTTGTGCAAATAACCGTTTTTTTATACAATGAAGTTTATCATCTGCATCCGTTTTCTCTTCTCTATCAAACATAACCAAAGTAGAGTTGCGCGGTTTTGAAATTTTGGTTTCGGTATCGTTTTTTTTCCCTTAAAACCTCGGTTTACGGTTCGGTTTTTCGGGGGGGGGGGGGTAATTTTTTTACTATGGAAGCTATTCATTCTCTTGTGTGATGATTAGTTATTATTCAACGTTTAGTTGAATTATGCCACTGTTTCGATAATTTTGTGACTGAATCATTCTCCATGATATGAATCATATAAGTTTTAAGGTGTTGACTGTTGTAATCAAAGTTCTGATACCTTTTCAACAGTTAACTCGTTAAAACAGTGACCAAAGATTCATGAAAGATTTCTGAAGAATAAAACTGAGTTTGAATATACATTCTATCTAATTCTTTAACCCATCAGAAGCTAATATTTGTTTTTAAGACAGGGTAATAAAACTTTATAGACATGCGTAAAAGACTAGTAGTACACCCGAAAACCGCGCCAAGGGAAAAGGAAAGATGGTTAAAAAAAGTAGAGATTATTAATTCACCTAAAGTCATTTTTTAAGCTTTAAGGTAATTTTAGTCATAGAATTCATGACTTGGATTAAAGTTTAATAATTAAACTTTCGAATAAATTGTCAACTCTAAATAGATACCATATTAACAATTTAGTAAAATATAAATCGTTGCATAGTATACTTTTTGAATAACCCATTTTTGGGAGAGAAAACGGTATAGTTGAGAGATAGTTCTCTAGAAATGACAATTTATGTATGAAGTGGCTTTTCAAAAGTAAACAATGAAATGCCTAATGTTTAAAATAATTTTAAAAATCCGAATAAAGTGATACTAGCATTGGCAACTACTTTTTTTATTTTTAAATGTTTATACTCGCTCGCTACTCTTTGTTTATTTACTTTTACAAGTATATTTTAATTTCATTTTAATAACTTATTTTTTTAGATAACTCTGAAACAAACATCAATAATTATTTTACAATTTTGAGTTGAATCAAATAGATTTTCGACATCATACGGAATGCGTTAGATTTTTTCTTTTTCATTTGAAAATAGTTTATGCTAAAAATACGATGTCATGTTGTCTGTTGTATTTCTCTTTTTTTCATTTGAAAATTCTAAATGTTAATGATAAACAAATTGTAAACAAAGATTTCTTCCTACAAGTCAATTAAATGTTTTTATCATATATTTGTTCAATCTGTCCTCTTACTAATATAACATTTTTTGGTAATATTCAATTTTATTAAAATCGGAAAATCTTTTCAACCGTGTTTCCTTCTATATGGTGGCTTACTGTAGTAAAAACAATACCGAACGGTTACGGTTTAAAAAAAAAAAAACGATTCGGTATGGAGACGAAACCGAAAAAACGCGGTTTTTCGGTAAAACCGCCCATCTCTAAACCAAAGTCTCTGTCCCTTTACGTTTAGTCTCAAATCACGAGTAGTTGAATATCATTAAATAATAGGTGAATATAGATGTACATTCCTACTGTCAAGTTAAAATCTATCGTTTTGCAGTAATATTTTTGGTAAAGGTATAAACCAACAATTTCTCCCCAACCCCTAGCAATGGAGAAAATAGTGACTTGTGTTAAACTAATTGTATACAACTGTTATTTACCTGCCTCCCCATAAGATCTTCATGTGACACAACGTCAGCTTAATGTGGCCATTAATAAACCACACATGGCGTTCAAGGTCTGTAAAAATTACCGATAAAAATGATCTCAGTCTCGGAGGATTTCTCTTCTCAGATTGAGGACATAAGGTTTAAAAATTCCTTATTGATTTGTGTTCAACTAATCATATACAATAGTTGATAACGAGTATTGCGTTTCGGGATTAAATGTCCCAAAAGGAGTTGATATGCCATAAAACAGACAAACTAAACCCTAATCATCAGAATGGTTCAACCTCTCATCATTCAGATTTACTTTTAACAAGAAAAGGATGAAGCCCCCGTCGCATCCCTGGGTTTGTTTTACAAGTATTTGCACAGAATGTGCTCTGATGAACTTGCTGCACATGCACCCCCTCAACGTAAATACCTTCAACTCATCCGACTAACAGCAATATCCCATCCCTTCACTGTAGAGGTCTCTAGATGCTGTTTCCCCCGACCATACACACATGCAGAAATTTAAATGTAATGTGAATAAACATCTTGTTGCCCAACTCTCCACCCAGATTTTACCTCCCCCCATAAATCTGGTCTTTTTCACAGTAGTCCTTATGCTTCAGTGGCAATATGCTTTATTTGAGACGAAGTAAAAAAAAAAAATTTAAATAAAGAAATTAATTCATACGAGTTGAAGTCCATCCCCCCATTTAAAAGCTTCCTCCTCTGAATAATTCCACCCAATGATTCAATACCAAAGATTTCCGTTTTATCTCACATTCGAATCAGTAAATCGTGCGCCTGAATAGAATTTAACTTTTAAGAAATGTGTTTTTTTTTATCACATCATAGGAGATAAAAAAAACGATTCTATAATATTTATCACAGGTCACAAGGTTGGGTTTAAAGTTTAAAAGTCATTGATAACAAAACTGAAAGTGACAAAAAGAAGTTTAATTTGATAAAAACAAAAACGATGGTTCAATTTTAATTTTTTTAGTTTTTGTCAGTTTTACAGCATTATCAACTAGTGTTGGGACGATTAATCGGAATTGGGAACATGAAAAATTTTAGCCTAATTTTCGATTCTAAAAACAATTGAAAAAAAATTTTAACTTAATTTTTCATTGCTAGTACTAATGATAAAATGATAAATATGTGTTGCTTTTAAATTACCAGTAAACTTAAAATCTATACATCATAACATCAAAAATACGATGTAAATTTATTTTACTTATGTATAAAAAAAAAAAAATTAAATGTGAGCTTTTGTCCAGTCCTTTAGCATTGGCAAACCTTACAAGAGGTGACCAAAAAGTGTAATAAAAAAGACTTCTAACATTTTCAAATGAATTAGTGAATTTAAAGATTTTCACAGCTCTATGCAAGACAACACTTTGGTGTCAGTTCTTCTTTGATTTATAGTTTCCTGTCTGTTAACTGGTTGTAAAAAAAATTCTAAATATATAAAAAGGTGGATGGGACTATTTTTCAGAACTATTTTAAAAGAAATTTAAAATGTGTTTCATGAATTAAAAAATAATTACTAACATGTTTTTTATTCATTTTTGTTTCATATTTAAACTTATATTTTAATGTAAAAGTTAAGTAGATTCTTTTACTATATAAAAACTTATAAGTATTATTATTATTATTATTATAGTATTATTGTGGATGAAAATCCTCAACTAAATCCACCTCCATAAACAAAAATGAGATTCTACTGTTTTTAAGAGATTACACATGTGAACACCTTGAAAAACTTGGCAGGAAGACAAGAAAATTGTTTTTAGAATTTAGGGTGGGGGTATCAGTTTCACATGTAAATTTAACATAAAATGAGCCCTCAATCTGGTCCATTCTAGCGTTTTAGAGCAGTTAATGAAATAAATTTGGTATGAAGATAAATTATGTGCGTTTGTTTTTTTTGGGGGGGGTCCTACTTTTTTAAGCGATTACGTGTGGTTTTATAACTTTTCCAGTCAGACTTAAGGTCAGTGGTAAAAATTATTATGAACAGTCCTAAAAATTTAGGATGGCCAGGAAATGAGGATTATTTTACGTGAAATTTATATACATGACTGGCCGCCCACTCTAAATTCTAAAATAATTATTTTTAATTTTTTTTTTTGCATTCTTTTTGTCAAGTTTTTCAGAGTGTTCACATGTAATCACCTAAAAAAGCAGAATCTCATCTTGGAGGGGAGTGATTTAGTTAAGGGTGTCATTAATTACGTGTCATCCTATTTACTTGTCTCCCCGTAGTATAAGAACAGATACTACACTTTGAATTATTTATTTGCTAAAAAATATAACATAACATGGCATAAGGCCATCAAAAGCGTGGGAATGTGGGGATCGTTGGTCATTTATTTTACACTATCTTATTCTTAGTTAGAATTACTTCAGTAACCACATACCACATTTACCCTAGAGGTCATCTTATTCAAAATATCGCTTATGTGTTGAATATTATATATATATATATTATATATATATATATATATATATATATGTTAAGTTAGTGGGAGAGAATCCCAGCAGAGTGCTCGATTAAGAAAATTAAAAAATAAGAGAGTCCAGTAAGGGAGACCAATTATAGGTCCCCTTTGTTTTAATTTGAATCCGGCAGTACCGATGTTGTTCTGATCTTCTGTAATACAATTACGAATTTTTTTTTTTTTTTTTTTTTAAATCCAAAAAATATATTTTCCATAAGATGTCCGAAAAATATCAAAGTGCTTGTCAATAATAAATTTATTCAGTGTCAGATATCTAATCAATGTACTAAAAGTTCATAAAAAATATCTGGCTAAAAAAAAAATTTTTTAAAGAAAAAAAACCCCTCTGGGTTAAGAAAAATCCATATTGGGTGAGTCAAATTCTAAGGGGTAGAATTATTTTGGGTCAAATTCTCTGGTGGCAAATTGATTGGAAAGACCTTTATAAGATCGTTATAAATCCATAAAATCCTATCACACGAAAGGAAATTGATTTATCTACAAGTTTCTCTGTGTGTATTGGGTTTTTTTAGAATTTATAGGTGAAATATAAAAAAATAAAAAAATGAACATATCCGGTTTTTATAGATTTTGTTTCAGTGAAAAAATAAAAACAAACTGATGCAAACAAATTGTTAGTTAATTTTTTTAACATAACTTTGGTTTATTATTTAGCCTCATTGTTCTTTTTAGGAAAAAGTTTGTGACAAGAAAAGCTCTAAATACCAGAAATTTTCTATATAAACCAACACCATTTAATTAACTTTTTCGATATGGAGTTTATAGTTGCACAGATGATTACTTTTATGCTGTGGTTGTGTTCTTTCGAGCGTTTTTGCTATTGTAACGGAATCAGGAATTTAGAACAGAATCGGTAATTGTATCAGAATCGCGAAAAATATTGGAATTGTTCCATCACTAATACCAACCCTTTTTGATCATTTGTTATTTATCTGCATCCCCATGAGGACTAAATGTGATGGAAAGCCAAGCTTAATTCTGGTTGGAGGCATTCATGATTGGATGAGAGGAATAGAGGGAGCAGTAGCATAAGAGAAGGTGAATAAGAAAATGGCATTAATAAATGATGTAAATAAAGAAAAAGGAGATATATATATATATATATATATATTGTTCATTTGTGGAATGAAATGCAGTAGTCGCCTATTTTAGATAATAAAACATAATTTAACAAAGAAGAATGAAGGATTGCTTGCCAATTCGAACAAGGCAGACAGAGGGGCAGACCTAACCTGTTACAACAAAAGGATGTGTCTCACGTCATTTAGAATGGTAATAAATTTTGGGGTGGGGTGTTCATAACTACCATCATCTTTGACAATAGAAATAACCCTGATTCCGGAAACCCATGCTAAATTTGGATACAATACCTACCAAATTCCCACTAGGTAGACACTGGAATAGAAACTTGCTTAAACAGACCGACACCCCCCCCCCCCCACCCCGAGATATAAAAGATGGTTAGATACCCAGAATCCAGAGCATCACAGATGACCAGCTACATATAAATGGTGTGGTGTTTTCACACATCAAGAGTTGGTTCACAAGAAACTCACCAAACCATATATGCATCGGAAAACACATCTGGATTTTAACTATCTGAATCAACATCGAAGAATCTATGTCTACTCTCTCCCAACTGTCCATAGAAAAACGTGGCAACCAGTGACAACTGCGGATATGGAATCTCAATACCTGGCAGAACACATATGGAAGGTCTTCTTAAAGTCACGCCATAAACCTCCTGAGATAATCTGTCAATTTTAACCCAATAGATGCATTATATTGCAGAAGTGACAATGGACCAGATACATATACTCCAAAAGACTCACTCTATTCCGCACATCAGGGATTAATGGCAGTTGACGACTAATTCGGTCAGGGTTAGAGGCGAGTATTCGACAAACATGCAACAATGACTCCATCAGTCTAGAAAATACTTTATGCCAACCTAAAAATCCAGATTCCCATTCGAAAAAGACAGTGAAAAATTTCCTTGACCTGTAGAAGAAGAACTATATGATATATTGTTATATCGGTAGGTATACATTGCTCTTATGTCATCCAGATAGGCTAGTACAGCACGTGACACCCTGCAGAATTTGTTCTGCACGTAAGGTTTCCCAGAAGAAATACTGTTTGATGAAGGATCACCGTTTGATTCTGACAAATACAACATGTTCCTCAATAATTGCAGTATAAAAAGTGCACATCAGCTTACTATCCCCGGAGTAATGGATAGGCAAAAATAACCATCAAAACGGACAAGTAAATATTGGCAGAGAGATATAGAAGTAGTTCATACCCATATTGATAGACAAAAACTGCGAATTGTAACATGAGTATGCATTAACACAAGAAACCGGGTGATCCAGCACAACTGTTGTTTCCTCTGAAAAATAAACCTAGTTGTGGACACTCCATACTACCCCACACCAGATGTGGTCTCCAGATGCAGAATATATTGGGTGGCTTAACGGAGTCTGGATCGTGACATTGACGACCCAACAAATGAACATACCCGTTGGCAGAGATCAGTATACTAAATTATTACAACCACCTAGAACTATCCTCACAGATGCTGGGTTTGTCGCACAAATATTCAGACATCTTTATACCTGCAATTGTCAACAACCTTATGGTCTCGTAAGGGGGAGGGGGTCCATGTAAAGTAAGATAGGCAGAATTATTATACGGCGGCTCGGGGAATCCATAAGAACAACACGGCCCATGCAAGATGTGTTACATATGAAAGTAACTGTCATATAAGCAAATCTAGTGAGAGCCCTTCAAGCACTACAAGAATATGTCATTTAGTTGCTTAGCATGTTTCTTTTGAGATGACGCCTCATTTCTGATCAAAACGAAGTTAGGTTACTGGATAAGTTAGTACGATGTTGACAACAAAACAAGCAATGAATTGAGCACATCTCTGATGACTCATCTCGTAGCATTGTTAAAACATTTTTTATACATATATGAATAATGGATTTCAAATTTGACTATTTTTAAAGAAAACCTTACTTTTTAAATGATACCTGTGTCTTGTGTAGACAAATTCCACGTTATCTAAACAGTTAAAATAATTATCTACGATGCTGGAAATAAAAAAATGAGATTGAGATAAGATTCACACCTGTGTCTAAGAATAGAGACAACCTTAAACCAGCATAATTCTTATCGATTAGTATTGAGACGATGTTATGATTACCCATCTAACACTGTATTTCCAAATCTGACTGAAGTTTAAGACATTCTACAAGGTCTGCATAACAACAAAGCACTAAGCGAAGATGGTATACCCGCAGATGTTTATAACGTTGTGCCAAAGGTTTTTTTTCCCCCTGAGGTCATCACGTCAACAATGCGATTTGGTGTGCAGACACCTTCCTGTTTACTGGAGTGAGACAATCCTTCTTCCTTCCTTCGAAAAGGGTGATAAGTAACCGTACTCAAACTACAGGGAAATTAGCTTCATCAACGTAGTAGCCAAGACCTTTGCAGTTCTTCTTCTGTTGCAAAGGTTCCAGGGCATTCACGATTCTCGAACACACCCATCCCATCCCGCCTTCCATCCAGGTACAAGTTGTACCAATCAGATCCCCTACTTATGCTACACTCTCGAACAGCGCATGGCATACCAACAACCTGCTTCGTTGACTGTGCAGACACTTTTGACTCCATTGATATATCATGCAAGTGAAACTCATTCGACTCATCAAGGGCTACTACCGGTCGACATGAGCCGATGTACTTGCATATGGTGAGGAGTCGGAGACGTTTAAGGTGAGGACTGGTGTCTGACAAGGATGTGCTCTTTCCCGCACACGATCAACTACAGCCTCAACAAAGTCTTTCAGAACTACACGAAAGTTGCAGCTGGTCAACATGAGAGTATCTGATCTTGCCTATGCAGACGACATTGTTCTGGTGATGAAGTATAAGCTGCACTCAACCGAGTGCAAGTTGCTGCTCGTTGCATGGGAAAAAGCATCAATACCTCAAAAACCAAAGTCATGTCATCGCTGATCAATCCAGACACCTCGTAGCCACTTACATTAGACAAAGTCAACCTGGAAACATGCAGTTATTCATCCACCTTGGTTCACCCATCAGGGAAGCCGAGATTAAATGACGTATAAGAGCTGCAAGGTCCGCCTTCACTCGTCTTGAGCGTTTACTGTGGTGTCCGTGAAATATCTCAATGGCTACAAAAGGGTGTATCTATCAGGCTATGATGGTGTAGACGATCCTTTTCTATAATTGCGAAACGTGGTCAATAAAAGTGTGACCTAGCTCAGGATTGGTGAAAGTGGGCTACGATGATCACAGACACCGTACTTGCTCGGGGGAAATCTGGCTCAATCCGAGTGATCGCCATTACAAGTACAAGAAATATAGGGTTTTACATTGTCTTTCACACAAAAAAGGTGAAAACTTTAGTGAATGAAATACTAAAGAAATTTTGACTCTATTATCAAATTGTGCTTCCAGTTTTTTTTAGTTTTTTACATGGTCCAAATCGGAGATTTTTTTAATGATTAAAAGAAAAATCAAGTTTGATTTCTACTGTGCTATGAATCATATTATGAAGATTCAATGTATTAGCTGTTGAAATGAATCTTATATGAACAGTTGCACTTCCATGTATTTTTTGTACGTTTTTTAAAGGGAATAGGATTTTGCCTAATGTTTAGGCTGCCATGATCTAATAATTATTGCTTCCATTATGATTAATTTTCATTTGCCACAAGATGACATTATATTTGAAAGGATTTTTCACTTCTAATTTCCAACAACTTAAAACAGTCATAATTTGGTGACTAACTATGCTTCTAAAATAAATTTGGCACAATTACATCTGCCAGAGAGTTTATGTTTTCGGTAGAGTTTGTTTGTGCACAGCCTAGCATCCACATCGCTTGGCCTAAATGTCACCAAACATGGTCAAATTATGAGTCATGGTCTAACTAAGAACAGATTTAATTTGGAGATGTTGCTAAACTTATCAAGAACCTTGATGCCAGCAAGACCATTGGTCCTGACAACATCTCCGTATTTGTAATTAAGAATCTGCTGCCAGAACTTGCTCCGATTTTTACCAAGTTATTTAATCATTCTTTAAAGGAGAAATGTTTTCCATTTCCTTGGAAATTTTTGTCAGTCTTCCCAGTATTTAAAAATAGTGGTGAGCGGTCTTCTGCATCTCAGTACAGACCAATCAGTCTCTTGTGCGTCATGAGTAAGTTGGTTGAATCTGTGATGAATTAAGAAGTTGTTAATCACGTAAACAAAAGCAATTTACTTAGTGACAAGTAATATAGATTCCATCTTGCAAGATCAGTACAGACCAATCAGTCTCTTGTGCGCCATGAGTAAGTTGCTTAAATCTGTAATAAATCGAGAAGTTGTCAATCATCTCAGCAAAACACAGCCTACTCAGTGACAAGCAATATGGTTTTCATCCTGCGAGATGAACAGCTGATGTACTGACTGTAATATCACACAGGATCAATGAATCTATTAACAGGGAATTCATATCTAGAGCTATAACTCTTGACATATCAAAGGCCTTTGATAGGGTTTGGCATAAAGGTCTACTTCACATGGAATATCTGAAAATGTATTCTCAACCATCAAATCCTTTCTCTCTGATAGGTTCATAAAGTAGTCATCGATGGATAGAAGTCCTAAGCTCATAGAATCAATGCTGGTGTGCCTCAAGGATCCATTCTGGGCTAAACCCTCTTCCTGATCTTCATAAATGATCTCTCAAATCACATTCTAAGTTCATTCGTTGACATTTATGCAGACGACACAACTATCTATGGCTACACTTTGAAGAGCAACAATGACTCAAATCTTTCTGATTCTCTCTCTTCCGACCTTGAGCACATGGGGAAAAAAAAGGTGGTTGGTTACTTTTAATGTGTCTAAAACAAAGCTTCTTTCTTTTCATCACCAATACTCTGATCCCCACTTGGCCACAATTGAAATGAATGACTCCCGTCTTGAGGAAGCCCCCAGATTTGACAAGCTTCTGGGGGCTGACCTTCATTCCAGACCTGAAATGATAGGCTTACATCAAATCTGTTGCCAAGGTCATTGGAAAAATGGTTGGATCATTCTACAAGTTCAGAAGGTATCTCACTCCTGACGCAATCCTCTCCCTATATAAGAGTCAAATACGTCATAACATGGAGGTACTGTTGCCACATCTGGGGGAGATGCTGCTCAGAGCATCCTTTCCTGCCTTGACAGAGTACAAAACCGAATTCAAAATCTAATGGGCCATGCCCTTTTCTCCTTCCTACTAACGCTTTGTCACAGAAAAGATATTTCTCGTCTTTCTCTATGCTATCATTATTTCTATGGAAAGTGTTCGACTTTGCTCCAATTACTTGTTCCTTCTCGTAAGATATTCACAGCAAGAACTCGTCTTCTACAGTAATTGCAAAGAACTTCCCTTTCTTTCTCTGTGTGCCTAACACCAAACAGAATTTCTATGAACAGAGTTTCTTTCCCAAAACTTCTCATCTGTGGAACACATAACCACAGAACTGCTTCCCTCAGACTACAACATGGTAGTTGTTAAATCAAACGTCAGCAAATATTAGTCATTAACTGTCTTCAGATCTAAACAAATTTTGTTCAGTCCGTTCATCATTTTCAATCCTCTCATATTCTTCATCATTCAACTGACAATATATCCATCTCATTAACCTTTCTTTTTTTTTTATAACATAGTTCATCCCAAACAAGGCAAGTTGCCACTGTAGACGTAAGGGGCTACTGAGAATTAGGGTGAAAGTTTTGGGGATCATTCTAAATTGGGAGTTGTGCAGCGAGATGCTTGTTCACATTAGTTTTAAATTTCTGCATGTCAGTACAGTCGGGGGAGCAGGGAGAGAGTTCCAAAGGCCGGCAGCACGAGGAAAGAAGCTATTTGAGTAGAGGGCTCTCTGGCATCTGGGGGCCTCCACAATGAATGGGTGGTCGAGTGTATTTATGTCGAAGGGGCACCAGAGCAGCAAGTTCATCGGACCACATTCCATTGAAGTACTTGTAAAACAAGCACAAGGATACAACATTGCGGTGATGGGATAGGGGCTGGAGCTTGGTGGATAGTGAGGAACCTATTAGATTAGCAATTCTTATCAAGTGGCTTTTGGCTTTGATAAGTGGTGAATCATTAGTAAAAACAATAGAATTTATTTTAAGTATCCTTAATACCACTTGTTCACGTTCTCGGCATGAAATGCTACAAATAAAGAATTATTTGTGTTTAAAATTGTGTTATTTGTTTTTCTATCTAAATTATTAATAATTTGAAATGCTATGGACAAAGAATTATACCTACATGTGTTTTATTTATTGACATGAAAGGTCACGCTTATCAAAGCCCAAAGGCCACCCGAGGATAAGGGTTAAAGAGTTGGGCTCGAGGATGAGGGTTAAAGAGTTTGACTGGTGGATGGTGAGACAACATCACGTTCACTGGCATGATGGTTGTAGCAGGGCAGAAATTGATTATTTACAGGGACGGTTCAACAAGAACTTGTTTACATTTAATTTTAAGATGACCATATTGTAGTCGGTATGGAAGCAGGCCTACAGCATTGTGGTCCACAGACGGGCAGTTCTAGGAAAGAAGCTCTGCCCATGGAAGTTTCGTTTTTGGCACACAGAGGGAGAACGGTAAATCATCGACAGTAGTATTAGCCAGGCGGGTTTTTATTGTCAATGTTTTACAGGGGGGGGGGGGGGGGGCATAGATTTGAGCTTAGTCGAGCACCTCCCATGAAAATAACTGTAGAGCAAAGAAAGACTAGCAACATCTCTTCTGTGAGAGAGTGACAGTAGGGAAGAGAAGAGGACATCCCCACTAGATTTCGAAGTTGGTGCTGGACTCTGTCAAGGCAGGAAAAGGTGCTCTGAGCGGCACCTCCCCATATGTGGCAGCAGTACTCCTGGATTATTTTCCGTAAATTTTGGTGTAAGCTAGTATTTTTCGAGGCAAGTAAGTATTTTCTAAAGATTTCCTGTTATTTTATTTTTAACTGTCATATTTCACTGGTATGTCGACCTGGAGAAGAGCCTTAGTTTTCATTAAAAAAATAATAACAGAAAATTTTAATTTTATGTGACTTTTTTTCTTCTTTTAACTTCGCTTATGAAATCGGAATAGCCGCCACAAGGTGTAATAATTGAATTTTTGAAAATTTAACGTTAAAATTCGATTCTTGTCAGCTTGATCTCACATTCAAATTTGTGGGATAACAATAATATTACACTTCTGATGAATGGATTTACTGTGAAGCTGCAGCGGGGTGTTGAGATAGGTCCCTTTTAAATACTTATTGTTAGGCAAACCGGAATATTAACTGACCCAAAACAGGAAGTCTTACGGAGCCAGGCGATGATTACCGAAAAATAGTCACGTTTGAATTTTAGGTAAAGAAATAATGAAATAAAGGAAATCAGGAAACGTTGGAGACGATTAAATTTTCATTTTGTTTTTAGAAGAGTCAGTTAAAAGGGGAGATAATTCAAATTGTTTTTTTGTTTTGTTTTTTTGTAACCATAACCCATAAAGAAAATTAATAAGAAAATACATTTAAAAAAAAAGAAGGGTACTTATGCAGTTTACGGACCGGACTGAAATAACGTTATCATTTAGAAAGCCAATCTTAACATGGGGAGGTGGTAGGTTGATTAACTATTCTGTACTCTCACCTAACAATTTAATAAACAGAATAGTTAATCAACCCCCACCTCCTCATGTTAAGAATGGTTGGCTTTCTAAATTATAACGTTATTTTAACTGCATAAGTACTCTTTTTAAAATGTATTTTCTTACTAATTTTATGGATTTTCCTTATAGGTTGGTTATGGTTACAACAAAAAAAAACAGTTTGAATGATCTCCCCTTTTAACAGACTCTTCTAAAGTAGAGATTAAATATCATCTGCTCCAAGCACCAAAGTTTTGCACTAAGTTTTATTTTAAATAATTTCTGTTACAAAAATAAGTAATCAAATTAGTGGTTTGATTTGTTGGTACTTCTGCAGTTCACGGATCGTGCTGAAATAATAACGTTATTATTTAGAAAGCCATTCTTAAAATGGGGAGGGAGGCTTTGATAACTATTCTGTACTTTCACCTAACAATTAAATTAATAAATTTGGGAAACTGAAACTCTCGCCAGAAGTCATATTACGGGAGAAGTTTAATAACGGAGACTATATCAAAACCGACACCGTTTGCTGCAGACTTACTCCTAAACTAGTCGGTTAATATTCCGGTTTGCCTAATGTTAACGTTATTTGAGTAATGAGTCGAGAAACAAAGTTGAGTTTGAGGCTCCTAAGGTTCATGCTGGAGTTGTCCACATTAACCCGTGGCACAGCGGATAAAGGTGTTCATTAACAGTTCTGAGTTTCCTATAGGTTGAAGGTTTAATCTTTACTACAGGCGATAATAACTAAGAATAGCATTATAATTAATAAGTATTTCTTATGACTGACTAAGTAACGAGTTCGGTTGGAGGTTCCGTATTGGTTCTCGAGTTCGACAGAAAGATTTCTAAGATGCCAGAAAGTTCGAAGTTACATCGGTCGAAACGTTGTGAAAATAATAACACCCAAGATGAGTATAGTAGTCCGAATAATCCTTATTATCAAAACTCATAAAAAAAAGTCCAAAAGATAGTAGCGTTTAAATGTTTCCGTCGTAAAAGAAAGAAAAGAAAATGCATCCGATATAATCCAATGGTTTAGTATAATTTTTGATCCAAAAAATGATTAAAAAGTATATTTTCTTATTAAAATTTAAATAAACGTCACAAAATATAAATAATGATAAACAGCTGATAAAAGCTGACATATACAAACTTATAACACGAATAATAACATGTGTTTTAATTTTTTGGATGGGTGTTGGCAAGGATACAAACATCAATTTCGTATCATTTTATAAAACTTTTAAAATCACTATTATTATTTTTTAACTAATTGGGGAATATGACAATTCGTAAAGTTGATAAAATAATATAAAGTATCATCTTTAGCTGAGTACCAGGTTTTTAAATTACTCACTTGCTTCGCGACGGTGTGGAAGAAGCCATCTTGGTAAACTTTAGAGTCAAAACGAGGCTGGCTGGACTCTTCACAATAAAGGTGAATTAAAAGGGGGGGGGGGGGCATTTACATTTTTAAATACTGTTTTATTTGTGACTACTATCGTAAGTTTTTAAAATATGATTAATTCAATTCATTTCCGTATTTAGTATTTGTTAATTTGACCTTACACCTGCCAAAAGCAAGTGTTGTTAACTCTCCCAGCATTGGTAATCTTCCGTTGTAATTTCGTGATTACGTTTGTGATGATGATTTTCTTTGATTACGTCACCTACAGTTAAAGTAAAAACTTAACTACTCATAAAGGGTTCTCTTGCTATATTTGGAGAATAGAGAGATACTATTTATTTGGTGCTTTCTTAGATTAGGACCCACGCTAAAATCGACTTGGCGTCGGTACTTTCCAGATGTTTACGTAAACCGCTGGAAAGTACCAACGCTAAGTCGGTTGACCTACCTGCATCCAAAAAATAAAGACGCTGGATTTACAAATAGGAAAAAACAAAAATTAACCAACATTTAAAGCAACAAAAAAAATCAAATAAGTCAAATTTTATGAAAGCAATATTTATTTTTGGTGTTGAATATGAACCAGTTTCCGTGAATTTCGTGTCGGCAGCGTTCGGGCATGTTACGTAAACACCCGAGAGATGACGAGGCGAATGGTGGCAGACGATAATTTCGATACGTTGCTGCATCGTATTTGTTCAGTTTTATTTTCAAGAAAGATAGCAAATAACAAAAAACGAACAAAACATAGCGAAATCACTGTTAAGAAATGTTGTTTTTTTTACATTTTTTAACAAAACAATAACAACTGTTAATAAATACATTTTTATTATTTTTATATTTGCATTTTTTTTTTTGCATTCAGTCAACTGGTAATTTTTTTTGTGTGTTTCTTAAAACCGAAAAAAAAATTTTTTTCGGGTGCTAAACATTTTTTTTATTATTGAAAGGAGGGTTTCGGCGTTCCTGTTGGCCACCGTCACAAAGAAACCCTCTTTTCTTGCAGGGTCGTATCCCCCGAAGACCCAGAGCGGTTGGACAACCCTGCCGACGTTGTTTTTCCTACGGTTAAACAGAGACTCGTCTATCTCCATCGTATGCTCGGGGCCTCCGATCTGACAAGGATTTCGCAACAAATGGTCTTTGCAGACCTCTCTCAAAAAATTGTCTGCATGTTCGGTGATCCAACGCCGCATTCCTTCCACAGATTCTTCCTGGGACCACAGGCATATCAGTTTCAGAATTTCTAATGTCCATTTTTGAGGAAATAAAAATGAACTGGCTGTGATCAATTTCTTCTGGCTTTAATCAATTTCAATATTCGTTAGAGAATTTGTTGTCTAACAGCTGATTGGCTAATCGCCTCGTCATCTCTTGGGTGTTTACGTAACATGCCCGAACGCTGCCAATGCGAAGTTCACGGAAACTGATTCATATTCGATATAAGTACTGTATTTTTTAACGAAGAAATACAAATAAACAGGTGACAAATTATATATTTTTTAAGTATTTTTTTTTTGCTGAAAATTATTTTTGATTTGTAATCAGATAAAAATGGCGTCATTCGTGTTATATCCACATATTTTGCCCCATAAAGTACGAAAAGAAAAATAGAGGACTTGTTGGCACATGTTCCCCTACAAAAAAAAAAGTAAGGTGCAATTTGCCAAGAAGAGAACACACATTACCGAATGTACTCTAGACAGCTAGAGACCAAGAGCCGGGAGACAAACCCACGCAGTTTGCGCAACGGGGTGGAAGTAGGGCAGCCAATCAAATTGGAGGAAAGCCCGTTGCTAGGCGAACGAAAAGCCCTAAAGAAATAACGGTAAACCCCGGCAAAGAAATACACGGGAGACAGATTTCAGGAGCGGACGAGAGAGGAGGTGTCAAGATTTGGTGCTCACACGGCAGTCAAATCGAAACAATATATCCCCTCACAAAAAAAAAACAAAGGGGATTCAAAATTTGTCGGCTGAGAAAAAATACAGCGACGATCTTACCGCTGTCTGTCGGACATCACAAGGAGAAAAAAACAGTCTGACAAAGTTGACCACATAGACGAAGTCAACAGTTTTCTTTCTCGATACGCCACACTAAAAACTATCCGCGAAAAATGAACATCAGAATCTAAAATTTTGTGTTAATATCCTTCATGTAGCCAACAACTCCACATTAAAAACTGTCCGAAAAAGACAGACATCAGAATAAAAAATTTATGTGATAATATCTTCCACACAGTGTGTCAACTATCACACAAAAAACACTATAAAAAGTATGTGCCCTATGAACAAAAAATTTCATATTTTAATTCGTCCAAATTTGAACTTCCGTTTTTGCTAATTTTTTTGACTCCTGACTGATCAACTATTCTCGGTCTTAAAAAAACCAGCCTCTATCAAGAACTCCCCTAGAGCAGAGCAGAACTTTTAGTCGATCATTTTGAATGAATAAACACTTGTTATGTTTGCATGATATCGCCTTTGTTGATTCTTACAAATGTTATTTTTTATGTTTATAAATTGTGATTCTAATGTGTCCTGTTTTTTTTTTTTCTCTCATGATTACTTGCTTGTCTCTCTTTCATCGTTTTAATGAAAAAAAAAATAAATAAATAAAAGTTGTTTTCACTAACAGCAAGTCTAACGTGATTCGCAGGCCCTGATTAAAACACAAAGGATCGGAGACGCGTGGTGTGAGAGTAGCAGGGGGGGGGGAGGTCCAACCTTACACAATATTAACATTGTTGACTGACTTACACATTAGTAAAATTGGTGTCAAAGTATCACATTTATAACATTAGGGTTAGGGTTTGTTTTTTTACTGAAAATTATTTTTGGTTTCGTTAGGCTTAGAGATACTTTCACAGATTAGGACCCACGCTAACTTTAACCCTAACACTAAACCCCAACCTCACCCTAACCCTAACGACGAAAGGGTCAAAGTTTGTGTGGGTCCAAATCTGTGAAAGCACCGGGTTAAATATTAAAGTTTTTTTTGCTTGAACATTTTTTTTTCTTTTGCAATCAGTTTTTCTTACTGACTAAAGTTAATCATTCCTTCAGGAGACGCTGTGGTGAACACCACAATTAGGTACTCTCTTTCTTTCTTTCTTTACTTAGTCTTTCTTCGTCTCTTAGTTGGAGAACAGGGACTGATCTTGCAAGATCTCGCAAAACTATGTGGCCGAAGGATTTCGGCCAGCTTGACCACGCGAGATTTGAAGTCAATAAAAGAACACGCGTTCCTTTTCTCTCTCTCTTTTTCCCTCAGCGTTCTGAGACGAACGAACACACAAAGAACTCTCGTTGACTCCCCCACCCACCAGCTCGAACGAGCTGTGTGGGGAGGGAGGAAGAAGAAAAGGTAATCTTTCAATTTGACGAACATTCTACAATCTTTCAATTTGACAAACATTTCTTCGCACATTCACCTTTCACAAATTGCCACACAAAAAGACATTCATCTCGCTCGTATATATCGCTTACAAAAATGTTAAGTAAATAAATTGTTTTGTTAATATAAATGTTTTCCTTTTTTATTAACTTTTATAAAATGTCTATTATGTTGTTTAGCTTTCTTCATCTTTCCTTCGCTTTCGTTTTTAATATAAGTTTTTAATAATAATGTTTTCTTCCTTTCTTCTTTGTTTGTCTTAAATCTCTTTATTTAATCTACACGTGGTCCGATGGTGGAATCCTAACAGTGAGATTACATGCCGTTACAAAGGCATCTATCACACTACCTATGGCCGGGAGATTCATTATCGCAAAACCATTTGTCGGCATCCTTCGCCACTGTGGTTAATATCCATAATCCTTTGTTCTTCCTTCGAATCTCCCGCCATTAACACACTTCCACCCCGGCCATAACGCAACAGCCAGTGATAGCTCGTGAAACTCCATTGCAGTAAGTGTACACGAAAAAAAAATGGTCAAATTGGTGGTCATAAAGTGGGTGATCAATTTAGGTAAATTTTATATAGAAAACTGATCCCCCCTCTAAAATATTTGAAAATTCCAAAAACAATGGAATTCTCTAGCGAAAGGATAGCTAAAAAAGAAAAAAAATAACAAAATCTGGTCTGTAAAAAAGATGAAAACAAGTGATGACGATAAATAATGAAGAAGCGCCTATTTAAGAAATAGACAGTGGAAATATTTTTTGTTTGCATTAAAAATAAATCAAATTTTTAGTATATTAAAGTAGTTAGTTCCCAAAAGTAACTGCCAAATTTTATCGACTATGTTTGTCTATTTTTCCAAGCAGTGACAGGACAAATCAATTCACCGTGCAAGTTTGTGCAAATATTAATTTAATTGTTGTCTGATTTTTCTGAATTTCTTTTTTTATTATTATTATTTTGCAAATATTAATTTGTTTTCTAGTTTTTGCAGATTATTTTGCAAATAAATATTAATTGTTTTTCACAAATATTAATTGTGTTGCCATCCGGACTTAGGGTTGGTGATAGAGCTAAGGGAGGGTATGTTTGTTGGGATGTAGTCCCTTAAAATTGTGATAAAAATGTATTAAAAAAAACATGAATGTTCAATGAAGAAGAATTGAAGAAGGAAACATTATTTAAACAACACAATATTTATATATATACAAAATACAAGACATTAATTGTTCGTTTGAAATGTTCAGTTAAAAGTTTACAAGTGTGTATATGTGTGCGACAATGTAGATATTTGTGTGATGCTTTGCATTAGAGCGCGTAAGTGTATGAATGTGTGTGTCGCCTTTTGTCAAGAGGCGTAGTTGTACAAATGTGTGTGTGTGCGCGCATGTAAGTTGAGAATTGATATGACGTGTAGGTATTTGTGTGTGTGCCGCTTTTTGTCAGCAGGATGTGTAAGCATGTGTGAGCAAGTTGAAAATGAATAGTAGTCGCTCGAGCCTCAAAGGGGCGAGGGAGATTAAAACGTTGTCCTCTGGTTTCATGTGCTGATTTTTTTCAACTTCTTTTCTCAACGAAAATCTCAACTTAATTCACATTTTATCGGCTCCCAGAGCATGGTTCTATTTTAGCGAAAAAATGGTTTTAAATCGCCGAGGTGTGGCGGATGTAATAAGAAGCATACCACGTGACAGCCATTTTTGTTTTTTCGCTGGAATTTAGATGGAATTTTTGGATGAGGCTTGTGCGTTTTCGCCCACGCCGTCGGTTAGTAAACATTATAGGATTGAGATACATGTCAATCCCATATGTTTTATTTGTTTGAAACAAATAATAAAATAAAACAGTGTTTATTAAAAATGAGATTGAAATATATTACAAATTAAACACATAATAATGGTGTATCAAATATATAATATTGCCGAAGAAATTGTCTTTTATAGGATGGCGCCAGAGGAATTAATATTTGAAAAACAAAAAATCAAATAAAAAAGAAATCAACAAAAATCAGAAAACAAATTAATAGGTGCATTAATTTAGCCTGTCACCGCTGTGAAAAACCGACAAAATTAGTCGATAAAATGTGGCAGCCATTTTGGGAGCTAATCGCTTCAATATACTCCATTATTAAGTTAGTAAATTTCTACTTTAGTCACATAGATTATTTATAGTGAAATGAGTTTCTGCAGGGTTTTAGTACTGTTCTCAAACAGCTTAATGTTACTTAAAACCAGTATTTAGCAATAATAACAGCTAAAAATGGATTAAAAACAATAATTTATAGCTACTTTACTTGTCTGCAAGACACTTTAAATTATCGTTTACATGTAGAATAATGGCGTCCATGTCAAAGTAGTATTTTCAGAAACAGGTAATATCCTTTTTTGACCCCCCCCCCCCTCCTCGGCTTCATGCTTCAATTTTCTGCAAAAATCACTTTTTTATACCAACAATAAATGGTGAGTTATATTTTAAATTCCGAATGGAATTATTTATTTTAAGAAATTACTTGTTTTAAAGAAGTACTTGTTTTAAGGAATTATTTGTTTTAAGGAAGTACTTGTTTTAAGGAATTATTTTGGCACTTTTTAATTTTCTTGACTGGATCAATTTCATTTCGGTTATTCTCCATTTTGTATTATCTCTTCTTACCGATGTTAAATCATTTTTTTACCTGATCTTTTTAACTCTTTTCTAGCACTCATTTGAACCTGATATTTTTTGTTCCGAATTATGTTCATATCGAATGATCACGTTTGTTTTTTAAACAATTTATTTAAAGCAAAGTGTATTTTTTTTGTTGTTTGCACAGAAGAAGGCAATGTTCTTAAGTGTATTTTAAATAAAAAAAATAATAATTTAGGTTAATAAAAGAAAGTGTTTTTTTTTTTCAGTTATTTTATGGAAAACACTTGCTCTCTGAATGTATGTGCTCTGGTCATGCCTTTGCCCTCACATTTGAGCACTGCCAGAAACAATGATCAAATGAACCCCAAATGCATTAGTTTTCCTATGCAACAAATACTAGCTCATACTAGAAAGCATGGCCCATAGCGGCACCTTACTCTGCATAGTCTCTATGGGCCATGCTTTCTTTCATAAAAAAAGACCATAACCTAATCCTAACCCTAATCTAACCCTAACTGGCATTTCTGTAGAATCACAAACACAGAAATGTTATGATCGGCTTCAATTTCAATTTTGACCGGTTCTTATCAAAAAGTATGTTTAACACACATAACATGCCATTTGCAAAATAGAAGGCTTTTCTCCTTGCAAAAACATATGAAATAGTAGCATTTAGATTTTTTTAAACATTTTTTTCATTACCGTTTTATTTTTTAAAGAATAGTAAATAACATAACACCATAGGATTAGGTAATACAAAAACCCAAAATATACTAAACGAAATTTATCCACTCGAGAAAGTTCAAAAGTATTCCATAAACTGCAAAGATGACGTTTCAGTTTATTTTATTTATAAAAAAACCCAGGTTAAACATAAATTTTCTAGTGTAAGATTTTACAGAAACTTCTATGATGGTAAGTGTTGTGAAGTTGTTCCACAGTAAATAATAAATAAAGGAAGTCAAGTCGAGGGTTGGTTTAACAAGTGTATTAACAAAGTAAGAAAGTGACTAGCTTTTGGCTAGACAGTTACAAGACTGAGTATTTATCTACTCCCCACAGAGTAAAATGTGACACAAGGTCGGAAAGTGGGGTTTTGATAAGTCAGCACTCTAGAGGAAGAGCACCTATTACCTTTAAAAATTGCCTGGTCAGCCCCGTCGGCATTCCCCGGTAGGGGCGCCTCAGACAGCAAGCAATAAACTTACTCCTCCCCAAAGAGGGGAAGGGTGGACCTCCTAGAACTGCACAGGACCAGTCTCGTGCAGTATCCATCGGAACAGATACTACACTTTGATCTTGGCCAAAAGGCCAAGAAAGCGACTGAACGACAGTTATAAGACTGTGCTTTGTCTTCAGTGTCCTTGGTGACTCGCACTATTTATAGTGACAACCGGTGTAGTTTCTCCTGTGTAAGAACGGCCGGTGTAACAGTAAGTAAAATTGAAAATGTAGATTAAACCACAACGTATTACCCAAAGTTAGCGTGTATTTCAGCTAGCTTTATTATTAAATCTACTTGTTGATTTGGCCGACATAAGTATATCCCCTAAAATAAACATTGGCCTCAAATTTCTCCCAAAACACATAAACACAAGGTTTCTCATTTCTAACATTACAAAACGTCCTCCTCGCTTTCTCCATAGGTCAGCAGATTAGATAGTCGCTCATTGTTCGCCGTGTCACTCTTACAGTTGACATGTAATTTACGTTGCCAATATGGATCATGTGTTTACGAGCGTCAGCCTCGCAACTTTTGCTTCCCTTATTTTGTCGTTTAGTCCTCACATTTTATGAGCGATGTTTCTGACAAAGGGGGAAGAATTGTTGCTGTTTTCTGGGTGAGAATCTATTCATCTAACACTTATTGTTGGCTAATTTTTGACCTTGAAGTGGCATTTTTATTTTTTTAGCTCCTACATCAAGTGGCTTCATACCTTGTCTGGAGTTATTTCCATAAAAAAAAAAAAAAAGCATCTTATTTTAGATACGGCTAAATATTTTAAAATCTTTTCGAGAAGAGCCCGTCACTAATCGGAAAATGAGTTTTAAAAAAAAAAGGTCCTGCCAGTCTTGCACAGTGAGCATATGTGACCTTAATCTACTTTTATGAGGCCTGCCTAGACATGTGTCGGGTTAGGTTTTAGGGTTGGGGTTCATGTCTCCACATTGAGATGGATAAAACCGTCATTTCTCGCTGTCCATAAATGCCAGTGTAGAACATACCGCAAAATGCTTGACGGCTATCTTTTTGAGTTCATGTGGAGGCAGAAACATATAAAAAAAAATTTCCTTCACTACTACATGTGATCAATTGTTCTTTTTAGTACCAGCTTATTGGTGTGGTTTTCAGGGCAAAACTTAATCCTCACATTCTGCAAAACTAAAATTATTAATCATTTACATTGAACTCATGTTGTAAGAGTGCATTAAAGATATTACACATTCTAAAAATGCTATGTAAAGTGCCATAGTGATGGGTGCAAAGTGCCATAGTGATGGATGCAAAGTGCCATAGTGATGGGTGCAAAGTGCCATAGTGATGGGTGCAAAGTGGCATAGTGATGGGTGCAAAGTGCCATAGTGATGGGTGCAAAGTGGCATAGTGATGGGTGCAAAGTGCCATAGTGATGGGTGCAAAGTGGCATAGTGATGGGTGCAAAGTGCCATAGTGATGGATGCAAAGTGCCATAGTGATGGGTGCAAAGTGGCATAGTGATGGGTGCAAAGTGCCATAGTGATGGGTGCAAAGTGGCATAGTGATGGGTGTAAAGTGCCATAGTGATGGGTGCAAAGTGCCATAGTGATGGGTGCAAAGTGGCATAGTGATGGATGCAAAGTGCCATAGTGATGGGTGCAAAGTGCCATAGTGATGGGTGCAAAGTGGCATAGTGATGGGTGCAAAGTGCCATAGTGATGGGTGCAAAGTGGCATAGTGATGGGTGCAAAGTGCCATAGTGATGGGTGCAAAGTGGCATAGTGATGGATGCAAAGTGGCATAGTGATGGGTGCAAAGTGGTATAGTGATGGGTGCAAAGTGCCATAGTGATGGGTGCAAAGTGGCATAGTGATGGGTGCAAAGTGGCATAGTGATGGGTGCAAAGTGCCATAGTGATGGGTGTAAAGTGCCATAGTGATGGGTGCAAAGTGGCATAGTGATGGGTGCAAAGTGGCATAGTGATGGGTGCAAAGTGCCATAGTGATGGGTGCAAAGTGCCATAGTGATGGGTGCAAAGTGCCATAGTGATGGGTGCAAAGTGCCATAGTGATGGGTGCAAAGTGGCATAATGATGGGTGCAAAGTGGCATAGTGATGGGTGCAAAGTGCCATAGTGATGGGTGCAAAGTGCCATAGTGATGGGTGCAAAGTGGCATAGTGATGGGTGCAAAGTGCCATAGTGATGGGTTCAAAGTGCCATAGTGATGGGTGTAAAGTGCCATAGTGATGGGTGCAAAGTGGCCTCATTTATGATTCATTTTACTTCAATCGAAGTTCTCAGAAGCTAACTGGCGATAACTCTTGATCTTTATATGAGATACATTGATATTCAATTATTACATTAAAGTTCTCCTTTACCTCTCAAGCGTTGAGTTAGTAAAGAAGTTAAGAACATTAATTATCTTCTCCCCAATTGACCAATTAACTATGTTATAGTATATATTTCGTGTGGCCTCTTTGTCTGTCTGATTCCAGGACAAGAATTTATCTAGTCTGGTGGAGTATCCAACTTAGTGCTGTTACTATAGGCAACATCAATAGGAAAAGGTGCAGCATTTCTCGTATAAACCAGTGTAGGGGTAGCCATACCGAGGGGATCTTATTTGTTCTGCGAATACTATGTTATTTTGAATATTTAGTCAGGGTTTATTTGTAGAGGGAAGTATCCTCATGCCAGGTTATCCTGACAAACTCCTGTATAGAGAGACCTTAGACACTCGAGGACAGTGTCTAGTAGGCATTCAAGTTCTCTCCCCTTTATCTGCTCTGTAAAATGTTGTGTGTCAACAGATAAGTCTAATATTACTAGGATGTGCTTGAGTACTTGTGCGACATACCCCACATCTAGAGATAGGTTTCTGGATGGTCATGATATTTTGTGCTGAAACAGAGCCTAGTTTTGTGTTGGCTGATTTCTTCGGTATTGGGTTCATCAACCACCATCATTGTGGGCCTTCCATATTTTCTGAGCATTCTCTATTTCCATTTCGAATGCTACATCATTGAGATTTGGTTTGGTAGTATGTAGGTCAGAGTTCTGCCACCATTGTAAGGTAGTAAGGAGTGTCTCCCATTGGGTTTATCACTCGAAGGAAGCAACGGTTAGGCCATGTCACATACGTTCTCTTATGGATGATATGTGGTGCTGCCTTTTGTCTAATGCTACTACCACCTTGCAAGTTTATGCCAATCAGTGTGAGTATCAGCTGACTTGGTTCTGTACCTGGACTGATTTTCCAATTGTTATTTCTTAAAGTGGGCAACTCTATAGCCCCACCAATGTCGGAAGGATACTGATATGTCTGCATGCCAATAAAAGCTCGGTGGGTACCAATTATGATCTTCACATGGCTTGTTTACTGAAGCTCAAAAAGGATTTTGGGTATAGAATAAGATGAAGGAAACCTTATTACTGGTGAATGAAAAAGCGAAGGGAAGGACCAAATCTTACAAACAAGAATAGCATTTACTGAAATTAACAAGTAGAATAAAACATTTATATTAACGAAACAATTTATTTTTGATAAGACATTTTGTAAAGCTATCAGTTACAGGGAATTTTAGAGTTCATTTTAAGGGGTCAAATGTTCTTTGTTAAAGTCTATTTAAACTCATGTTTCTTTGTTCTGTTATTTTAATGCATGGGGCATAGAAAGCTTGTATGTGTTTATCTGTGACAATGCTATAATTGTGTGTGCGTGTGTGTGTGTGTAGGTTTGTTACCTTGTTTGCTACTGTGTATGTATGCGTTAACATGTGTGCATGCGGCTAGGCCAGCTTGTACGTACTTTGGCAGTGTCCCTTTTTGCCTCGGCCAACAGGCCGGGCTAAAGTAGACCGTCTCCTTGTGTATTCCTCTAAAGTCTGTCTGGTTTAAAAAAGAAAGAGACAGGCACTCTCCTCGTTCCTTTTATAGGGGTCTGAATTTTAGCATTGGTCCATTGACGTGTCAGCTTCTGACTGTCTGGACTAACCTGCTAACATATTTCCGCAAGACTTTTTTGCTTCTCGAAAGTGATAAGAAAGCATATCTCAAAGAACGCAGAGAAAGGAGTAGAATTTAACGCGATTTGCCTTCTAGTATTTGTTCGCAATGCTTGTCGTTTTTCAGATGTCTTTTTGTCATAAATTCTTTCTATACAGGCTGATTTGATGCCAGATTTTGTGAATTTTGGAGGACTGAGACATGGTCTTTTATCATGCAGCCATACAACATCATAGCTATAAAAGGTCTTGGACAAACGTGTTACGATGTGTAATTTAAGATATGGCTGCATGATTACAGCAAAGGTGTTCATAACGGTCAGTACTGTCTGCCAATATTCGTCCTAGCAGTTTGATGGCAAGTTTTTCTCATTCGTTGCTCTAATAGTTGTACACTGACGATGTATGTACACTTTCTTATACATAAGTTTTCCCAAAACATTTTATACTCCTGAGTATCGAACGGTGGTTCTCTATTAGATGATATTTCTTCCAAGACATTATATGTGCAGAACAGTCATTAAAAACTATTTCGAAGCCTCTGTTTATTGTTTATTATTTTTGTTAAGGAAGAACTGTAAAAAGTAAATAAGAAAAATGGAGGAAACGCTAAAGTTAAAAAAGAAGTGAAAAGAAAGAATAAAAACATCTCAAACGAATGCAAGCCACTTGGCTAGTTGTCTATTCCTGCTAACTGGATGGATATGTAAATGGGAAACTATTTTTGTGTTTGATGATAAAATCGAGTGGATTCTTTGTTGTTGAAGTATATGTCCAAACAGAATGTGTGAAATAGAATTTTCAAAGAAAAACAAAAAAATGAAATAATGGAAGTTAATGGAATCAGATGTAGCGACTATGTTGTGTTGCATAGTCGTGTTTTATTTCATGATATATTCGGAAATTATAATTCGATATTCTTGAATGTCTATCCAACGGTGTGAATACCTAAACAGGTGAAAATCGAGAAATAAAGATGATAAATAGAAATGTAAATAAATAGTTAATATAACTGGCATGATAAATAGAAATGTAAATAAATAGTTAATATAACTGGCATGATAAATAGAAATGTAAATAAATAGTTAATATAAATGACATGATAAATAGAAATGTAAATAAATAGTTAATATAACTGGCATGATAAATAGAAATGTAAATAAATAGTTAATATAACTGGCATGATAAATAGAAATGTAAAAAAATAGTTAATATAACTGGCATGATAAATAGAAATGTAAATAAATAGTTAATATAACTGGCATGATAAATAGAAATGTAAAAAAATAGTTAATATAACTGGCATGATAAATAGAAATGTAAATAAATAGTTAATATAACTGGCATGATAAATAGAAATGTAAATAAATAGTTAATATAACTGGCATGATAAATAGAAATGTAAATAAATAGTTAATATAACTGGCATGATAAATAGAAATGTAAATAAATAGTTAATATAACTGGCATGATAAATAGAAATGTAAATAAATAGTTAATATAACTGGCATGATAAATAGAAATGTAAATAAATAGTTAATATAACTGGCATGATAAATAGAAATGTAAATAAATAGTTAATATAACTGGCATGATAAATAGAAATGTAAATAAATAGTTAATATAACTGGCATGATAAATAGAAATGTAAATAAATAGTTAATATAACTGGCATGATAATGGAATTTTTGTTGTTATATAAATCATATAATGTGAGAAATGTGAAAGAAAATTCAATAATAAGAAAAGAATACTTAAAAGTATGAATAATGTAAGACAACTCTGTGTGTTTTAATACTAAACCGTTATTCCTGTATTTCATCATTCTAAACTGAAAAATGAGAACTTAATGGGAGCAAACTGTATTTTGATTGAAAATCTCCTGTAGTATATAGACAATAGTAAGAACGAAAATATGAAATAATACTGGCGATAGGTCAAAACAGTCTCTGAGTCCTGATGACATGGGGGGGACTTTGAGAGTAGATCTTTGCATGAGAGTGAATATACCTTCGACATTCTGTGCGAATGATTGTGTTAGGAGAAGCTGCTGAGCTGAAAAGATGTAAGAAAATTTGAAAAAGAACAAAACAAACGCATATTTTCTGAAAACATCAGGAATCGGCCAAAGTGGCTGGTGGAAGAAATTAGTATGTGTAGCTTTTGGTTCTAAGGCTATAATTGTCAATAAAATAGGGAAAATTCACATGACTTAGTATATAAGACATACTAGACGAATACCCGCCCTGGAATGGGTAAAATTAATTCCCTAAACGGACCAGTTTTGCACCACTTTTATGCCCCTCCTTACAAAGATTAAAATTAAGATATAATTCTACTCAACTTTATGTCAAGAATCGTTATTTCAATTTTGATCAAAATCCACTACATGTTTTTTTAATAGTATTGACTCTCGATTGGGCAAGATTTCAATCAGCAACCTTTTTCAGCCAATCAGAAAAGCCAACATTTTCATCTCCACAGTTACAATATTTTGCGTGGAATATAACAAACATTAACTCAATGAACAAAACCCTTCGGATTTCAAAATGTATCTATCAGACAAAATATGAAAAAATAATCTGAATTACAAATTCTGTCAACCAATGAACATAAAAAATTCAAATTATCAAATATTGTCTACTTGACAAACAGCAAAAAAAAACAAAAAAACTGTCAACTAGACTTAACAAAAATTCATATTTTCTTAACCGACGAAACGAACACAAATTTGAATTTCAAAAATCTGTCAACTGACATATATAGTTAAAAAAAAATGATACATTGATTTTTTTTATTCATTCAAACATTTCGAGTTTTGCATAAAAATTGATTCAGAAGTATTATAGAAGAAGCAGAAGCCAACGAATGTTGTTTAAAAGTATCGACTCTTGATTCAACAAGATATCAATCAGCAGCTTCTTTCAGCCAATCAGAAGCGCCGAAATATTCAGCTCCACATGTTACAATATTTTGCACGTCATATGAAAACCGAAACACACCAGTATTCTCCCTCTTTTCAAGTTTCTTTCAGAGCTAATTCCAGAAGGAAGGCACACGGCACACACAGGAAACATTTACAAACTACTAAACACACAGCGGCAACATATACATACCGGTTACCAAACTCACTTACAAACAAGTTTATGCATATACTCTCACACTTACTAAACAATGGCAATCATATATATACATACATACTGCCTACATAGTCGTCTGAACTTACACACTGTCACATGCATGTTCACACTGATGAAAGATAAACATGTCTACTCAACTTCTTGGCTTTTTGGCTAAGATCAAAGTGTAGTATCTGTTCCGATGGATACTGCACGCCTGTCCTGTGCAGTTCTAGGAGGTCCACCATCCCAGGCTTCGCCTCCCCTCTTTGGGGAGGAGTAAGTTTATTGCTTACTGTCTGAGGCGCCCCTACTGGGGAATGCCGACGGGGCTGCCCAGGCAATTTTTAAATGGCCAGAGTGCTCACCTCTCGAGCGCTGGCTTTTAACCCCACTTGCTCGACCCGATCTTGGGTCACATCTTACTTGTGGGAGTAAGATAAAACTGGCCTTGTGCCTAACTCCTGGGGAGGAGTAAATACCTTCTTGGCTTTTTGGCTAAGATCAAAGTGTAGTATCTGTTCCGATGGATACTGCACCCCATAGACTGGTATTGTCTTGGCCTTCGGGTCTTGATTTACGCTGGTCTATGGGTCTGTCCTGTGCAGTTCTAGGAGGTCCACCCTCCCAGGCTTTGCCTCCCCTCTTTGGGGAGGAGTAAGTTTATTGCTTACTGCCTGAGGCGCCCCTACCGGGGAATGCCGACGGGGCTGCCCAGGCAATTTTTAATGACCAGAGTGCTCAACTTCTCGAGTGCTGGTTTTTCTAATCCCACTTTCCCGACCTTGTGTCACATCTTACCTTGTGGGAGGTAGATAAATAACTTCTTGGCTTTTTGGCTAAGATCAAAGTGTAGTATCTGTTCCGATGGATACTGCACCCCATAGACTGGTATTGTCTTGGCTTTCGGGGCTTGATTTACGCCGGTCTATGGTCTGTCCTGTGCAGTTCTAGGAGGTTCACCCTCCCAGGCCTTGCCTCCTCTCTTTGGGGAGGAGTAAGTTTATTGCTTACTGCCTGAGGCGCCCCTACCGGGGAATGCCAGAGTGCTCCCCTTCTCGGGCGCTGGCTTTTCAAACCCCACTTTCCGACCCGAGCTTGGGTCACATCTTATTTGTGGGAGTAAGATAAACCTGGCCTTGTGCCTAACCTCCTGGGGAGGTAAATAAAATGTCTACTCAACTTCTTGGCTTTTTGGCTAAGATCAAAGTGTAGTATCTGTTCCGATGGATACTGCACCCCATAGACTGGTATTGTCTTGGCCTTCGGAGCTTGATTTACGCCGGTCTATGGGTCTGTCCTGTGCAGTTCTAGGAGGTCAACCCTCCCAGGCTTCGCCTCCCCTCTTTGGGAAGGAGTAAGTATATTACTTACTGCCTGAGGCGCCCCTACTGGGGAATGCCGACGGGGCTGCCCAGGCAATTTTTAATGGCCAGAGTGCTCACCTCTCGGGCGCTGACTTTTCAAACTCCACTTTCCCGACCTTGGGTCACATCTTACTTGTAAGAGTAAGATAAAACTGGCCTTGTGCCTAACCTCTTGGAGAGGAGTAAATAAATACTCAACTTCTTACAGACTAAACAATTTCTTCTTCACTTAGAATGTTCTAAAATACTCTGAACTCCTATTCACTACTAACTCTTTATTTTTGGTTCTTCTAAACACTCATGCCTTTTTCTCATCCACAGACAGCTGTTTCGTCGTTTCCAACTAATCAATGTGGATAGATGAAGCAAATGTATTAATGCCGAGATTCAAACCCCGAACTGCTAGTTACATATAAATCTGATCAATAGCTAATTACCATTGTGTTAACAGATTCACTACTGACGCTAGAAGAAATTATAGCACTGTATATATATTTTATTTGTTTACATATTTTTACAAGGCTACCAGTGACTGAGATAAATCTATTCTTTACGGAAGATAACTGAGTGATGCTAAGTGGAAACCGTTATTTCCTCTAACAGAGAGCTTAACCTATTAATAGGGAGCATATGTATATACATAAAATATAATCCTTTGTTGTTTGACTCATCGGAGTGGTAGATATAGCAAGTATATTCACACCGAGATTCAAAACTTGAATGACCAGTCACATACAAATGTGATCAGCAGCCAATTAACTAATTAATTGCAATAAAAAACTTGCTACTGACGGTAGAAGAAATGATAGCGTTATATGTGTACTTTCTTTGTTTACATATTTTTACAAAGCTACCAGTGACTGATAGAAATCTATTCTTTACAAAAGGTAACTGCTTTATGCTAAGTGGAAACCGTTACTTCCTCTATCAGAGAGCTTACCCTATAAATAGGGGGGCATATGTGAATATATAAAAGTAGCTGTCCTTACCCGGTGTTGAATATTGCCGGGTGAGGCACTTAGCGAAAAATAACTCAAAATATAGAATTGTTTACATTTTCTTTTAAATAAGATTTTTAAATATGCATTTCAGATTTCCCTTACTTTATTCTTGATTTAAATAAATATTAGATAAATATTAAAGTTAAAAAAATAATTTACTGTATATTTATCAAAGTCACATATAAGCGTGAAACACTCATACATACACATGATATCTTAGTTTTATTAATATAGAGATTAGTGAATGTGGTCAGTCAAAACTAAGTATTTATTTACTCCTCTCCAGGAGTTAGGCACAAGGCCAGTTTTTATCTTACTCCCACAAGTAAGATGTGACCCAAGGTCGGGTCGGGAAAGTGGGGCCTGAAAAGCCAGCGCCCGAGAGGTGAGCACTCTGGCCATTAAAAATTGCCTGGGCAGCCCTGTCGGCATTCCCCGGTAGGGGCAACTCAGGCAGTAAGCAATAAGCTTACTCCTCCCCAAAGAGGGGAGGCGAAGCCTGGGGGGGTGGACCTCCTAGAACTGCACAGGACAGACCCATAGACCGGCATAAATCAAGCCCCAAAGGCCAAGACAATACCAGTTTATGGGTGCAGTATTCATCGGAACAGATACTACACTTTTTTTTTATTTAAATAAATATCCGAATAATATTGACTAAAAATAATAATGTGTAAGTCACATAGACCTGAGGAACAGACTTACGCACCACGTGAAGTTATCTCATGTAGTTGTTTCTCTCTCTGAAATGTAGGGAAAAAACTAATATTTTTCATCTTAATTGGTTTAAAGAATAATTCTGTAAAATTAAACTTATTGAAACTAAATCTTATAAAAATGAATTATGTTGATTATTTTGTAGACTAGTGGCGCCTCCAAGAAATACTGTTCATTTTTTGCATGAATGCAACATATAACTCGACTTTCGCTTATATACGCAGTTAATATAGACATAAATTACTTTTGAATGTACATTTTGAAAGCTTTAAAGCAGCATGTCACCATTTCCAAAAATGGCCCCTTACAGCATTAGAATAAAACAGCACTTTTAAATAGTTGTTATATATAAAAAAAATGTTTACCTACCAGCAGTGGTATAGAGATAAGAGGGGCCGATAGGGCAGGGTACCCCAGACATCCAAATTGGGGGAGCATCCAATCATATTCAAATGATCTCCATTTCTCAGTACTAAGACTTATATTTTGGTCTTTAAGGCATACAATCAAGGAGTTGGCCCCTGGCATCACCAGAGCATCACAAGACCTCTGCAGACCACTGCCTACCAGTATAATAATCAAGTAATATTAAGAAATAATGTGCAAATATTTATGTAAAAAGAAATGAAATTGTTTATCTGATAGCAAAAATCGATTGGAAAATGATGAAATGTGTCTTTTTTATTGATGATGTAAGCTGATCTTCTAGGGCATTACTGAAGAATGTACACATTTTATAAATTTTCTGGACAGGAAGAATTAATTAAGTAAAAATCACATGGTACAACAACAAAAAGCAAAGATTTGCTAGTCAGACGCAAATATCGATCTAACACATGTATTGCTATATGGATCTAAGTTGAAAAATCAGAAACGATAACTTTATATGTTAGAAGATATAGTCATCCACATACATACAGCACAAAACATAGCAAGTACCATGAAAGACTAGCACTTCCATAGTATTCTCATCTCTTGGCTGACATAATAAAGCCACATGATGTAAGGAGCTAACAAGAACAAAAGATGATTATTGTAAAGACAGGAAATGTCTATTGGTCATAGTTTTTTAACGAACAAGGCTATAAGTAAGAGGTAAACAGTAGGAAGAGAATTCTACAAGCCTGCAGTTCTTGGAAATAAGATACTGTAATAGGAAGCTGTATTGCAATGAGATATCAAAACAACGAATGTATGAAGACCACTATACCAACGAGTTAAATGAGCTAGAAACAAAGGAAGCAGGGAACAAATAACACAATTCTGAAGAAGACATGCCATAATAGTATTTATAGAAAAGACTGAGACTAGCAACATCACGTCTGTGAGAGAGAGAGGGTGCAGAGAAGAATGGGTGAGGCCAATCAAATTACAGATACGTTTCTACACTTTATCAAGAACCCTCAAATGGGACAGAGATTCACCAGCCCAAATATGACAACAGTACTCCTACAAGGTTGATATTAAATTTGTTTAGAGAATAGCCTCAGGCGTGAGAAAGTGTTTGGAGCGATAGAGAGAACCGACTTTACGAAAAGTAGAAAGAGCAATGGATCTAATGTATGAACTCCAAGAAAGATTTGATGAGAGAGAAAGACCAAGAAGTTTCAGAGTCGAATTATTTCTGTCTCATTAACCCTTATCCTCAAGTGGCTTTTTGCCTTAATAAGTCGTGACCAAATAGTAAAGAAAAAAAAACTTTCAAAATCGAAACAAATCCGATTCAAGACAGAAAATCTGTATCAGTCATAAAGATTAAATGTGCAGTTGTTTGGTCACACGGGAGGCCAATTAGACTCCAGGGCGTATTAATTTCTACTGAACCTTTGAAGGACTACATCCATCCCTTTAAGAAATTACACAGCAGTCACAGAGAGCTTCCAACCACCAACGAAGAAAGGCATCTTTTCTTCTGCCTCTGTCAACTGGACAGTTGAGCGAGGCTATCTTCACTTGAAGATATACCACTCTCAGAAAATACTTTTGGCAGCCGAACTTTATTACTTTAATTCTTTTCTTCACAGTTTAAACTTCTAGAAACCTACACCCAACGGTGTAAGTCACTTGACTAAATACATATTGTTGTTTTTTATAAAACACTGCTGTTTTCCTTTTATTTGAAGATTCTTTCATTACACATTATTGTAGGAGTCTATGTAAAGATTAGCTCCTATAGATTGGTCACCTCCGACTTGTAAAAATAAAAACAGCGCAAACCTTCTGACAAAAAACGAGACTGTCGTCTGACTGGGGACTATCTACGACTGAACACCATGAAGGAACCTGATCATTACCAAATCTTACATATACTTTATCTCTGCAGCATTGTAAGACCTTCCCGAAAGTGGATTTGGTTAAGGCTTATAAACTGTGGTAACAAAACCATTTGGAGCATTCAAATTCCTTACTATATCTTTCAGTTTCAGTTTAAGCAACTAGTACCTTCTAACGTTTCATGGATGAAATAGTGTGAGATCTTGACTTTGTCTATAATTACATAGATAACATTCTCGTGGCAAGTTCCTCATCTCTCCATGCAACACATGTCCTCAAGCCTCACTGGCCTGATTTTACTACACTACATTTTCACACTGAGCACACATGCTTGATCGACTCTTCCCAGTAGTAACACTCCGCTGGTTACTAATGCCAGAAGTTCCCTGAACTTACTCTATCCATTCCTAATTTTTGCAATCACATTAGCACCTGTTTCTCCGTGTGCTTCAAGGTAACAAAACTTCTCGATAACCTCAAGAGCTTCGCAATCCAAATATACTTTGTCCACATCTGAGTTCTCATCTTCATTGTTTTACACTTCTTACACACAAATTGGTTATCCTCTCTCAACCTACCAGTAATTCCACTGCACTTCTTGTGTAACCAATGCTCACAAGTACCACAAAAGAGTGAATTGAATCAGACTCCCTTTCCATAAATTAAGCGAGGAACTTTCGTTATTCTGGGTGATTGCCGACACTACAACCACTGTTCATCATTTTGATCTCGGTAACATTCACGCTCAGACCTTTACTTTCCATAGCATTCCTCTAAGTTTTTAACTTGACAAGTAGGTCTTCTATTGTTTCACAGGCAAGTACTAAATCATCAGCGTACAGCATCTATTCCAGACAACCCATACAAAACTTCCTGGACAATGCTTCTAAAACACAAATGAAAAGCAACCGAACTCTGATGTAATCCTACTTTAACATTAGAGCTGTCACTAAATGTGCTGTTAATTCTAATATGACTTTGAGCATTTCTGTACATTACTTGAACAACCTTCACCGATCCCTCATTTGTCCCTAGTTTTGTAGCAGTCATAAACATTTTACTTCTTTCTTCATGTGGAGAGCAGCCTCTGTTAGGGGGATGGGCCATATGCTTACGAATCAGCTAATCAGTGCTAACTATGAGAATGTCGTCTATATAGTTATGAAATGTATACTAGAAAAAGAAGGTTTTTTTATCTCAATATTCAAGTTCGTTAGGTCAGTCGCAGAAGCAATAAAAAAAATATACAGGGTCAATAATAAGCTGTTCAGAAGCTTTTCTACCAGATGACGACAGGTTAGTGCTAGAATCCCTCAGTCTTCGTCTATGCAAGTCCACCATCAAGTTAAAGTAGTGCAAGAAACAGCACCTAAGATGGGGTGGTAGGGACGTAAGCAATGATACAGATCCACGTAAAATCTTTGCGTAGTTGCAAGTTCAAGGATCATGCAACTTGACTCTACGTGGCTATTGGATAATGGTTCAAAGACTGAGGTTGAAATCAGTAGTGCGTGTGATTATACACTGTGGTAAGCATGGAGCACAAGTCAGTGTGTGCCGTTGCATGAATGGAGGAGCAGAGTTCGATCTCTATTTTTGTGCATGGAAAGGAATGCATATAGATATGCACTGTTGCGAGTAAGTTATTATTTTATTATTAAAAACTGTGTTCTGCAGCTACGGTAGTCAAATCACATCCCGTAGCTGCAATCAGTCCTCCATGCTAGTCCCAGGCCATCTGGCCTTATCATGCGCAAGTTGTTGTAGGCAATGAAGTTGTTTCGCTGTACGTAGTGGTCTTAGTCCCGCCTGCTTGAGGTCAGCACATAGTGTGCCCAGCAGATTTGTGCAGTGCGAGTAAGTGCATGTGATTAATGCATTGTAGCACGTATGAAGTGTATGTAGGCGGATATGCACTGTGTAGAAAGTGTAGCTGATGTAAACTGTAACTAACGCCCTCCCGTGGGCAGCGAAATGTGCCTAAATCTGGAAAATATGTGAAAATATAGCTCTAGGCATCCACAAATAACATGAATGGAAGACATCACGTGTTGAGATAAGGCAAGAAAGAAATTAGTCAAGCTAGTATTAGAAAATATACTGTATGTGACAAAACGTTAATGCGAAACAATAATCCTTACAACATAAGTCTACACCATACAGGATGACTTAGAATTATAGTCATTTAAAAGCGATTAACTTGGGTGTGAGTTAGCCATTAGGAGTCAACCATGAAAGGGCTAGATGAAAGCCATGTGGTTAATATTTAATAATTGAGCAGGAAAGCAGAAAATACGTTTTTATCACTACAATTCTAAAAATCACAACAGATTTTAATTCAATCGCAATGGTAAATGCATTTGTAACTAAATTAACAAGATTTAATCGCTATACCCTACTAATTTGTCTAACGGGCTCGAAGTCTCTGACGAAGAAAAAAATAATTTTAACAAATTGCAACAAAAACATGTCAGAAATGAATAAAACCTATAGAAAATAGACTTATCGTAATGTCATGTAAATTCCTCATATAAATGTAATGTTATGTTTCTCATGGTAGTTTTTAAGTCTTTAAACTGCCGAGTTATGGAAAAAATAACCTCTGAGGACAGAGTCATAGTTTGTTGTAACGAGGAAAAAAATGTTTCACGTTATTTTATTTTTTATTTTTTTGAAGAAGGCTGCGTGAAGTCTGGAAACGTCGGGGTTACCAATTTTGTCTGGAGAAAAGACTAATTTTAGTTGGGATAAAGACAGAACTGAACAAAGATAGGTGCATTGGTTAGTGTAACTTTTCTTTACGGTGCAATAAAATCGAACAACACAGTGCACAGATGGGTAGTAGTTTTATGTGGGAGAAACAAGATTATACATTGGGTTGAGTGAATGTCGACCAGATGAAATAAACTTTATCCTGGAGTTCATCGATTCTTCTGCCGTCGACCCAACAGAGAAACCAATCCTGCTACATCTTGTCTCTTTGGGAGTAAGTCACGAACTGAGGATTAATATTGATCACATGATCTGGCTTTAGCACCATGAATCGTTGTTACACGCATACGTGCTATACACGCACCTGGTAGAGAGGTGATGATTACATAATTGCCAAGACAAATCACAACTCACGTACATCGACAGAAAATAGTTCATTCATGTAAGCTGCTACAAATCCCCTTGTTCTGCAAGGACTCTCAAAATATCAACAACCATTCTATGTTTTCCTATCTGTGTAAACTTCCATTTTGAACATATATAAAATATCTCTTTTGTGAACTTATGCTTTTGTACTCATTATTTCGTTTGTTTTTATCATATAACATTTCTCTCGCTCTCTCTATTGGAGTATTCCATAAAACTGTCTTTCTAAAATCGGTTCTCCCCAAAGATCGACCCTAAAACTGGAACCCTAAAAAGGGTCCTTCTAAAAACAAAAACTTATGCAACTTTCTACGGAAAGCAAAGTAGTAGCATTTATAGATAAAAAAAAAAGAAGAAAGTTAAAAAAAAAAAAAGGCGGGCATTTATTACATAGGCAAAAAAAAAAAAAGGTGAAAAAACAAATAATGTTACAAAAGGCAAGATAAGTTACTCTTTTACTTACCTGAATAAGTTTATTTGTGTTTCAACTATTTAAAAGCGCTTTTTTTTTTTGTTAAAAAAAAACGTAGTGTTCAGTTCGAACGAAAAAAGATGCCATCGATTGGCAATGCACGTGTTTCCCTGGGCCTCTGATAATCGCTAAAAAATCGAAAAGTAAACAAAATACTGGTAGAAACACATCCAATAAATGTCACCAATAGTGCGGAAATGTAACGTTCTAACAGTATTTGATTTAATTTTCGATTTTTGAGCGATTATCAGGGGCCCAGAAGTACACGTGCATTGCTTATCGACGCCATCTTCTGTTTCGTTCTAACTGAACACTGTTTGTTTTTACCAACAAAAAAAAAAAAAAGAAAGCTTTAAAATAAGTTGAAACAAATAAACTTATCTAGGTAGGTAGCCGAGTAACTCATCTTTGCCTTGGTAACATTTATTTGTTGTCTATTTGTTTGTTTTCTCACCTCTTAAATGCTTCAAATAGCATTTTTCTCGTTACGATCATATTTTTAAGGTATAAAAAAATAACGTAAGAATAATTCAACAATTTTTAAAAGAAAGTTAAAAAAAAAAAAAAGAAAAAACATCTTTACGGTCTTATTTTTAAAAGTAAACGTAACATCGTAGTATTAGGTCAATTAAAAAACAAATATACGAAACGAAAGTTCAATTTTTTTTAGAAAAAAAAAAGAGAAAATATAAATAAATAATAAGCTAGAGATATGTCAACAACAGAAAAAAAATGAAGGTGGGGAGAGGACTTTACTGAAAAAGAAAGAAAGAAAAAGTATATATGTCTATATGTATGTATATATATATATATATATATATATATATATATATATATATAAAAACATGTATATGTATTTTTTTATATATATATATATATATATATAACGTAGAAGTAGGAGAAAGGCTGAAAGTGGAGTAGGAGTGGCTGTGGCACGTGACCTATGACGTCATCGACGGATTTGTAATATAAAAGCGCATCTCGCAAATCCAACTCAAAGTTTTTCGTTGGCGTACGCACAAGGGTACCAATAGTGGCCTGCAACTGCCCAGTTATGTTGAGTGCCTCTAAGGCAATTTGTATAGACGAAAACTTTGGTCCGATACTAAAATCAGAAGAAGCCATGCCTTCAATACAGCGTAGTGATACGTAGGTATTTTTTCTCTACACCTGCACTACTTACTTACGTAGGTAGTTTTTTGTCTTCCTTCCCAAAATCAGCGTCTAAAAATAATCTATTTTCCCTCCTCATGTACTACTTGTTTCCTCTTCACTAACTCTTCCTTTTTTTTATATTTAAATAAACCAACTCTTTAAATTTTAATCACTGCAAAATAGTTTTTCTATAATAAAAGCGTATTTTATTTAGTAGAATATAGTTCTCGAACTCCAATCTCTACGCAGCCATTTCCAAACGAATGTAGGTTATATTCTATAAAATAGTGGCTTTCTTCGGAGGATACTACCCCCCCGCCCACCCCACCTACCCTTGCTTAAAAGCACAAATAAACGCTATTCTACGTTCTTAGTAACGTTTTAATTATGAAGTTTTTTTTTTGAATAGCTTAAAAATAATCTTGGACTTTTGTTCTCAATTTAAAAAAAAATTCTTAACCTTTTACATTCGAAACTTAAAATTTGCGAATAGTAATTTCTTTAGAATTTAGATTTATGGCAAAGTATAGTTCATTAACCCCCCCCCCCCCTTACACACACACTGAGGAGAAACTCTTCTAAAAAAAAAAAAAAAAATAAAAAAACTACAACTTAATACTGTCGGCTTCTAGAACAAAAGTTTTACTTATTTCATTTTAATATTTTAAATACATTAAAAAAAATCTGGCTGCCAATATTGTCTCTATAAAATCTGGGAATGATTTACAACAACCGAAAGGCGACTATACAATTCCTCTCCGTTTCCTGAAACGGAATACGCAAACTTGGTTGCATTTTACTTTTGACTGATTTATTTTCAGTTACAAAAAAACTTTCGGTGACTAAAAAAAAAAAAATATTTAGAAAATTACAAAAAAAAAACTAATCGATAAAAATGTAGATAAATCGATTATCCGGGTTCATTGTGGTCGCCTTTCGGTTCATTACCAGATTTTACCGAACCAACATTGACGGCCATAGGTGCTGATTTATATAAGCACCTTCCTTAAGATGCTGTTCTAAAAAAAACAAAAAACCGACTTAATGCATCGTTGAATTACTTCCAGAAGAAAAAATTACATTTTATTTCGATTCTTAGCATGAAAATTTCGCGATAAAAATGTCCATTACAACTGATACTAGGATGATCCATAGTTTTGACGTCACAATCACTTAAAGTGGAAAAGCTGTTATGGCAGCCTTACCTTTCCTAATTACACCTTCCAGACTTTTCCTCACCTATATTACTTAGATGGGAATATTCCACGTTTAACCAGAACTTTTCGGCCTTTCCATGCGATGTAATTTTCCATTGCCACCCCTCCTCTTTCTTTGTCATTAAATAAATATCGTCCTACCTCTATTCATTTTTTTTTTTATTATCTCTTTTCATTTCTCCATTACACCTGACAAATGTATTTTAAGTAATTAATGTATTGAAACTATTTTTTTTTAAATTTCATTTTTAATGATCATAACCATTCAAAAAAAAAAAAAGGAATATAATTGATCCATAAGTGTTTTTTTGTTTTTTTTTAAACACTCTTTTAACCGGATTTAATCATTTTAAAGTAACCTTTCACAAAATATTAAACTAATCGATTAAAAATGAAATGGGTTAGAATATGTAGGAAATTTTAATTTTGTATTTGTTCCTGAAAACCAAAACTCCTAAAAAAAAAATAGTTTTATTATTTTTTTTCCGTGATTTAACGTATCTTTCTGAAAAAGAATTCCTTAGTGTCTTCAGCGTCCCAAATTCTCTTTTCAAAAGGCCTCGTTCGATTCTATTTGTAGGTTTAAAATTGCATTGAAATTTAAGATATAAAAAAATAAATGGATGTAATTAAATTTTTTTTTATATTTTAAGAATCTAGAATTTCTTTAAAGCATTTTATGCCATAAATTGTAATAAAATTCGCTCCCATATATATATATATATATATATATATATATATTTCCTGACTTCTGCAGTCTTTGGGAACTAATCTATATAAGCATCTAAAATAGAAACCTTTAACCTTTTATTTATATTTATTTCATAACATTACTCCGCTTGTTATGGAGAAAATCAATGAAATCTATTTGTGCTAAATCTGTAGACGAATCATAGCCATTACTTCTGTTTTTTTGTTCTCATTAAAATGAAGTTGCGTATTAAATTGAAATTCTTCTATAAATCTAGTTTCCAATAAACTAGAAATCCCCTGCGTATTCCACGATTCTTGTTAGAAGCGAGGGAGTGGCTGCCTCCTTTTATAAAACAAAGAACCATGTTGAAGTGACTGCTTCTAACCAAAGCGACCAGTTTGAGTAAAAATAAACTCGATACCCCTTCAGGGGGTATTAAAAGTGTCATGTCTTGCTGTCGGAAATCGGACTGGGACGAATTTCTATTTCGTCCAGAGTGCCTCTTTAGGAGAAGGGGACTGCTCCTCCCCAACACGCATAAAAAAACGACCTTGTGTCAAACTTGGCTCTCGTGGGGAAGCAATTAGAGACCCGCCCCTTTCCATCAAAACCTATCATTAATTTTTGTTCATAGAAACACCAGCTGTATTAACCTTTTTTCTGAAAGGTTTTAAGTTAATCTTTTATTTTTATTTATATACAAGGTTACAAAAGTTTAACTAACTTTATACGATATTTGTTTATCGCATGATCAGGTCATGCGATAAACAGAATATGCAATATCCATTATTAAAAATACCATTTCGTCCCATCGTTTTAACTTAAAATTCTTTCCTACAGCTGTTAAGAATAAACTATTTATGAAAAACTAATATTCCATTTTATATCTAACTTCAATCGTTCCGTAGAAAAAACTCACTTTTAGCTTTTAAAAATCTGTTAATTTTTATTTTAAGCAACTTTTTCTTTGTGCATATTTTGTTAAATGTAGCAAATTTATAAAAGTTATTTGCTAAACATCACTAGAAATAACTACGTACATTTAATGTTTTAGCAGCTGTATTTTATTTCTTTGAGGATTGTAAAGGTAGCCATTAAATTGAACGTTCCATACCAGTCACTGGCTACGCGGTAGAACGCCCTAATCTAGTTTCATATCTTCCACAAAATCTAAAAACGATATTTATTTACCTTTTCTTTTATGAGGGGGTGAGAGCATTGACATTATCAATCTAAATCCATTTTTTTTAATGAATAAAAATGGTGAACACTGAACGTGCCTAAAATGTTGTTCACGGCGACAAAGATGGCATCTAAAGACCAATACATTGCAAAAAAAAATCCTTTGTTCGGCTTTAACTTAAAATTTTACTTTTAAACGAAATTTTTTGGTTAAAAAAAATTACAATGCATGTATTAATCGATCATAATAAAATTGTGTATAAATAACCTTTTTTAAATGTAAATTTGTTTTTAATCTTGTCTAACATTAAAAAAAAAAAAAATGGCCATCAAATGAGGGTCTGATGACGCTACATTATATATTTTTATATAATGGTAATTAAGCCTAAAATGCATTTTTATCACGGAAAATTTGATATCAAGTTATTTTGTAATCAATTTTAAACATCACTTTCAGATTATGGTAGTAATTTTCAAAATCTCTTTAAATTCGATGAAAATGAGTTCGGCTTAAATGTCCCAATAGTTGCGTATTAAAAAAAAAAATGATAGCTCTAGTTACACGCAAATCATTTGTGTAAAACTCTTTCATTCCATCGAATGAATTCATGGTAAGCCTGAAGAATTCCCTCGATGACGTTTGCAGCTTGTTTGCCAAAAAATAATTTTTATATTACCAAGCTCTACTCGCTTATTGAGCACTGAAGAAATTAATGAAAATATATGCTGACATAGAAAATGTATTTATATAATTTCTAATGTATTCCATAGGTCATTTTAATTTTTTATTCTGACTTGGCTCAAAATCCGAATTTAAACTTGAAAAAAAAAATACAAATAAAAAAATATATATACAAATTAAATTTCAAATGATTTAAAGTCTGACATTTTTTTTACTTGTCTAATTCTCATTGCACGATCGATGGGTGCAATATTGCTTCCAGATTCTAACATCTTACGATGGTACGTTTACATGGGTACCTTCTTTTTTCTTTTCTGATCTGCGTATTTTCGTCTACTGGACGAAAGAAAATGTAAAAATTGCAGCCACAAACTCCACGTCAGATGGTAGGAATCGACTGAATTAGAACTTTTACACCATCCCACTTATTAGCCATGGCTGGAAAATCCAGCTCTCATTTAAGGGATGAGAACCAGTAGTCCTGCATTCCCTCAATGAGCCAGGTATCCAGCCCACCCGTGTAAGCAGAAGGAGGCAATGTTTGAGAATCTAAGATCCTATTTAATAGCCAGAGGCTAGTTACAATTTTAACTGCTGAACAATTACCTTTTACTGTAATGCGAATCTTAACCTGCAGTTTACCAACGATTTGTAATTTCGATGAAAATTGTTTTTGTTTTTTGTTTACACGATTATATTTATGAATTAACATTTGGCACGAGTTAACATATGAGAATTCTGAGAATTAAAAAAAAAAGTTATTCAAACGAGTGCTATTTTAATACATTGAAACTTTGGTCCGATTCTTAAAGACCACGTCGATAAGAAATACTTTAGCTTCACATTTTTGTAGGTATTTTTTTAGTACTATTAAATGACTTCAAGTATGATTCGCATTTGGAAAACCTTGTAAGCAAATTCTACCCAGGTTAGAACATGGACTTATATTTTAAAGTCTATATACCATGAAAGATTTCACGGATCCATTCTGGTAGTCTTTCCTGAGGCCACAATCCCATAGATGAAGATTCGGCTAATAATCTGCTTGGTGAACTTTGTTTTCTGACATTCAACAAACACCTACTTCGTCCAACCCATTCTTCGTCCAACCCATTCTATCTAAAAATATCAATGACGATGAGAGCAACTCCTCAATTAGCGTTCCCCTACAAATCTTGCCTTTAACCACAGTATAACAATATGCCTTGTTTAAGGTGAATAAAAGTATAAAAACTATATTTAGCAACAAAACGGTTACCTAAAATAGTTTTATTTCAAATAGCGTCCTATAATTTCCTATTTACTAACTGCGTCTACTTTCTCAAATATGGAATTACCTTCAATCTTAAGTTTTGCATGAAGGATTTTTCTCGATCCTTAATTTTTTCTACAATAAACAGAATGAATGAACTAAGCTTTAGTTATAAACTCTACCAGTTTGTTTTTTGTAAACTGCAACTATTGTTAGATTTCCTCAATGATGTAATTAAGATGTATGTATAAGAAGCTATTCGTTGTCTCACTAAGGGAGATAATTCCGTCGTATCTATTCAGTCAAGCGTCAGCTGACTGAAGTATACCCCCACCCCGCCGCCAGTGACTTATGAACGTTGTTGGAAAGTCATGAAGTAATTTTCTTATGACACATTAGTGTAGGAATGTAACCGATTAAAGGGAAGTAACTGCTTCACTTTTTATTCTCAGCTGCTGCCATTCCACGTTTTCCATCTGTTGCTGATGACTTACATCTTGAGAAAATCAGCTGGCCAATAAATTGAATTACCTACACTTATGGCCAACCTAGTTTAGTTGTATCAACTAAACTTATCTGATATAAAGCTGTTTAATCATAGTGCTCTTCCTCTGGAGCGCTGGTTTTTCAATCCCATTTTCCGACCTTGCGTTACATCTCGTCGCTGTGGGAGGGAGATAAAAAAAAAATACTGAATCGTTGATTGAAACTAAACCATGGCCATACCTATAATAGTAGTAGGGATGACCATGAACTAAACCTGACTCTACTGATGGGTGTTAAAGGGATCAACTATTACCTGCTCCACCTTTTTTTTTTTTTTTTTTTTTTTTTTTTTTTGCGGGGAGGGGGTGGTTATTTGTCTGCTTATCTGCAAGCTATGGCTCCTATTTTAGAAAGTGTGTGTGTGTGTGTGGGGGGGGGGGTTCTCTATAAACCTATATGCAGGTTGAGACGGTTTCAGTTTTAAGGAGTCTCAGATTGAGACCGACTCTTCCTTTGCTAAAACGGAAGTTGATTCCTGTGGATTTCAAATTTCACTTAAATGGTTGATGTACTCAAGCGTTTTAATTGATCGATTTTGTTTTAACCTAATTTCATTGCAATTCATTCACCTAGTTGTCTTAAACTTATTTTCCATACAAGAATATCAATTGATGATTAGGTTTAACGTCTGTTTTACATGCTGGCAACATTTAGAAATGCACTTGCAAACTATTTCCGGGCAGGTTGTTATCCTCTTAAGTACTTTCTTATAATTTCCCATGTTTATTTTATTCTTCCCCTGTGAACTGAACCTGCTACCTCAGCTGTTCTATATCTACTAACCCAAGAACTCCCTATTTTAACTTGGCCATGCCAAGTCTCCTGTTCTGTCCACATTTCTCTAGGAGGTTTAGGTTTAATCCTCCTCTGAGGTCATCAGATCTAGCTCGTTAAGTCTCGCAGTACACGTCCATATCGTTTGTCTCCATACAATGTAAATATTCTGAAATCCGTGCAATTTAAATTTTCTGGAATTTAAAGGATTGTCATTTGTAGACTAATCTAATGTTCATGAAAGTACTTTCTTCATAATCCAAATTAGTATGCAGAAGGGAGGGGGGGGGGTTAAGCATATGACTAACAGAAAGGTATGTTTTTCCATTTCTCCATGAAACTTTTTTTCTTTTTTTAAGAAATCCTGTAAGGAAAATAATTTAAGATTAGTTCTAACCTTCTCATCTGACAGACATTAACTTTAGCTAGTTAATATTTGATAACTTGAATTGCCAGTGGGTTTGTAAACTAGAAGTCTAGACCCCACCCAATAGACCGGTATTGTCTGGACCTTCGGGTCTTGATTTATGCCGGTCTATCGGTTGTCCGTCCTGTGCAGTTTTAGGTGCACCCTCCCAGGCTTTGCCTTCTCACCCTTTGAGAAGGGGTTAGTTTATTGCTAATCGCCTGAGGCGCACATACCGGGAAATGCCGACAGAGCTGCCCAAGCAATTTTTAAATGACCAGGGCACTCAAATTCTCGAGCGATGGTTTTTCAAATCCTACTTTCCTGACCTTGTGTCACATCTTACTTTGTGGGAGGAAGATAAATTTTAGAAGTCTAGAACATTTGAAATGCTCTGAAAGTGTCATTTATTTTAATTTAAATCTTCAAAATTGTTCCGAATCTGTAATTGACTAGTTTGAATTTGTCACTAAAATAGTTGTATCAAACCTGAGGATATTATTCCGTAAAACCAAAGAAAAACGTGTTGCTATGACATAATACATTTAATTTGTAATTCTTTTATCCTGTATCTTTAAATGTCTAACTGAAGCTTTTGCTTTTCTATATAAACCAAGTTCTGTTTGCTTTTTCAATGTTATTGCAAAGTTTTAGTGCAAATGCAGATAGACTATAAGAAAACTGGTTACGTCTGATCCCATTTGTTTTGACTTTTTGGAAATCCACTTTCATGAGAAATATTGTATTTGCTCTGGTATGACCTTGTTGACATAACTTATCTACATGCCAAATGTATTTAAAATCCAATTTCTGAGTCTCTAGCAGTCACTTCATTTTATCTGTCTAACATTACCTTTGCCTATGTAATTTTCTTTAGAAAATGACATAGGCAAAAAGATTACTGATAAATTAAGATTTAGATAATCTGATTTGTATTAAGCTCGTATTTCTGAAATCCCAACTGGCTGAACATGAAATCCATGAAATTGTAAGCAGTGTCAAGTATTTATTGAAAAATTTTTAATGCTTATAACTTATCAGTGGTATAGTGTCTGAAGAAATAGGTCTGACCTGGGGAGGTGATGCTCTGAGCACCCTTTCCTCTCTGGAAAGAGTACAAAACCACGCTGAAATCTAGTGGGCAGTGCCCTCTTCTCCACCCACAGCGTCTCTTCTCATGGAAGAGACGTTACTAGTCTCTCTCTACTCTACTCGTGACTTTCATGGCAGGTGCTTGACTGAGCTTCATTCTATGCCACCACTACTTGTAAAACATTCACAACAGAAACTCGTCTAGCTACAACCACTGTCAATTAATTTCCTTTTTCCCTCTGTATCAAGAATTAAGCGGAACTTCCATGGTCAGTTTCTTTCTTAGAACTCTGTTTGTGGGACTGCTTCCCGGCTGACTATAACATTGCAGTTTTCAAGTCCAATATAAACAAATTCTTGAGCCGTCCTCTTAATCAATTTCTCTACCAGTTTAAACCATTGTTACAAATCCTCTCGGTGTCTTCGTTTACCTGTCCTACCAATAACCTTTATCCTCTCAAGGGCCTTGATAAGAAATAAGTTTGTAAAAAAAAACAAAAAAAAACTCACTCTTAGCATTTTTAAGAGTTTGACTACTTTCAAAACCTGACTCTGCAACTAATTGAGAACTTACACCAGAAAGCAAAAATGAAATATTTAATTATATTCTGAAAAAAATTTTGTAATGTTTTGTAAATCTTAATTTCCATTATTTCAAGAAATTGGTCTTTTTTTATTTGTAATTTAGAAATTCCAAATTGTGTCAATTTGAATGTATAAGGAAAAATTATTCTGTTCTATTAAAAAAAATTGTAACCTGTCTATTTGCATCTAAACATTAAATGACGACAGCCTGTGCCCCACCCTCCATAATTTACTTCCAGATAGAACTATTAACTAAACTTTTTGTAATCGGGTAAATTTAGTGCACCTCCCTCAATTGTTTAGATAGTACCAAATGGAATCCCTTGGAGATAAGGTTGGATCTTTACAAGTCTTGATACTTAAAGTAGCTACTATATCTACTAATTTGACATCTGAAGTACTTTCCAGGTTTCTAGTCTTTAATCAATCTCCTGTCAATATAAACTTAAAAGAATTGTTGAATATCTGTTATACTAAAACTAATAAACGTTGTTTCCCCTAATGTTTTTTTCCTATATATTTTTAATATTTTAATTACATAAAATAAACGTTCAAATGTTAACCAGCTTTGGGATAGTTATGTGTTTCAAAAGAACTTCAATTTGCAATCAACTCGACTGCCATGGTTGTTGCAATGGCGTTCACCTTGGTCGGGATGTAGGGCAGGCAGAAGAAGCAAACTCAACCTGACAAGGGTGAAGACCCCCTTCACCTTTGCGACAACTAATTCGGCAACTGACCCACCTGACTTTCTGTCTATTACTATTCCTCTCTCGATGATGATTCAACCGCTCTTTAATAGCATTTAGAAAGAATGACTCTTTTCAGCTAATTTACATGTTTATGGTATGAACACACTATGTAAAATAGATGGCAAAGTTTCTTTATCTATAAGGATAATTTAGCTTTAGTTCTGTAAGAATGTCTTAACAGATATCTATAGATTTTTGAATGAAAGCAAATTGGCCAAAAAACAGTAACAATAGTTGTAGTTATGACCTTTTGATTCATAGGTACATCTAGTATGAATATATAAATCAAATTCTAAATATTTCAGATTAAAAATAGTTGGGTGCAGTTTTGTTTCATACCTAGAACTGAGGGTTGAGGGGGTGGTGGATTTCTAGGGTAGACAGAAATAATCTTGATTCTTCTATTAGTTTAACCTTTGTACATCTGTAAATTTTAATATTTACATTATAGGTTGGATTGTTTTATGTAAATAAATTTAAAAAAAAAAAAAAAAAAAAAAGCTTAGACATGTAAGTTCTTTTAACTTGTTTCACTTTTTCCCGTTTTATTTTGGAGGTGAATGTAAAATACAGGGTTCATTTGATAATTTTAACTTAAAAAAAAAAAAGAAAAAAAAATATTGATAATAAAGTTCATCACTGAGCTGTTGCTGTAAAGATGATTGACATAATTTTAGACTTATAGTTTTGGTATAAATTATGTACAAATATTTGAGCTTGTAATGTACCTGTATAAACTAATTTCTTTGGAGCAAAAATCTTCAAATGTTCACATCTTGTTTCTTTAAAGTTTTGATGCATTGTCATGAGTTACTATAAAATTATTATTGGTCTCTATATTCTAAGCCAAATTCTTTTCATGGTACTAAAAATCAAATAAGTCTAAAGCAATCAATAATAGCCAAACATGTAGGTTAGCTTTTGCATAACCACATTTCAGCTTATGACTTTCCCTTCATTAACTGAGTAACACTGGGAATTAATAGCCAGCAATTATGGGATGTATTTAGTTCAACAAACTTGTTGAAAAGCTCTGGTTTGTGTTATTATTTAGTGTTTAAAATATAGGGTGGCCAGTTGTTAGCTTTACCAAAACGTAACAATAGAGGAATATACAAAGAACTGTTTTGTAAAATATCACTGTCATGGTGCCATATCATTTTAAACCATGAAAATGGTGTTCATACAAACTTGATGTGACCAGTGAATAAACTAAATCCATTCAATGTTTTGTATTTAAAAAAAAAAATTTTTTTGTTAGTAAGACTACATATCCAATAGTTTTTGAATGGATGATTTTTTAATTTTTTTTTTTTTTATAAATCTTGTAAATGTCTTAGAATCATTTCCTTATTTTCAGTAATATTCTACATTCCAACTAAAGTACTTTTAAGTGTACATCTTGCGTTTAACTATTCTAATTCATTTGTTCTGTTACAAATATATTTTGTCAAGTACAGATGTGAGTATAATTCGGTTGCTTACATTTTTTTTCTATTTCTCATAAAACGACATTAAAAGGCTATAGAGCATTTGAAAATCTTATGAAAATTCAATGCATATCCAACACTTTACCCATTTTGAAATCAATGTAGACCTGCTCAAGGCGGTGACAACTTGCCTTTAGTTACTAGAACTATTCATGACCGATTTGATTTAGTTTTTATTTATTTTACTATTTAACAGACTGTTTAAGTTAACTACATAGTATATTTATAACTGGATAATGCTTTTATTAGACTTTCAATTGATAACATACTCTGGTTAACATTGGCAACTCGTTTTCCCAAAATGCATTTAGTTTTTCATGGTTAACTTCTACTTGAGCCTGGATTTTAGAATTTAGACCTAAATAGCATTGCATCAATATTTGATTCTGCCTAAACACTTCATCTTTTTCATTTCAGCATATTCTTTACAATGGCAAAATACTTTTCATCAATTAAAAAAAAAAAAAAAAAAATCTGGCTAGGGAAATTTTTATGGTGGTGATAATTTTAATTAATCAAATAACGTAAAGGAGATAACGTATTTTAAACTTGAGATTGACATGAGCGTTTTTCCATCTCTTAATATTTTCTGATCACTTTGTTTCTTGCGTATCCAACTTGCACATTTTTTTTTATATACTTTAAATCTAAATTTTAATTAAAATAAAACAATACCAATTTCTTTTCCAAAATTTAATGTTGACATTCTTTATATAAAATGTTATATAAATTAAAATAGGATTAATGAATCCTGGGCAATACCGGGTAGCTACAACTTGTTTCTATAAATAAGTACTTGTTCATAGAACTAAGACTGCAAAATGAGCGATGACTAATGTTACAATTGTCTTGAAACGTTCACTCTTAACGGTCTTAAATATTTTCCTATTTTTTCTTTAAACTAAGACCATGTTTATCACTTGAAGGAATAAGAACTTGTAACTTTTCAGACTTTAGTTTGATCAAATGTCGAAACCTCCATACAAACAGTTCCATTATAATTTCTTTTTTTTTTAATATACATATTAGAAACTGTTCTAAAATTCTTATTTTTAGGTGTCTTGTTCACTTAAAGTAATTTGTATTTTATCTTAGTCTGCCCAGATCTCTATAATTAGATAAAGTACTTCGTCCAATTAAATTTATATAACCTTCATACGTAAATGGCGTCGGGTGTGACAGTGTCTACAGACGTGGACTGGGGACCTGGGTGTGCCGAGTTCGAATCCACAAACACTTTCATCAAAACCCACACCTGACCTTGTGCCTAACCTACTGGAGAGGAGGTAAATAATAAAATACATGTAAATGACCTTACTACATTTTATCTCAAATTTGTTCAGATCTTTTTATAAACAACTTGGTCGCTCAAATCTATATTGACTTGGCATTCTCCAGTGTTGACCTAATTAACAGGGTAGCAAAACTCAAGGCCAAATCATGAATTTGCTAAAGTAGCTCGGCTGCGTTGCATGAATACAAGCATAGAACGAAACTTATCTAGTTACAGAAAATTGACTTATCTCATTTACGTCTATAGATATTTTTTTTTTTTAAATCTTAAAATGAAACTGTTTCAAGCTTGTTAAACATTAACCTTATCTGATGCTAGGAGTTATAGATTGAACTATCTAGTATGGCCTTCTTGCATAAATTGTTAAACAAATTTGATATTTAAAATGTATTAACAGGAAGGGTGAAAGGTGTGAAGGTCATCTTGACTGTTAGACTGACCAGTGTGTTTTTTTTTGTTTAGAATTTGCTATTATGCTACCTTGTAAAATTAGTGAGATTTAATTCTCTCATCAGATCTTCCAATTTGTCATCTAAGATGGCTGAACATTTTTTTTTTTTTTTTTTTTTTTTTTTTTTGCTAAATGCCAGGATTACTTGACAAACAAGAATCTATTGTTTTTTTTTGCTTTTATCTGGTTACAGGTTTGGTTCATCCGAGAGGCAAATGACATTGGAATAATTGAAATGGGTCGTCAGCAAAGAAACTTTTTATAATAAAACTAATTCCTATCCAATTACGTATCTCATTTTTAGATTTGCTTTTTATTTTCATAAAACTTACGAATTAGAAATCCACTTCTATGAGAAATGAAATTCTTTACTGAATTTCGATTTTTCTACGCAAAGTAAAGTTGACAATCTGCTGTTGAGTCCAACAGAAGTTATTATGGAATGATGTAAACATTGCATCAACTAACCAGTATATCTAACGACATGGGCCTCACATCAGTGCCCGTGGAATCTGTAGAGGTAGGACCCGGAACTAAGTGCATTCTCTCCTGATGACCCAACTCTGCTGTTAGTTACTGGTATGCGGGAGTATCTGCGGGTTGCATTTTAACAAGCATTCGATGTAACCTTTGTTTGAAATAACTGCTTATATTTTGTCATGTTCAACGGCCTGCGTGATTTCAAATGGACTGCTGCTTACTATCAACCTCCCTTTCGAGCCATGTGAAGTCATATCCGTTTTTAATAAATTCCCACAGCTCAAGTAATTTTCAGCCAGGGTTCAGTTGACCTTGCTGACCGGTTTCCTGTTATTCTTAACTAAATTCTAGGCCAGATGATCTACCCGTTAAATATCTAACACTGACAAGTTTGGATGAAATCAGTTTAACCCTTCGTCTATACCGGATACATGCTTAATTTTATTTGTATATTCACTTTTAGTCATTGTCCTTACATGAGTTTAAAAATTTGTACCTAATCTCTCTTGACCAATTTTCTGTTTATCTTGTTTTCAGGTGGGAGGCCGAGAGATACTGTATATCTCTCGGTAGCGGGCCTCGGTGGTGTTCCTGACGCCCCCCACGCCGTCATGTCAGAAGTGGCAGAGGGCAGCGGTGTGGGGATCATAAAAGAGCCCACTGTCAATGCCAAAGGCTCATATTTTGGGCACCTAAGGAGTTTGGCAAAAGCACAAGTTGCCTCGAACTTGTGCTTCAAGGTGGAAGTTGTGGAAGGTTTGGAGGTCACCTGGGAGACTATGCTTGTTGATGGAAAACTCTTTGTGGAAATTCCCTCAGGGATTTTACCAGAAGGTTCTAAAGAAGGGTGAGTAACTGCTTCAGAAAGTATTTTTTTTGGTTTTTCTTTAATCAATGGCTACAAGATCACAACCTGTTTCATAAACTGGAGTCTAATGGCTAAATAGAATGTTTAATATTGAAATTTAATTTTCTCTTTAAGATCAAGTGCCTCCACCCCAGTATAAGTAGTTTCGCTATACCATGTAATCTAACCACCCTTTTTAAAAATGAAAATGGCTACCTTTCTTTCTGCTGCTTACAATCTCTATTTTGCTCGAGGTGAGAAATGAAGCTATGAAGATCAGTTTATCAAGCTCTTGTTCATACCACATTAGTTGGGCGAGCTGCTGATCTTTCAAAGCTGGAAGTCTTTCATCATTACTGTCTATCTTCAGTTTCTTTGCTGATCTTTCATTACTGTCTATCTTCAGTTTCTTTGCTGATCTTTCATTACTGTCTATCTTCAGTTTCTTTGCTGATCTTTCATTACTGTCTATCTTCAGTTTCTTTGCTGATCTTTCATTACTGTCTATCTTCAGTTTCTTTGCTGATCTTTCATTACTGTCTATCTTCAGTTTCTTTGCTGATCTTTCATTACTGTCTATCTTCAGTTTCTTTGCTGATCTTTCATTACTGTCTATCTTCAGTTTCTTTGCTGATCTTTCATTACTGTCTATCTTCAGTTTCTTTGCTGATCTTTCATTACTGTCTATCTTCAGTTTCTTTGCTGATCTTTCATTACTGTCTATCTTCAGTTTCTTTGCTGATCTTTCATTACTGTCTATCTTCAGTTTCTTTGCTGATCTTTCATTACTGTCTATCTTCAGTTTCTTTGCTGATCTTTCATTACTGTCTATCTTCAGTTTCTTTGCTGATCTGTATGGCATCGAATATTCTCACTTCAGAAAGCTCATCTTTTGAAGGCATCTTCACTAGTTCAGTCACGCTTTTTGAAGTCAACGAGGCATTCATTAGCAGCCATGAATCCGGTTCCACTTCCAGGCTAGAAGAAGCAATGTTGTGGTCAACTCAAAACGTCGCTCAGAGCAGTGAAGCAGGAGGCAGAACTCCTTATCGGTCCATGTCTTTACGGTGTTAGCTGATTGAATTGAGATGGGCTGTCACTCACAATAGACCACTCGTCTTGGTCAGCTCTTATTTGGGATTTGATGAATTCATTGGAAGGAGCCGGCTTAACCTACCCAGTGATGAATGGCGTCACAACATTTATGTAGAAGTGTTTTTGCAAATTAGCTATTGCAATCTACAGTTTTGCAAATACAACTGAAATTTTCTAAAATTTATTTTTCTTTGAAACTTGTACTTTATCCATAATTAAATTAAAATTTTATACAAATGTTTTTAATTTTCAAGCATTAAATGTTTTACTTGAATTCCTTTAGTATGTATTACATGCGGGATCCTTTGTTAAATGCTAAGAATGGTCCATACCTGCTAGCAATAGTGCTTGTAAGTGAAGTCTTTACAGTTGGCATAACTTTAACTTTAGTCAAAATATTTTCATTAGTTATGTCCTAGGTACGAAGTTAAATTACAGGGTGATCCAAAAATCTTGTTGCCCATACCAGAAAAGTAACAAACGAACACTGAATACAAAATGTCTGTCCCGGATACAGTTTATTTAATTTAAGAATGTTAAAACAAAAAAAAAATTGAATGGATTCAGATTTTTTGCTTTGACACTGTCGCACATGGAAGGTCTGAAAACCATTTTCATGGCATGAAATGGTGTGCACCTGTAACTTCGGTTTTATGGGTAACAAGACTTCTGACCACCTTGCACCAGTTTTGGAAAGTAGCCCCCCCCCCCCCCCCCTACTACTTGCCCCCTACTTGGAGTTCTTCCAGGACAAGTCCAATCTGGACTGGTAGTGCTAGTCTATATCATCTATGGATTAAGTAGAATATAGTTTATAGACTCTTTAAAAAAGCAATTAATATACAAACTGTAAAACTTGTGTATAGTAAGGTCATAAATTTATGACGCGTCATAAAAACCAATAGCTAATCCACCATTCTTATAATAGATCTTAGACAAACTTTGTAATTTTTAAAAATATTTCCCTCTTTTAATATTTATATTTCTGCAGGCTGGTTACTTTGCTGGAATTTGCTGAAGAAAAACTTCAATGCAAGAACGTAATTATCTTTTTCAGAAGAGACCGAAACAATAGAAGTAAGTTCCTTCATCTTTTACCTTGTTTGTGTGGATGCGAGAAACATTTTAGTATTTAGAAAAATATATATCCAGTTTTTATAGGAAACACTAGGTTATTAAAATTAGGTATCCCAAACTGATTTTAAATTTTTTAGTTTTTAGTTTTTTAATATACCAAGAGAACTTTTTAGGTATGCATATATAGTGCTGAAAGATTAAAAAGAAAAAAATAATGCCAAATTTATCTTGGTATCTCAATTAGTACCTAAGTTATGGCCATTGAAAGTTGGTCGGACATCACGTTTTATGTGATACTGAACAAAAGGCTGACTTCAGTGTATGACTGAAGATAAAAGCTTTAAATAAGTGAAAACTCTTTATAAATTTAATTCTATAGTTCATTAAAAGAAAGATTATATAAATGGAATTAATAATTCTTAGATATACCCAGTCTTAAACATTGAAAATCACATGCCATCACAAAAAACTGAAAACGATACAGAAGAGCAACTTTGACTGTTCATAGTTTTATTTTAACACCTAACACATTGAAACTTATGATTCATAACATACAGATTAAGCTAATTTTTTTCATTAGTACATCCATAAAAACCTTTTTTCTAGCATGTAAACATAGCATGAGACCCAATTTGGCAGTTGGGCAGAAAAATGGATCAAATGTACACATTACCAAACTGTTTGTAAAATGTTACCCATTAAATGTACAAGCCTGAAACTTTTGTACTTGACTAATTTTAGGATGGGGAATTAAAAAAAAAAAAGTTTGTTTCTAATATTGGAAGATTTTTTTAAGTTATACAGCTTTCGGCATATAAAAAAATAAAATAAAAACAGATTGCCATCGAAACCTGGAAATCTGTTATAGAAAAATAAGCGGTCAATTTTTAAACAAAGGTTTATTATAAATTTCTTGAAGATCTATAACAGTCAACCAGACTGTCTGAAGCAATTGAAAATCTTGTTCTTGGGTTATTGTGATCTTTTTTTCCTCTGATACAGGTTAAAATAAATCCTGAATTAGAGATTCCTCATTCTTCAATTTCTTTTGTTCAAGAAACTGTCTTTTGCAAAGATACTTTTCCTTTATTCAATCGTAGTCTCCAAGAACTTGACTTTATTTTCTGAAGTATTTTGTGACTATATTTTTTCAAATTATAATTTTGTTTTGCTTTGAATGACATGTCTCTTAACTGATTTAAGTTTAGCAAGTTTCTTTATAAATTTTGCTCTTGATATTGAGTTGAACATTTTCCTTGCTTAAGGTAGATATTTTCTGAGAAGCCATTTTAAACTGTTCTCTTGTTTGAAAATTAACAGTCATGTTGAGCTGATCCTGGGATTCTTTAAGGGATTGTTCAAGTGCCATCATTTTGGCAGCAACGGATGGTTGTTCTGGAGAGGCTAAATTAGGTTTATCCTGAGGACAATCTGGAGGTTTTTTCTTGATGCTCGCTCCTGAAATGAAGACATTAAAAACTGTTGCAGTCTTTCAGGTTTTTTTATAGCCGTGTATTTAACATTCTTTGGAAAGTTGCTTTACTATAGCAAATAAATATTTTTCATTGTAATTTGCAGACAGGTGATACAGCCACATGACCATTATTTTAAACGTGAGATGTTTTCTAGTTGAATAATAAAATTGAAGAATTGCCCCATTTGTCAGTGATGTTAGGAACTTTTGAATAGTGCTGCATCTTTCTTGCAATGGGGTTCTGATTGCAGAGTTCTTCAGCTATAAAATAGGCATCATATGAAGCATCTAAAAAGATTTTCAATTCAGCTTCTTCTTTGGTAGAAAAAATTACTTTAGCTTTCGTAAAAGTCCGTTGAATTTATCCAATCAATCTTGACTGTTTGTTCCACCTTCATATCTAGAAAGAGTTTGCAGAACCAAGCAAAAACCTGAGATTAAAGAAATCTTTAAAAAGTTCATGAAATTTTGAGATTCTTTTTTGAGAACTGTTCTATAAACCTGATATCTTGCCTATGTAAATGATTGTTTTCATTAGTGTTTGTAAAACGATGAAGGTAACAAGTTGAACTGAAAATCGACATAACCCAGACTTCATCAGAACTATATCCAGATGACTTAGTATATTACAGGGTCAATAACATTCCCAAGTTCAACTTTCATTAACTTTTCAAAACTTTTTTCCAAAAAGGTTTCGCTAAATTTCTAAAATAAAGTATTCTAATTGTTATTTTAAAGAAATATTTTGCTCAACTTCTGAACAAATAACAGAATTTACCGTTATTTTTTTAAATTACAAAACAAAGCGTCATTTTTTACGGAACTTTTAGTTTTAACAAGTTTTGCCAAACTTCCAAATAAAGTATTCTATTTTGTCCTATTTACTTTCAACCCTCTAAGAGCAATTAGGCACAAGGTCGATTTTTTTTTTTTTTTTTTTTTTTTTTTTTTCAATTAAATTTTAATATTTTAACTAAAGTTTCAACTTGAAAATTTTTCATGAAAATTAATTTAAAATTCTATACTTTGCCTACAAAATTAAAGAATAACGTTTCTTTTATAAGATGGAATGATTTTTCAAAGTTGAATAATTCCTATAGACGTTAAAAAATACGACTTAAAATGTGTTGAAAAAACGCGGAACTAAACGCGTTTGTCATTAAAATAGTTACATAATTCAAATCAACCTAGAAAAAGAATTATATCCTTAGAAAAAAGGAAAGATTAAATTTTATTTACATACTAATTTCATATTAATAAGCTGATAAATAGCCGAGATATAAAAAGTTAAATTTTACGAAAATTCACTTTTTGCCCATTTTTGCAGCATGAAAAGGCTAGTTTGGGATACCTATCGAAATAGGATTTTGCCAGGTTTTGGCAAATATAAATCCTTCTAAACTAGCTTCTTTTTTTTTTTTTTTTTTTTTTTTTTTTTTTTTTTGTACCAATACAGGACCTCTTTTTAGAGATGACCCCCTCCCCTCTCTTCCACAAACTAAAAAAGTTACCATGGGTCTAAACCTGCCCTCTTTTGGGAAGCCATGAAATTGGCAGACTGTTATTTATTGAATTTCAAAGGCAAGGAAAAAAACACTCAAGGAAGTTTATACTAAAAAAAAAAAAATGTTTTTAAACCAACTTCATTTCACTTCGTCGTAAACTTATACTTACAAATGTGACATTCGAGTTAATAAAAACATGTAATTGATAAAATTCTAGCAAAAACTATATTTTAAAATATATATATATCCATCCATCCTGAAAAATATCAGAAAAGATGCCATTTGACTAAGTAATTTAGATGATCAAAATCTGATTTTTACATGGACCCGTGTCTTGGCATGTTTATAATCAATGGTGTCTTGTTTGTTTGTAATGCTTGTTAAATAGTTTATAATAAAAATATTGTTTTTATAACTTAGCCAATACAGAATATTCCTAAATATTCAATGTTTTTAGTTTCACCATTGAGAGAAGAAAAATTTTTGCGAACGTCAAAAATTTATTAGTTTGGCTGGAATTTTCCAGGACAGCTGCTGGGTATTCAGCACTTATTATTTGTCTGTACGGCCATGTTTTAAAGTCGACATACCACCTCTTGATCATTGTTTTTTGACTGAGCCGTTCAAATAATATACTTATCAACCCATTGCTTTGCTTGAAGATTTTTCCATCGTTTTGAAAATTTGCAGCAACTTCATTTAAATAACTTATTTTTTAATATAATAATCTAACGTCCATTTGAAGGTTAGTACTATATAAAATCACTAATTTCTTTGGTGCAATCTGTCTAGTTCAGGACTTGAGTGTTTATACAAATTAATTTTACTTTTTATAAATAACATACATCTGTTACCGGAAACTTCAAACTAATGGCAGTTAAAGAAGGCTGTAGAGTACAGCAACCAAAATGTAAAGGAATAAAGTTTTTCTTCATGCAGTAAAATAAAGTGTTACTCTTTAATCCTAGTTTGTGCTAAAAATCCAGTTTTTTTTTGTTTTTTTTTTAATATAAATTACAGTGCAGATTACCTCGTTTTATATATTGTGGCCAAAAGATAATTGGATTTTTTTCTTAAAAGGTCAATTTATAATGAAAATGAAGCCTTTTATATTCTCATTAAACATAGCAGCCTAATCTTATTACAGCAGCTTTAAAAAAAAGTCATCCTCATTTGACATCACAATTTCAGATGTTTTTATTCTGTACAAAACTGATTCCATCTTAACTATCAAGGATGCGAGATCTCCACTTTTTAGAATGAACCCTTTTTGTAATTCAGAAAAAAGCGGAATTAAAAAAAAAAAAGATTTTTATAAATTTCTCGTGACTCTTTCATCGTTCTTTTTTTTTCTCGTGACTCTACGTCTTGTATCTCGCCTTCCCTTTCTCCTCTCTAGAAACGTTAATTTTGCCATACTTCAAATGATTCACGACACGGGTCTTTGTCTTGACCAAACATGTGTTGCACTTTTATGACAAAAACTTTAAACATTATTTTAATGACTTTACTTTCATACTGAAAGTATCAAGTGATACGTTTCAACTTTTAAAGTCATTGTTGATTAACACTTTCTCCCCCCCCCCCTCCAAAAAAAGATATTCTTAGATGATTGTCTTTTATTTACCTCGTCTCCAGGAGGTTAGACTGTCGGGTGTGGGTTTTGATGAAAGTTTTTCTGTGGTTTACAAGGTTTTTAGGTGGGAGTGGCAAGCCCCACCCAGACTTAATGTTGGTGATAGGATTATGGAAAGGTTTTTGGGCGGTGCTTACCACTCTGACTTAGGGTAAGTTCAATTTTTCAATATTTTTTATAACTTTCAACATGAAAATAAAAAAACGCACAAAACTTATATCCTCTGGCCAAATTTTTTTTGTAATTAGCTGCTCTAAAAAGCTTGAATGATCCAGAAATGGTTCATTCTACATTAAATTTCATGGGGTGAAAAATTCATGAAATTGAAAGGAGGGGGGCCATGGTTCCTCCTCTCATATTTGGAAGTTTATCTTGATTTCCAGATTTTTGCCATTGGCCACCCATATAACTATTTTTCTAGTTAAGCTCAATAACCTAAAGATATTTTATTTAAGCTATCAAATAAAAACTAGTTCATTTTGTGTGCATACATTTGAGGGTTTTTATTTTGTTTAATAGACTTTTTTTCCTCTTTTCAGGTTCTCTCATAAAGACTTTCATGTTCTTGGGTTTTGAAGTACTTGCCCCTGGTAACAGTTCGGTTCCCAACATTGGAGACCTCTTCTTCATGGCTTACACCATTGCTGATGATGACGACCTCTCAGACTGAATGACCCCTTGAAACTAGGCGAATTGTTTGCCATCAGGAGTGTTTTTCCTAAATTTAGAACTTAGTAATCTCAACTTATTTAACTTTGTAGGAATGATTCTCCAGTTCTGTTTTTATAGAATTTAAGTTTTTGAGTTTAAACTTGATTTTATTTTATTTTATTTTATTATTAGACACTTTCTTCTCCTTTTGCATGTAAACTTTTCTAGAAGTGTTTGACATGTTTTTCTTGCTAATTTAAGTAATTTTTCATTTCTGGAGAAGAAAAAGATGTCCTTTCTAAAACCTGGTGGTTAAGCAATCCTTCTTTCAAGGGGTAACTCGAAATAACCGCCTCTGCTACTTTCTAACATGTTCACTTTTAAAACAAAAAACGAAAAAAAAATTTAAAATTAAAAATCCAAAAAAATAAAATCTATTAAAAAAAAAAATAATAAAATCAGCGATTACTGTTAACTTATGAGAACATGATTTCTATTTTGCATTTTAACCATTTTACTTCTCATGTACATCTTGTTTCCCCTCCCCCCCTCTCCATACCGATTGGATTTCAAAACGGATCCTGTGTATTATAACATCTCCTACTTACACAATCATTTTGACTTCTCTTAAACTTCCAAAATTCATTTTTTTCTAGTTGCTGATTGTAAACTTATAAACTCTTCAAAAAAATATTTTGAAAATGTTTTTGAGTATAAAAAAAAAATATCAATTAAAAATATTCTCTTGTGGTTTTTTTAAGCAAATGTCCAGACTTGCATTTACAAGTGTATTATCATTCTCGTCAAGATATACAAATATGCTGGCTTGTGCTACATCTCGAATCTTGGCAGCCCACGTAGGATAATTCAAGATGTAGTCCTGGCCAGCTCAACCTGACCAGGGCGAACATAATTTCAATTTTTTTTTTTTTTTTTTTTTTTTTTTTTTTTTGTCACGCTTTAATTGGTAGCGAGGTTGAAGGTAAGTGGAAAAAGGAACACGAGTCCAAAGTTTTTCATTGGAAAACATGAGCGCATATTAAACATTTCCGTTTGTCGGAATCTTAACACCTGCTACATCCTCTCAACAATAATTGTCTAAGTTAAGACTTAATTTTTTCATGAAAATGAAATGTCGTGATGGACAAAATGTGTGAAAAAATGACAAACGGAAAACAAGTTAAAGTGCAGGAGAAAAAAAAACTAAAGGTTTTTTGACCGGTTTCGCTCGTAGCGAACGTCTTCAGAACACGTTCACCACGAACGAAACCGGTCAAAAAAATCTTTTTATTTTCTTACAAATGTGGGATTTTGAGCTAGCTTTGTACAACGCTAAAGCAACCATCGAAGTACACATCACCACACTGTTGTAAAACAAGTGCTGGCCGACTCCTGTATTTGCAGATGTGTTCTGTAAACGCCCAGATGCACCGGTTAATATTTCTTTTCATCATCCGTGACTTGCACCTTCTGAATTTTTCAAAATTTTAAAAATGTTTGAGTGTTTAGTGTTATTTATGTATAAATGAACACAAATACTACTCGCATCAATCTGAAGTTTTCACCTATTACGTCCCACCCATATTAATATTAGAAATCTCTAAAGCCACGCCATCTTTAAACTGAAATATCAACTAAATTTTGAACTTATCAAATTACTATAAATATAAGGTTGATGTGCCATAACAAAAAAAATTACATTTTGACGATGAATTTAGCAATACAAATGTTAGTATTTGAATACTACCATAAAAAACTAATTGCACAGAAGTTTAGACTTAAAAAATCTTAACTCTAAAATGACTAGATTCTGCATTAAATAACAATGTTATATGTAGTAAAATAAGATTCTCCCCTCCCCTCAGCTTCCTTAATGAAACAATCTTAGATTTCTGTATAAGGCTAAATCTCTTGTGCATGATATGAAAATAAAAATTGTCTTCAAAAGGAATCTTTTCTAAACCTGCATTGAGATGGGGTGTAATAAGTGACATAAATTAAAATACATTTGCTAAATTTAGTCGTTAACTCCCTCGACATTGCGTTTCCAAGGAATCTGGATCCTTTAACATGGAAACATGAAAATTTCAAGTTTGAATAAAAAAAAAAAATAAAAAAAAAAAATTTTTTTTACTGTGATGTGAGCCCCCTACTTTGTGATAGTAATATCTCTGTCTATATAAAATAGTTAGATAGATATCATATATATATATATATATATATTATATATAATCTCTAAATAAAAAATAATGTAATATATATATACGTTTATACATATAACATATATATATTTATAAAAACATAATTAGTATATTTTTAATTTTTAAATATTTTTAACATAAAACTATAAATAACCTAAAAAAGTAGTGATGGATTCGCCCGAACACTTTAAAATACAAAAAATTTAATTAATGGATACAATTGACAGACGAGCAATATAAGTTAGCAAAACGTCTATCTGGAACAAAACTTAAATCTAATATACGGAACGTTCATGTTCTTGCCTTTTAAGGGAAGTGGGGTCTGATCACCTCTGCTGGGAATATAAAATAAAATACTGTTTTGTTTTTAAATTTCCGAAAGTTTTTCATGGTAAACAACTGATAATCCCGTAAATAATGTTAAGACTAGCATAAATTCTTGGAAGCAAACTAATATAGTAACTGCTAACAGTAAATTGACTTATAAAAGTGATTTTCCACCGAATGAGTTCTTGGGACTAAAATATATATATATATTTTTTTTTTTTTTTTTTTTCAAATGCACTAATAATGCTATATATTCGCTATTGCTGGTTCTTCCTTTCTCAAGATAATCTATAAGCAGAATAAAGGCAAAAACCTACACCTGATGTTTACACCTTCGGTTGATTTAGACAGCTTTAACCTGCTATCCACTCAGTTGACTGCCAATTTGACTCTGGAATGAAGTGGTGGATCCATATTTCATCTATTGTTGCATATTGACATCAAATTGGTCTGAATTTTTTTTTAATTTTTTTTTTTTAAGACAATATTCAACTCTATTTTTATTCAGTAAAAATAACAATTTAAATCTCTACGTTGTTGCGTAGTGGAGAAAGTATATTTGGATGTTGAGGTATTCCGGAAGTTGTTACCCTGGTGATACCATTGGAGCTGGTGTGGACTCTTTGACCTTTTTAAATATGAAGTCTCCTGTTCTGCACATGTCTAGATTCCTTTGTGGTCATCAGATTTGAGTGTTTTAAGACTTACATTATACATCATATCCTTCTCATATAATTTCTCTCCATGCGAGGAATGTCTTAAACCCTTATTGGCCAGGTTTCATTTCCATACATCACACTGTAGATATGCCTGATATATCTAGGGTTGACAGTGGTAAGTATGAAAGATGGTGGACAGTGATTAAAGAATTAGAAAATACAGAACAATTTTTCTTCTTGGGAGGGGTCTTTTAGCTCCCATATGTATCTGCTACTTTGTTGGTGGTTGAGGGATATCTTTCAATGTTGTTGAATTAAAATATGAATTGTTTGAATGTTCATTCTGTTGCTTCTATCTCGTATTTTGAGTTCTACGTTTGGACTTTGATTTTGATAATGTTCGTCTGTAGGCAGGGTCCTTGTAGCGGGCAGCTGCCTTCCCAACTTAATACTGCAAATGTAACTGCAGTCACTACCGGTCCACTCACATATAGAAGATACAAAGCTGTTAATAATTCTAAAAGCAATTAATAGCGAAAGTGTGAAATAGTCATTGCAATTAGTCTTGTAAATCTTATGTGACTTGTCTGAACATGCTAGTGTGGGAACAGCAAATGTCCCTCCTATTCCAAGCAATATTTATGTTGTATATTATAAACATTTTACAATGTTGTGTACCCGGCTAGCATATTCGTACGGTTGAATAAAATAACTGAAATCTTTATGGGAACCACATGATCTTGTTCGTTTTGAGATGAAATGTTGACAAATTCACCATAGGAGGGTTAGGGACAGTAGTGTGCAAGGGGGGTTGGCAACCGAGCAGTGGCTCAGGGCATTCAAATTTAGAAGTGGGGAGGGGCACCTAATCATATTTCTCAGTACTAGGACTTATACTTTAGTCTTTGGGGCACACAATCAAAGACTTGACCCCGTGTATATCTCTGCACGCCACTGGATCGAAACGCATATATATATATATATATAATTTTAAAGGATAGATTTAAATTAGCAACTGTATACTGGAACCAGTATACAGTTGCTAATTTAAATCCATCCTTTAAAATATAAATAAATAAAATTAAACTAATAAAACTCAGATCAGCTGCTTTTGCGGATCAGATTACATGTCAATGATTTAGGATCAGGCCAAATAAATGTATATAAAAAAAAACTTATAGATCTGTAGTAAAATGCGGCTTCTGCAGTCGTTAGCTAAGATTAACGTGTATCATTATTTCAAGGTCAAGGAAACAAAAATATTGTTATTGAATATTGATTTAATTTGAAATCTCGGTTTAATTGTAGTATAGGGACCATTGGAATATCTTACATATTTTGCTCGATTTTTCATCGACATCTTGGATAAAATTGTTTGCCTTAAATTGTATTTATTGTTTTAAAATAAAATTGTCCTTTCTGTTTTAACCTCTATAAACATTAAGACATATGGGCGGAATGTTCACTCGTATGTATTTCGTTGAAAACAATGCATCTGTCGTGAGCAAGGCTTTCCTGGGATGTATGCCATGTAAAAATTGACTGATATCTACTAGACTTTCTGATAACACTGTAGCCATTGTAAAGACTTTAGGACGTATAAGTAAAAAATGATAAACATTGAATCAAAAGTAGATATAATTTAATTTTAAACACGCCCAGAATATTGTAGTCGTGTTGGAAGAAGAGACGGTTAAGGGCAGGTTTTTTATTCTTAAGTATTATGGCCTTGTAAATTTGTATTCGGTTTTTGTATATATATATTATTATACTGAAGTTCAGTTAATTAACGTTTGTTTCCTTATGGCTTATTCCCTATATAGTTTAATTATACAAAATAAATGTTAAATTATTCCTTGGGATTGAATTATGTTTGAAAAAAAAATGCAATTGTTCTAATTAGCTGTAATTTTGATTTTAATTACAAAGTCATCCATCTCTTAGTTTCTGTCTATTACTCTCACCCTCTCCCGCTGTATATTGTTCGACTACCTGCTCTTATTTTGTACAGTTTCTATCGCACTTGTTTCTCTGTGTGTGTGTGCAGGGTGTCTGCACAATGATCTTTAAAAAACAGGCCTTGATCTGGACCAACCTTATGAAAACAAAAATCCATTATTGCGATAAAAAATAAATGCAAGAATAAACAAGATAATGGTGGTGAAAAGTGATAGCGTTCTGGCTTGAGGTAAATAAGATTTTAACGAAGCAAATTCAAAATATTATGACGGCATGAAAAGGAATCATGTTTTGGTTTGGAATGAACAAAGTCTGAATTAAAAAAAGAACGATTCAAAAGGTACTTATCTTTTTGGAGTAGATATGTGCTGATCAACAAGAAATCAATATATCTTTTTGGATGAGATTGCACCGTATAATTAAAAAATTAATATTTCTTCGATCAGGAAGAAGGTGAAATGTTCATTTATATGGTCGAGATGCTTGTAGAATAATATCTTTGTTTATATTTCTCGGCCTGAGTGACGTCTGAAACATTTCCACTGGATATGTAACCTTGATATGGTTGTATAAATAAAACTTTTATATATGAATGAATGAAAAGTTTAAGTTAGTGAACTAAAACAATTCAAGAGTTATCCTGGGTGAGATTAATTCACATATATTTTTAGTAAAAAATACATATTATTAAATGTCCAGGATATGATTCAATACTGCTGTTAAAAATACGCTCAATGATTAATAGGTTATATCAAACTGACGAAACGTTGATGAATACATAAACAAATATTTTTTTATTTTTTTCCTTTTTCAATTTCCATTATGTCGGAACACTTTTTCCATTCTTTATCATATATATATGTACATATATGAGAATAAAGTGCACGATATATCATAAAATGAAATGCTGTGGAAGACGAGATGTGTGAAAAAGAGAAACAGAAATAACAAATTTAAATACAGGAAAGAATCAAGAAACGAAACATTTTACCGGTTTTGTTCAGATCAACGAACGTTTTCAGAAAAAAATGAAGATTTCAAATTTATTCGATAACGGTTTTTATTTCTCACCCCCTTTCCTCATTTCAACGTCTCTCCGCACGCGTTTTATTATTTTTTATTTTTTCAAATAGTTAAACACGAGCCAATGACATCTCTTTGTGCGTTCTTCCTTTTCTATGTTTTTACCGTTAATGAATAATTTAAAATCTTCACTTTTTCTGAAGACGTTCGTTAATTGTTTATTTTATGTTTTGAAATTATATAAATTGTCTTCATCTATCTTGCATGCATATATTTGTATCGGTATCAATGGAGATATATATATATATATATATATATATGATTATTTTTATTTATGCTGGCATGCCGATGTTATTGATCAACAGCTGTTAAAAGCTGAGATCTCATCAGGCAGAATAAAAATCTGATCCTTCCCCTAGGTCATATTTGGAAAGAACTATATATATATATATCTATATATATACATACACACGCACATTCTCACTCTCCATTACTTAATATTTTATCTGTCTATGTAATTCCTCTGATAAGATTTAAATTTTGAAAAACCTTGGCTTAAGGAAAGAATAATTAACATGTTTTTACCGAGTACACCTGGCATTGAACAATCGAAGTTGAAATAAATTTGTCATTTGTACATGTTTATCCCTCTTTCATCTATCTTATATATATATATATATACAGGGTGGGCAAAAATAAGGGTCCTATTTTTAAAAATTCATAACTTTTTTATTTATTGATTTTTTTTTTTTTTTTTTTTTTTTTTTTTTTTTTTTTTTAGAATAAGTAAAGGACCCCTTCCGAAGCAAGCATGAGCCGTATTAGCCCTAAGGAACGTACCCTCATTTAGAAAACATTATTTTTGCTTAAAAAACTCAAAACAGTGTAAAAAACAATACTTTAGTTTTTGTAAGTTTTAAGAAGTGTTTTTCGGCTAAAATTTGTTTTGTTTATTTCAAAAAATCTCGGAAGGGTCAGTCTACACACACATAAAGTTTGGTGAGTTTAACTTTTATTTTGTGGAAGTTATTCAAATTCAAGTTATTCAAATTTAAAGATAGGACCCTTATTTTGGCCCACCCTGTATATATGAGAGACCATACGTATTTGTTCCGACGCACCCTACGAAGGTGGTCTAGCCTATCCATGCTTTTCAAAAGATATCTTTATGGAATTAGGACTTCTTTGTACCAAATCGGTGGAGTTTAGCTTCACCGATATTATGTATAATCAAATTGACAGAGTATCAATGGGGAATCCATTGGACCCAACTTTAGCAGATATCTTCGTCGGATACTACGAATGCATACTATTTAGTTCTTCAACTACACCCACGACATATGTTAGATATGTTGATGACATTTTTGCCACGGTTTCATCGCAAAGTGAAGCGTTAATATTCTTTAATAAGATTAATTTCCTTCATGAGGCTTTGAAGTTTCCCATGGAAAGTGAGAAGGATAACTGTCTCCCCTTCTTGGACGTCCTTGTTGAACATTCAAGCGATGGCTTTCTCACTAGCATCTACAGGAAACCTACTTTTATTGGCTGTTGTGTAAATTGGTCTTCTTTTGTACAGAGATCTAGAAAACTAGGCTTCATTTATACCTTGATGCATCGAGCCTTATTATCTGTTCTCCTAACAGATTGGATTCCAAACTGCATAGGATCAGGGAAATATCCATTAATAATGGTTACCCCGAATACCTTATTAGTGATTGCATGAATAAAAAGGTACTGATTTTAAATCCCCTAAAATATTTTGTCTTTCAAAATGCCCTATTTGAAGTTGCACTTGTGACGGCTGATAATACCTGACGCATTAATATTTATATTTTTGCTGAAATTTGTTTTAGCTTCCTGAATTCTATAAGGACGTCTGCAGGTAGGAACACATTGGATAGATAACTGGCAAAAGAAACATGAAAACGTAGATATGGTTGCAATAAGCAATTTACTGATATAACTCAACAGGAGCGAAATGAAATGAAAATAAAATATACGAAACGACTTTTTGATGGGAGTTCAAACATTGTATGTAACATTTTACCCCCATTTTATGTTGATCAAAAGTTCAATATGCATTTATCTGCTTAGATACATGGTTCAACTCAACCACATTTTCCTCAAATAAACAATCCATTTCCACAATGTTATGTAATTTCCAGGCGTGTAAACTTTTTATCTGACAGGATAAAATATGTAGTACTCATTCAGTCATTTCTTTTTCTTCGAATCTTTTATTCAAACCTCGTTCTCAAACTCTTCAGTATTGTCTGCTCTTTTCCAATCTCATGTCTCGTCTGCTCCCTCTGATATCAAGTCTTTTCCTTTTCTATTTTTTTGCACACCCCACTCTCGCCTTCTACCCCATTACTATTGTGTTTCTTCAAGTTGGTAAAGGATAGGCATCCAGCCGTAAAATTGCCTTAAATACAATGTCTAGTCGAAATACAGCAGGAAAAAAGAAAGGCAGTGCCAGTAGCACTAATGCTGCTGGTAATGTCTTGGGCTTCGTAGATCCCAGGATGCGTGGATCTTCAGGGCCTATGGATTCCATCAAGCCTTGCCAAAGACAGGAGTGGAGAGGAAGACTCAGATTTCGAGACTAGACAATCAGGCCCCACCCTCATCAGAGGATTAATTGTGGCCTGATTCAACAAATAAACCGGTTGATGATGATGATGATGAAACCAAGCCAGCAAGCTAAAATAAAAGAAAGAAGATAAAAGGCAGTCATCTACGGCGAAACATTGTATAGTCCCCCTTCCCCTCTTCCTTTCGTTTGTCTGTTCATGAAGAGAAAGACAGAGAGAAAGAAGCAGAAAGCAAACCTTTGTCATGATACGTTGTAATTGCTTTTACCCTCGTCTTCTCTCTCTATCTCCAGCTAGTGTTACGCTCGTTTGTGTCGCAGCGTCTTGGTTTGTTTATTAATATCATTAAGTAAGCGTAAGAGAAAAGGTTAATTTTATAGTTCGTTTTTATTATTTTGTTTTACATTCTTTTTAATATTCTTCTGTTGAAACTCCTTACCAATGCATATGTTACACTCGCTCACAAGGAAAATAATCGAAAGCTGGGTAAGCAAATTGTTAGAAGCATTGTTAACTGTTTTCACTTTGTTACCTTACGTTTGGTGTTTGTCACGAGACCTGCGTGTCCTTAGTTTCGTAAGGATAGTTTGGCCTATATCAAGTATAGTAAGGTTGTTTATCAGTTTAATTGCCAGTGTGATGCTGCTTATATAGAGCGCATTTCCTTGCATTTGCACACCCGCATAAACCAGCACGCCCATTCGAAAGGGTAGTATCTTTGTGTCACCCTTCCTCCTTGACTTTGAAATCTGCCATTGGCCAGCATCCGGTTGAAAAATACTTGCTGTACCAAAAACTATAAAATAGAGTGTCTTGCATAGAGCGGGTTCCAAAAATCATTTGAAAATATTGGAATCCATCTCTATCGCCATTCGTACACATTTTTTATGCCGGCAGAAGGAATTCATGAAATCGCTAAATCGTTTTGGGGAATTTTGACCCCCCCCCCCCCCCAATTTTTTATTTATTTTTTTCATGTTTCACTGTTCCCTTTTAATCGTTTTTAAACGAATATTGAATTACATTTATTTTAATCGCTTATCATCAATTTCCTGGCACATTCAATTTCCTCTGTGTTCTCTTTATTTTCGTCACTAATATTTCTCATTCATTTAAAATTATCGATTTTCTCCTGACGAGATGATAGCTAAAAGGGCCGAAGAGATTATTCCGTCCATTTTGTTCACACACACACACACACACATCACACATCACACACACACACACACACACACACACACACACACACACACACACACACACACACACACACACACACACACACACACACACACACACACACACACATCATCATCATCAACTGAAGTCCTCTAACCGGTCAACAGGAATCAATTTCACGCTTTCTTTTCTTTTTTTCTACTCTTTTCTTTTCTCCTTTTCCGTGGGCCCTACGAAACCCGACAAAATATTAACCTTTTCACCGACTCAAAGAAAGAGAGAAACCCTGACCTACCTTCTGTGTTGATATTCATGAACATACGAACTCTTGAACTGCGTGTGTTTAATGCATATATTTTATCGGTTATTGCAGACATTTTAATAAATATCACTCGTTGGCATGCAGACGTTTCTCTTTTTTTGACGTGCTCTAAACGAATTAAAGGATATCAATAATAAACGGAAAAGAAAATAACGGTCATTATGTTTTGCAATTTCCTTTCGAATCGTTGGAGTTGGCTGGTTCGGTTTTGGAGAATCAATCCTCAATGTTGATAGGTAGTTCATTAAGGACACAGATCTGCTTTTGTTTTTGAAAGAAAAATCGGATGTGGGTGGAAAAAACCTCGACGAAGTTGGGAATTGAATGAAAACAAGACTGAAGTGTGTAAAAGGGAAGAGAAGGCGAAAGAGTGGAGGATGAAAAGGAGAAGAGAACAGAATGAAGAAGTGAAAATTCAGCGAACCATAAAATATAGAGGAGGGCATAGGCAATAAGTAAGAAGGAAATATGAACAGAAAGAATTGAGAGAGGGTTGTATAATGGGTGCAGTCATCTATTCGAGACTTTATAACTTTATATCTTTTGGCTAAGATCAAAGTGTAGTATCTGTTCCGATGGATGCTCACTCTGTAGACCGGTATTGTCTTGGCCTTCGGGCCTTGATTCCGCCGGTCTGAGGTACTGTCCTGTGCAGTTCTAGGAGGTCCATCTTCCCAGGCTTTGCCTCCCCTCTTTGGGGAGGAGTAAGTTTATTGCTTACTGCCTGAGGCGCCCCTATCGGGGAATGCCGACGGGGCTGCCCAGGCAATTTTTAATGGCCAGAGTGCTCACATTCTCGGGCGCTGGCTTTTCAAACCCCACTTTCCGACCCGAGCTTGGGTCACATCTTACTTGTGGGAGTAAGATAGACCTGGCCTTGTGCCTAACCTCCTGGGGAGGTAAATAAAAAGTGTAGCATCTGTTCCGATGGATACTACACCCCGTAAACTGGTATTGTCTTGGTCTTCGGGACTTAATTTACGCCGGTCTATGGGTCTGTCCTGTGCAGTTCTAGGAGGTTCACCCTCCCAGGCTTTGCCTCCCCTCTTTGGGGAGGAGTAAGTTTATTGCTTACTGCCTGAGGCGCCCCTACCGGGGAATGCCGATGGGGCTGCCCAGGCAATTTTTAATGGCCAGAGTGCTCACTTTCTCGGGCGCTAGCTTTTCAAACCCCACTTTCCCGACCCGACCGTGAGTCACATTTTACTTGTGGGAGTAAGATAAACTAGAGAGGAGGTAAATAAATACTCGTCTTATTCATGATGGCCGTCGTTTCGATCGTCAAGTATGATGATGGGTTGGGCTGAACCGCTGGGGAAGCCGAAAACAAACTCATTAGCAGCAAACTCTTTTCAGCTGAATAAAATTCAACAGTGCTTGAAATGAAGATCAACTACAATATGTTTAGTAGTTAGACAGCTAGTATTTTATTTGGAGTTTACATACAGCAAACACAACGAGGGGTATGTGGAGATAACGAAATATCCTTACTTGTTCTATTTTAAAATACCATATTCATGCTTATCGACATCACCTCTACCTGTGAATTAAAGTATGATTTAACAAACCTTTCTTCCTTCTCTGATGACGTAATTTCTCACTCGGTTTCCGTTTATTATCTGAGTTTCTACGTTTATCAGTAATTTAACCCTCTGACCCTGCCAGACAGCGTATCGTTGAGCAATTCTAAAAGTGTAACTAAACGGAAACCAACCATCATTTAAAACTAGCTGGGCGTGACACAAAACTGCCTCCGGTGGTGAGGCCATAATCAAAGAGCTTTGGGAAAGATTGGAGTTGGCTGCTGAATCCAGTCTGACCCTGAATAGTGGTGTCTGCCAGACTTCTATCTACGGGTAAATAGAATCTATCGTTTACTGACTATTTGCTTACACAATATGCGCCTACAAAACAAACCAAGAAAGCAGTCATATACAGAACATATATTGAAGAATCGGATCTTTTACTGAGCGGATTCGACATTAAATAACCAACGAACTAACCAACCATGAACATTTATCAGAAAAATTCTCAAATTTATAACATAATTTTAACTTTACTACGAGGGATCACTTTCCTATATAAATTTAACGTAGACTGATCATGGTTAGTTAAGGAGTGTCTGATAATGGAACTCAATTTACGGCTAAAGAATTGGGTTAAACAGTAATAAATACATTCAGATGTCGATGTCGGAAAGCAACTACATTTTTCTTGAATAAACATATACACACTATTTATAGTCCTTTCAGACTATTTCATTCTGGCAGTGAGGGGTGTTTATCTCTCCAAAACATTTCTTTCTTTTTAAAATTAAGTCATATCTTTTTTCTTTCGGGAACAATGTCCAAAGTGAAAAATGTTGGTCTTTTACACTTGCTAGAGCGTTTCTGTTCTGATGCTACTTGGGGTTTTGGTACTTAAAAAACAAAAATGATAAGATTACCGTAATAGGCTCTTCCCTACGATGTAGACCTATTTTTAAGCAGCTTATAGTATTTTTTAACAACCCATTTGGGATGTTTAATGATATATACTAGTCTTCTAATTCATTCGAATGCCTTCTTTCCGCCTGTTTTTTTCATTTTATAATCAAATACTGATCGAATATTTCTTACGAATAGAAGTTCAGCTGGTGATATTCCTGAAGTTTTACTCGGGTTTTTAGTTATTGGATACACTGAGAAACTGTCGTAGCAACTCATCTGCAGTTTCACCTCTGTCTGATTTTCTTAACGCTCACTTAAACGTATGGACGAAGCGTTATGCTTGCTCATTGTATGGAACTGAGCGGTTGTCACGTGACTAATTGAAGATTCTTTGCAGAAATCTCCAATTTTGCCGCAAATTGAATTCCATATTCGGACCCAATTGTATCAGGAATACAAACTCTTGCGAAGATTTTGACCCAAAAAGTTTATTGTGCTTTTGTACGTAGGCTTCCTACATTTGACAAATTTCACAAGATCTTCAATTTCTTTATCCATGCCAGAGTAATAAAAGTAACTCCCCATAAGGACCTTCATCATAGTGATCCCGGGATGTGGCGTATGGAAATCCTTCAATATTTTTCTTTGATGATGTCGGTCTAACCACACACTCATCTTATAATCAAATACAGTCACAAGAAGAAACATTTTTTCGTGGTTTTACTTTTTTCTTTCGCCAGCTCCATTTCCATACGCCACAGCATGTTTAATGGGTTACATAGTTGCAGTGCATGCGAACAACAGATTTTCTGCGAGTTAGAAATATTTAACTAAGATAAGAGAAATTACCCAAGATATGAAAACTATCTCTGATCGCAGAATTCGATTTGTCCACTTGAAAAAAAAAAAGTAATGGTTCTACAGATACGAGTTCCCTGCTGTGGTTATGACCCTCTTATTTTTCTCCATTTAATGTTTAAAATATCTTAAATAGTTCTGAATTCTTAAACCAGTTAAATATTCAGCACCAACTCTAATTCATTGTCCTTTTCTTAAGTAAAGTGTGGAACTCGTCCATATACTATAATTTGTTTTACTTAAAATTCCAATTTTTTCTAAGCGATCCAGATCTTTTTCAATTATTTCTAGAGCTGCAAAGGGTACTTGTCTCTTTAGTCTAACACTCGGTTGCCACAATTATGACACACCTTATTTTTAGATAGACAATTCATATATAAATGTATTTGTCCACATTCATAACAAAGATTAAAAACCTTTTTTTATCGTGTTTCTTTTTTCCGGCTGAGTGTATATGTGAAATATCTCTTTTCTTCAATTTTTGCAGTATCCTGGCGTAAATTTATTATTTGTTGACATTCTTTAGTGATATTTTTTAATGTCAGCTTAGAATCTTGCCCCGGTTTTGGTAGTAGACGTGATCCTATTCCAGCGTCTTTTGGAACTGTTGTTAGCCCTTGTACAAATGTAGGACATTTGAACATATCTGGAGCTATTCATCGGCCTTTCAAATGTAGTATCCTCTTCTGTATCCTTGTTGTTCAGATTAACTCATTGTCAACGCATACTTAAAAGTGAACTACTTTCGTAAAAAAAAAAAAATATTAACAATAAAATGGTTTCCAAAAAAGAAATATCTCTTGGATTTTTGGTAGGATGTAATTAGCATCCTTTTCATGTTCAATGGCACGAATAGTCGAAATTATTTCTCGTCTGATCACAGAGAATAATCATTTTTTTTAAATTCCTCGTATCTTCAAAAATATGCTGCAAATGTGATCTCTTCTTGCCTATAGGTAAATTATTCAATTGAGTTAGTTATGGAAACCTGCGAAAAAGAGTTAGGATTATCTTGGTAACTTTCTCTTGAAAATTTTTCTAACTAAAAAAAAACACAAAAAACATTTCTCGTATTGTTCGAGGTTTTATCGATGCTGATTTTCGAGTCTTTCCATGTCTTGACTGCTTTTCTTTTTAGTTTAAAAATTTCCACTTAAACGTTTAAACTGTTTTTTGAACTTGATGAACTTCCTTTGCGTCTTTGTTCATAATTTTGTTAATACTGCATAAGTCAATGCAAAATTCCTCATTGTCAATCTTTTGTATTGTAGTCCGACAGTTAAACAGTAATATATTAAAATAAAAAATTTTAATTATTAATATCGATGTCATGTACATTTTTTTAAAATTATTAATATCGATGTAATGTACAAATTTTTTAATTATTAATATCGATGTAATGTACACATTTTTTAAATTATTAATATCGATGTAATGTACAAATTTTTTAATTATTAATATCGATGTAATGTACAAATTTTTTTAATTATTAATATCGATGTAATGTACAAATTTTTTTAATTATTAATATCGATGTAATGTACAAATTTTTTTAATTATTAATATCGATGTAATGTACAAATTTTTTTAATTATTAATATCGATGTAATGTACAAATTTTTTTAATTATTAATATCTATGTAATGTACAAATTTTGTTGGCAATGTAGTGTAAACTATCTAGTATGGATCTAAATTCAAGTTCTGTTCGTTTAGTTTTAGATTTCTGATTAAAAGGAGATTAATTGTAGAAGTCGTTACGCTATTTACGTTTGTTACTTTGTACATAACATCGATATTAATTTGTACATAACATCGATATTAATAATTAAAAAAAAAATTTAAAAAAAAACACTCATTCCATGTCATAAACGCACAACATATTTTGAATTCTAACGTCCATGGTTCGTTCGAAAAAAGAAAAAAAAACACATTCTTTTCACGTCGCAAACGCACCACACATTTGCAAATATTGACTTCTATGTTATTTCTTCAAATCAGTTATCTTGAGAAACGTTGATGAATATATAAATAATTTTCAGCTTTTCCTTTTTCATTCTCTCTCTATATATATGAGGATAAAATGAACGATATATCATAAAATCAAATTCCTTGAAGACAGGATGTGTGAAAAAGACCAAAAGAAAAACAAATTAAACACAGGAATAAATAATCAAATACCAAGAGATTTACCTGTTTTGTTCGGATCAACGAATGTTTTTGATTTCCATCATCATCATCAGCATCATCATCATCATCAGCATCATCATCAGCAGCAGCAGCAGTAGCAGCAGCAACAGTAGTAGTATATAGAAACAAAAAGACTTATTAATTTGCCATCTAACTTACATACGAGTTTATGGTATGTACAGACATAGCATGGAAATTAAAAATCGACGCTGAGAAAAGAGAGACTGCAAATTAATGCTCACCGAAATAAGTGTCTTTATTTATATACTACTACTACTACTACTACTACTACTACTACTACTACTACTACTACTAATAATAATAATGATATTAGAAATCGAAGACGTTCGTTGATCCGAACGATACCGGTAAATCTCTTGTTTTTTTATTATTTATTCCTTTATTTAATTTGTTTTCCCTTTGTCTGTATATATATATATATATATATATATATATATATATATATATATATATATATATATATATATATATATATGTATACTGTTTTGTTTTTAAAATCCCGAAACAGTTTTCATGGTAAACAACTGACGATCCCTTATATATAAAAACATATATAAAAATATATTTATATTAGAGTATATTCTTGGAAGTAAACTAAAATAGTGATTGCAGTAGATTGATTGACTTACTAGACTAAAATCTTTCAACAATTTTTTTTTTTTTTTTTTTTCAGTTTTGAAGGTTAAAAGAACTTCCGAGACTATATATATATATATATATATATATATATATATGTAAATCCCCTCATTTTTTCAAATCCTCTCAAAAACCGTGACGCTTACCTATCCACCAAAATCACAGAGTCTCCCCCTCCTTTTCTACCCATCTTCCATTCCTCTGCATACACACCCAACACACGCATCTTCATTCACCATGACCCCTAACTTTCCTGGTCAAACATTCCACTCTCCTCTTTCCCCACCCCTCCACTTCTTCACTCACTGCTATCCACATTATTCCCGCTAACCCATTAAATTTCTCAACCATTAAAACTATATATAAAAAAAAATTATATAAAAAAAAAAACTTATAGTCTCAAGTCTTCCAGTGGAAAATCACTCATGTAAGTCAATTTATTTTTTACAGTTATTATATTAGTTAGTTTCTAACACTATTTTAAGGGATCATCAGTTGTTTACCATGAAAAACTGTTTCGGGAATTTAAAAACAAGACAGTATTTGATTTCATGGCTTCCCAGCAGAGTTGATCAGACCCCACTTCCCTTAAAAGACAAAAACATATATATATATATATATATATATATATATATATATATATATATATATATATATATATATATATATATATATATATATATACGTGTGTGTGTGTGTATATGTATACATATATGTATATATATGTAGATATATGTATGTATATTTATATGTATATATATATATATATATATATATATATATATATATATATATATATATATATATATATATATATCGAATTGTGATTAATAACTTTTTGAGTAATAACCGCTTTATTTGACAGTTCAAATAACAAACAGCTGAATAGCATGGATTTAATTTAAGCTGAATAAGAGTGTGTATAATTTTGCAAGTTAACACAAAACGTTCTCACATTCCAGGCGAAACAGCTGTAGGAAAGGAAACCAAATGCCTTAGAAAAGGTATGTCACGACCACTACTATTACTAGTACCACTCGCATTCCATTGGAAAGTTATAAACTGTCACATATCTGTCAATAAATTTTTCTCACATAACTAAAAATAATAAGAGCCTTTATTTCTTTATAATATCTTTATGGATAATATAAAAGTAAAGCGACCTATTATTTTGTTATCTAATTTACATATGTGTATACGGCGTGTGATCGCACACTCTGTCAATTAGTTGGAAAGAGAGATATTCACTCCTTCTTTAAATGCTCACAGACACACTAAGAAATATTAGAGAGTGGTTGATTCAACATAGAGTGAGAGGTGGCGAGAGAAATAGATAGAAAGCTAAGAGGGAGTTGGGTGAATTGTTTAGTTAATTATAAATTACGACTAATTAGACGAAATAAAAGAAATATTTATAAACATAATTGATGTCCAGAACTGAGGAATAGTTTAGCATGTATTTTGTGTTATTAAAGTACATAATAACAGAGGCTTAGGGAAGCAACCGTTGATTAACTCACATTTTTTATAATAATGGATTACGGATGTATGAAATAGGAAATAATACCGACGAAAGTTTTTGCTTTTTGAGTTCTTCTAGTCAGCATATACTTTCTTATGTTCTGTCTCTCTCTCTCTCTCTCTCTCTCTCTCTCTCTCTTACTCTCTCTCTTACTCTCTCTCTCTCTCTTACTCTCTGTCTTACTCTCTCTCTTTCATTCTCTGTGTCTTTCTCTCTCTCTCTCTCTCTCTTACTCTCTGTCTTACTCTCTCTCTTTCATTCTCTGTGTCTTTCTCTCTCTCTGTCTCTCTCTCTCTTACTCTCTCTCTTACTCTCTATCTCTCTCTCTTACTCTCTCTCTCTCTTTCGTTATATATCTATCTTGCTCCTCTTTCCCTTCTTCTTACTCTGTTTGACTAAGACCAAAGTGTAGTATCTGTTCCGATGGATACTGCACCCCATAGATTGGTATTGTCTTGTCCTTTGGGGCTTGACTTACGCCGGTCAATGGGTCTGTCCTGTACAATTCTAGGAGGTCCACCCTCCCAGGCTTCGCCTCTCCTCTTTGGGGAGGAGTAAAATTATTGCTTACTGTCTGAGGCGCCCCTACCAGGGAATGCCAACGGGGCTGCCCAGGCAATTTTTAAATGACCAGAGTGCTCACCTCTCGGGCGCTGGCTTTTCAAACCCCACTTTCCCGACCTTGGGTCACATCTTACTTGTGGGAGTAGGATAAAAACTGGCCTTGTGCCTAACTCCTGGAGAGGAGTAAATCAATACTCTGTTTCTATTTTCAGCATCTCTCTATCATGGCTCTCTCTCTCTCTCTCTCTCTCTCTCTCTCTCTCTCTCTCTCTCTCGTTCGCTATCTCTTTATCTTGACCCTTTATCTCTGTCTCTCCCATTCTTTTCTCTTTCTGTGTTTCTGTCTTTCGCTATTTATCTATATTGCCTCTTTATTTCTCCCTCTCTCGCTATCTACCTCGCCCCTTTATCTTTATGTCTCTCTTTCTCTCCCTTCCCCTCTCCCCCCCCTCGTTCTCTCTCTCCACTTATCTGTGTTACTCCTCTCCTGTTTCAATCCCGCATCCCTAAGGCATCTCTATCCGTTTTCCTGACACACTTTATTCTTGACCTCTTGTTATTCACAAACGATTCCTTCACTCAACGAATTTTCTATTTCTTTCGTTTTTCTTCCTCCTTTTCTTTCCGCCTTTTTTCTTCTTGTTTTCTTGTTGTTGTTTGCTTTTCCCTTTCGTTTATGACCGCTTTGATTTCCATACAATTTGGCACAGTCATCCCTAGCTTATCAGCAACGTCAGTTAGCCGCCTTCTTTACGCTAATTACATTAACTGCTTCTAGGATTCGATTGGCTCATCTATATAAGGTTCGAATTATCTCCCTTTCTGGCTACCCCGTACAAGCTTTTACTCGTGAAAGTGATACTTTTTTTTAGTCACGGAAGCCTCTAATATTTAATAAAATGGTAAGACGAGTTAACGTCTCTCTGGCAGTTAACGTTTAAGCGTAACTGTTTGTAATCGGTTTTAATTTAAAACAAGTTTATTCAGTTAAAAATTTAGTGACTAAACGATACCGTATTAATTAAATTTAAGTTTCAAAATACTTAAAAAAATATTTCGTACCAGAATGTCTCATTCATCATGTACGCGATCCAAGGGAAGTGTAACGGTATGGTGGGGTGTTGTTCTTCGATTCCCACGGTTATCCGGTCGGCAGCTCATCACGTTGACAGCTGGAGTTTCGTTGGCAGACGACATGCAGCAGTAATCTATTTCCTCTCCTCTTTTCTCTCATTGTAAACTTCCTTTTCTTTCTTCTTTTTACTAACAGCTTTCGTAAACTTTATTAAAAAAGAACAACACAAACGCAATTGACTTTGAACAATGGGAGAAGCTATCCAAAAGCCCAACTGCTCTCTCGTCCGATCCAGTGAAAAGAAAAAGATCTGAATTGCCCATTCGCCACGTCACACTAGCGGCTTCCTGTCTGTGACGTAACTGCCAGGACACTAGATCCCACTCGACTTCTAATGGACAAATTCCACCCTACTTAATTCTAACCTAACATGGAAATTTCCCATTCTAATCTTATTTTTACACAATCGCATCTAAATATTATTACTTTCGTCCCTTCCCGACGAATCAAAATTTATACTGCATACATTTTAAACCACCTAATACCTCTTGAGAAATGACCCGATGTCTTAGTACATCTCTCATGAAGTTACCCAAAGTGATTACTCATTAATCTTCCAACAGCTTTTGTCTATTTGGCGCTATTTTAAGTGCAAATTGTTTGAATAGTTAATGCAGTCCAGTTTCTTTCCATATAATCTATTTGACTTTTTTAATAATAGACAATGTGCCATTTCTATAAAGGCATACCTCTAGTGAGAGGTACATCTGTATATTTCATTCAGCATAAATAGACCGACTATATCTTTCACTTGGGCAGAATCCGTTGTACCCATCAGGATGTTGAAGTGGCCCGGTGTGTTACTTCTGGTCTAATATTTATTATCAAACAGGATGATGGACTTTCTCGCCAAAAGGATCAAGCCATTCTAGTAATAAATCAATTAAATGTTTTTTTTCTTTTCTTAATAAGTTTTAAATTAGCATCCCCAGGTAAAACTTAATAGTACAATTAATAATACCAAATATAGTTGCTAATTTGACATAAGACACAATATCAGTTTGTTATTATTAAAAAAAAGAAATTTACTCTCTATAGTGATTAATTATAAATAAACAATATTTTTTTTATATATGTGGAATAATAATGAATATATATTTACTAATATAATCTTAAGAATAGTCTCAATGTTATAATTATTAATTCATTCTCAAACATTCGGAGTTGTAAAGGGATCAATCGAGTTACCTCCCTTTGCCGTTATTTTCTTGTTAAAATCCCCCTGAACCATAAATAATTAGGTTAAATTTGTTTATCGCTCCTGACCATCCTTGCAAGCGTGGGTGTATAAAAATATAAATCTTAGAACAAATTATCGCCCTTGAATTAACCTTCCCAAACATAGGTATAAGTAAAAAACAAACAAAAAAACACGGGTAAGATTGCAAAAGTATTATTAATTGAACTCCTCCAATATAAGGAATATGCTTACTTACTGTTTGTTTTGTTCATTAAAAAATAATTTCAGAACAATTGAATTACTGAAAACAAATGTACTGATATTATCTTAACAAAGTTTTAGGTGGATTTCTTTTCTCTTTGTCTGTGTAATTGTAACTATATACGACACGATTATTTTTAAAGACACGTTGCTGATTGGTGATTGCACGGACTTCATTGCCATTCTGGTTTATTAAGAACAAGTAATTTCAAACTAAATCATTCTTCTCTTGAATAAATAATGTTTTAAAAAAGTTTTTGGAATATTCTTTTAATTCTTATGACATACCCTGAAACTTTGATAACATTTCAACATGCTTTATTGATAAGAAATTTTACAAAAACGCAATACAGATACTGAATACCGTCGGAAACATGCGTAGATGTAGAGGACGTGTTAGAACTTTTATTTCCGGTTTGAATAATTGAAATTCTATTGAATATTACCCCCTCACCCCCACACGCATTTTGAAAATAATATTTATTTATAAGTAATTATTTAAAGCTGTCGCAAAATAGAGCACTTTAAGTTAAGTCGACAACAAGCCGTTATTCTGTGTAATGCATAACTCTGGCCCCGCCTATTGAGTTCTCTCGACTGCTTGCTTGATAGCCGCAGTGTTTGCTATTTAAATTTTAATTCATTTCCCATTTTTAAACAATGTGTGTTGGAGCATTGGTACGTACCTGGGCTATTGAGTCAAGCATGATTTTAGTTTCGGAGTTCGAACCGTGTGACCGGCAGGGATTGTCTCCCCCCCCCATACTGACTATTGCAGGTTTGACATGAAATTAATGTGTATATGTTTTTTTTTTGATAATATTTATTTATAAATAATTATATACATCAGAAAATGATTGAATCGATCAATTTCATTCGTCAAAATAGCAAAGTGCAGCAAGCCATGCAAAATAGCAAAGTGCAGCAAGCCATGTAAAAAGAGAGTTAGAGGATATTGCATTTATATATCGTCTGAATGTTTGTCCAAAGCGACTTTCTACATGGATATGGTAGGCATCATTACGAACTCTTCTGGCAGGCTGTTCCAAGGAGCAGAAACTATAGCCATTGGATTATCCTGTGTTCATTCATGGACTATATTGGGGCTCCCAATATCCATTACCTGAACTTTTATACTTATCGCTACATCATTCTGTTCTTGGTTTCATCATACTAGTACGGCAAGTATTTTTGGTGCTTCTTTAGAGACGCGACCGAAACGAAATATAAAAGAGGGAGATAATTCTTAAAACTTATTTTTAGAGGGGATCAAATCTGATTTCTCACAAAATGGACGCAAAAGATTTGAACTTAGAAGACCTATTGTTTTTATATAATTAAGATAATTACAAAATAATCGATTTTTGCAAACACACAGACTTATTTCAGGTGGCCAGACCTGCATCTGTGGCGCTGTGATGAGACTTATCCCATACGCAACTAGAAGCGATGAATTTGTGTGGCGATGCTCAAATTTGACACGTATGAAGACGGTGTCCATTAGACGGAGAAGTAACCCTAACTCTAAACCTGACTCTAACTTTAAAAAAAAATTTATTTGATGCTTAATTTATTTCAATAAATCTATTTGATTTTTAACGTATCCTCAGAAATTTGATTTTTTACATTTTAAATTCGATAAAAATAATCCTTACCCCCCCAAAACAAAGTTTGAATTATCTCCCATTTTTATATTTCGTCTTGGCCACGGCTCTAAAGAAGCACCGTATTTTTATTATTATTAGTGATATTATTAATATCCAACCCCTTCTACATACCCCCTCCTATTTCATTATAACTAGTTCAGTCATACCTTAAGACCCCTTTTTTCGGATGGAACCATACTACCTCCAAATCACCGTATTCCTCTATTATTGTCCTACTATATGTGCCTCTTTTGGGCAATTCACCCACTTCTTCAGATATATACGGTATATTTACCCCATGTCTTAGCGTCACGGCTAAATAAATTTAGTATTCGAATTTATCTATATCGCTAAATCCATTTTCACGTTTGAACTCTATTTTCATTTAGACGGTGCAATAATGTGAGCGAGTTTAAAATTCAAATGTCATTTAACGACGTAATTACCATAAATAAAAATAGGATCGACGTCATTCTAACTTCAAACACGTCGAAATCGACAGAGTAGGTAAAGGGAAGGAAGAAAACGTGTTACTAGAAATTAGTTAAGGTACTGGCCCAGTCCGATCACCACCTATTTCAACTTAATCCTCGCTGTCTGAATGGTATATAACTCCCTCCGATACTTCCTATACGGTGTAAGCGTCTCAATTTCTCAGTACACGAGTGATCAGATAGCCTTACGCATCCGAAGAGCCCAACTTGGGTGAAATAAATTATAGTGCAGAGACTTAACTGTTGGTTATATATATATATATATATATATATATATATATATATATATATATATATATATATATATATATATATGCACAAAGATCCGAATTCGTTCGTCGAACACTCTCGACTAGTTTTCTATCTGTGCCCGCTTCTAAGGACATATAGATCTTAATTTCCCTTGGCCGAGTGAGTATGGCTTGCAGATTCTAGGCTGACTCTGTGAACCGGGTTCGCGCCTCCCTACAGTCTGAAATTGTTACTTTCCTGCACTGATGAAGGCAATAAGCTTGAAACGCTTATAGGTATTAATAATTTAATATTTATTTATAACTATTATACTAAGCCCCTTTAAGCTCTAATGAAAAGTTCCGAATTCTTCATATAGATCTTAATTTCCCTTAATAACGTGACAGTTTCTAGTCATTATTACTTTCCTGCACTGATGAGAGCAATAAGCTTGAAACGCTAGCGTATTAATAATAATAATAATAATAATAATAATAATATATATATATATATATATATATATATATATATATATATATATATATATATATAAAGGCAATTGACGACAATGTTTATCATTGAGATTTAGCTGAATCCCAAGTGGCTAAAATCGCCGACTGCTGTCTAAACGGCCAAGTTCTAATCCCTTGCTTGTCTATCTAACTACACTAAAGAGCTGTATATATATATATAGTGTGTGTCAGGTTGTATATGAAAAGAAATCAAATAAAGTGCTCGATCATATGAGAGCTAATATAATTCATTTAGATACTGTATATTACATATTTCAACAATGTACCGCGGTTTCATCCAAAAGGGCAGATTTACTAAAGATGTCTAAACTTGCCCTTTTGGATGAAACCGCGGTACATTGCTGAAATATGTAATATACAGTATCTCAATAAATTATATATATATATATATATATATATATATATATATATATATATATATATATATATATATATATATATGTATGTATATATATGTATGTATATATATATATGTATATATATATATATATGTATGTATATATATATATATGTATGTATATATATATATATATATATATATATGTATATATATATATATATATATGTATATCTATATATATATATATATATATATATATATATGCATATATATATATATATATATATATATATATATATATATATATATATATATATATATATATATTAGACGAGACAAAATTAAATCAGCCATTATTTTTAATTAAAAATAATAAGAATAATAAATAAAATTAATAAATAAACGAAGAACTGTTTCAATTGTCACATTTTAAAATGTAGACGTCCGTATTTTACGCTAACGGTTTTCCGGCGTATTTTTTAAGAAATTCCATTCTTTCACTCGCTTTTTATTCATTTTTGCCATAAAAGACCTGAAGATGATTCCAGAGAGAATCGAAAACGTTAGTCAAACACATGGATCCTTCATCAATTCATTCCATCTACACGTCAAAAAGATCATTCGACGAATGGAAAAAATAAAAAAGGGAATCACTAAACAGAAGATTTCTGTCGTCTTTAATAAAACATGCCTTAATGAAAAAATGCTGCCTAAATACACACAATATATATATATATATATATATATATATATATATATATATATATATATATATATAGTTGCTGTGTTTCGGCGATAATGACAGCTTATAAAAGCTATCTTTTGGTGACTCAATGAGAGAGAGTGAGAGAGAAAGAGAGTTAAATCCCTTACATGTATTATATGGACGTAGTAGGCTGTTATTTCCTCTTAACTTTGACTACACTAGACAAAAAAAAAGTATCATACGCTGCGAAACTCAACACTTTGTTCGCCTATTTCACTCCAGCGTGTTCAAGAAATTTTGATTTAATATCATCTTCAAACATTAATTACTATTATTAGACCCCTACGTCTGGCTCTTCCAAATACGTGATCTAAACAGAGGGTAGCATACTTATTTCCCCCCTAATTTTTTACTCATGCCACGTACCTCACATACACCGCCGAAAATATTAAATAAAGAACTAATATTGAAAACACCGATTACAGACTTTACCAATTCATATCTACCTCGGGCAACGCCGGGCATAGATTCCGCTAGTTTATAAATAAAATAGTTATCCACGTACACGTATTTCGCTATATCTACATCTCTTCAGCATATGGCTATATTCGAACCCACAACCACATTGTTAGTAGTCCGAGATGTTACTGCTGACCTATGAAGATTTATATACGATCTTTATAAAGTATTTCCAAGTACTGCAAACATAAGTGCACGCAACGCCGGCATACCTATATATTGATGATAAGAAGTAACGTATATGGCTTTACGTAGGAAACTCCTTGATTTATTTCGAACGTGCAGTTCGCGATAAAGTGAGGAATGAAATACGAAGTTGTTTCACGAGAGATAAACAAATAACGAATATGCGCAGCTTGTGGCTTGTAGCTTCAAATTTAGCCTGGCTTACTGTAAGAATCGCATGTACAAGTGACCTTGTATATCTTGCCACTCGACACGGGTACAATTCCATGTCTGTGAAGCATGAAGATTTCTTAGGCATTATTATTGGAATGGTTATTTTTGAACGTATCCTGTTCTTTCTTCTTCTTTTCCCCCATTTCTACGTCGTATCGTACAATGCTTTCACTGTTGGGAAGCCAAGTAGGTAGCGCAATGAACTCGAACCCAATCATTTCAAAGATTCAATGCGGTTGTAAGTTCATCGTCTCTGATGACATATCTACATGCGAAGAATGGCAAATTGGGATTTGGAAATATAAAAAAAAAAATCGAAAATAAACTTGGAATGAATATAAATAAATAAAATAAAATAGTTGTTTTGAATAAATTAGATTAAAAACAACTTGAGGATGATTGCAGTGTAGGACAGCGCCCATGGCAAAGCAAATATTGCATCTTCTAATCACTAGACAAGGAGTTGTCAACCTATGGCACAAGTGCCAACAGCGGTCGATTGCACAGTAACAAATGGCGCATTGACCTCCTGGGATTATAAAAGAAAAGAAAAGACAACGTTTTCATGCAAAAAAGACAAAAACACAAAGAAAAACTGATTCCTCAATAAAAATACAACGGGAATTTAAACAATTTATGGCGACAGGAAAAATCGGCTGAAATTAATTCTAATCTAAAATATAATAATTTTCATTAATGTTAATGTTCTGTATGCATCAATTAGCAGGTATGGTCAAAATTTTATTCTGATAGCAAAAAGTGATGATAAAACTCTTCAAATAAAAATATGTTTAAAGTAAGTAAAGTTTATCGTGCTTATGGAGGCAGCATGAACTGCGAATGCTGTTTAAAAGTATCGACTGTCGATTGGACAAAATCTTAAATCAATCACAGACGCAGAAATATTTCCTTCCTAATGTCGCGCATAATATAAAAACCTAAATACCAGCATCCTTTCTCTCACTTCTTTCAGTTTTTTTTTTCAGACTCCAATACGTGAACACGCCCTAAATCCAGCCTAAGCCTAGGAGCCGAACGTTCTAAGACACTCTGAATCCTCATTTCTACTAACTATTACCTTGATTGTCCTAATAAGTTGTCAGTAAAAATTATATTATTCCCACACTATGTGTGTGTGTGTGTATGATACAATATACAGATAATAATCCGACATAATGTGCAGACTAAACGAAACGAAAAAAGAATAAACAAATGCAACACAAAAGTCCTCGTGATGAAGCTTCTTAAATAAATGCAAACAAAATCGAAGTCCTCGACATGGCTTGTTTGATCTGATCTTGTTTTTTTATGTTGCGTTTATATACTCTTTTTCCATTTTATTTCATTTACACATCAATCTATGGGTCAGTTCTTTCCCCAGAATTCTTGAACACTGGTACCACAAAGGCAATTTTCTGTGAAACAGTGATTTCAACCGACGCAATCTGTCCTTTTAGGGCGCACCAATATGCATCAGGGAAATCAGGCCCTACGTAGAAACAAGTGGAGATCTAAGAACTAGTACATATTTCGACTGTCCACGCATTGGCCAGGGCGGGCGCCAGGCCGGCGGGAAAAAGTGTGTTACGTGTCAGAAGCAATTAACCAGATACAATGGATGAGCAAAGCCAGAGAGAAAGCTGGTATGTCGATAACGGCCGTACGATTTTGGTCAAGAGTCTTTTGGTCGCTCCCCTCCCCCCGATGGTAGAGAGAGAGAGGGAGAACGGGTCCTTTACGGTGACAGGAAAGAAAACAACCCAACGAGAGAGAGAGAGAGAGAGAGAGAGAGAGAGAGAGAGAGAGAGAGAGAGAGAGTATGTTTATTTACTCCTCGGCAGGAGTTAGGCACAAGGCCAGTTTTATCTTACTCCCACAAGTAAGATGTGACCACAGCTTGGGTCGAGTAAGTGGGGTTTGAAAAGCCAGCGCCCGAGAAGGTGAGCACTCTGGCCATTAAAAATTGCCTGGGCAGCCCCGTCGGCATTCCCCGGTAGGGGCGCCTCAGGCAGTAAGCAATAAACTTACTCCTCCCCAAAGAGGGGAGGCGAAGCCTGGGAGGGTGGACCTCCTAGAACTGCACAGGACAAACCCACAGACAGGTGGAATCAAGGCCCGAAGGACAAGACGACACCCGTCTATAGGGTGCAGTATCCATCGGAACAGATACTACACTTACTTCCTTTTTGTGCCAGGTAAAGTTGTACGCTTTTCGTCTTTGTTGTTGAGGCGAGAAGGCGTCACGACACAGTCAGAGCTGAGATCCGGGCCGAGCTGGTCGTGATTCTCTCGGATCCCGAGGGAGCCGTTGCCCCGGGCCCCACCATCGTTTTCCAACAGAGATTAATGTCTCAATTAATACCAACAGTTGTAAAAGTTCACACACACACCGTTTCTCCAAACATAGATTAAGTTACAACTTATTTAACAACTGGGAAATCGTAAATAGAGGCTCCGCCATCGTTTTCCAACATAGATTAATGTCTCAATTAATACCAACAGTCGTAAAAGTTTCCCCGCGGCTGGCAGAGAAGTGAGTTGAACGAAAAACGTCGGAGAGAATAGACTTTTTGCCATCGCCCTTCCCTCACAGAGTAAGAGTTCGTTGACTGTTTGCGAACATCTTCGTGCACTAAGACGACGACTAGTTTAGTAAACCAGGACAATTTACCAAAATAAGAGACTCAAAAGAATTCAACTGTAAAATTAATCCTTCCTTTGATTGTTTTAATAATTAATTGGATACAAAAGGGAACCGCGGCGTTTGTTGACTTATTTCTGTTGTCGATTTGTTTTTTGTGTAGCATTGCCTTCACAGCGAACCGGCGAAGCGAGTCATCCCGACCTAGAGGAGATACGACCGACACATCTTGGTTTTTTACTGCCACTAAGACGATCATAGCCAGAAAGGGTGTTCACAGTCTGGAAGGATTCCTGCGCCGAAGACGGTTCTCATTACATTTGATGCCGTCGCAAGGAAAAAGAGCGTGTGGGGACCCGTTATATTTCCAGTTATCAGAGAAGCTAGATCCGGCAAGCCATTTGTTATAGGGGTTTGAGAGGACAGGGGCCAACTCAGCAGAGCATTTATGTATTACTATAGCAGAGATAAGATCAGACCCCCATGCTTTAGAAGTGTCAATGTTTTTATTTTATTATTATATCCAGGACATTAACACACATTATATATTATTTGTACTCACTAGGAGGTATTACACAAGTCATCATCGATGATCGCTCAGCGACAACAACCGGTGGTGTTCCCTGAAATCTGAGTGACAACAAGCCTCTCCAGATTTCCAGTAGTGTCCACCTCTTTACGATACCCACGATAAATGAAATTGCGGTATCGCAACAGTCGTCTACCATTGATTTCTCGCTAGTAACGACCATTAGTCTCCTCTGGGATTTCGGTTGTAATAAGCCTCTCCAAGGTCCCAGTACTCTCCGCACTCTTCCAGTTGAGGTCTGGTTAGTGCTCTCCCTCATCGGCCTTCCCATCCTCCTTGACTCTTCACGACCATTTTGTGTCGCATCAGCCTCGGCTGGTGCCATCACTTTTTTAGGAGGGGCGGAGTTTATGAAATTTCTTGGTTCGTGCGGTGGTGTTCTTCATGTGGTTTTGCTTTCTTCCTATTGTAACTTCCATGTAGCTGGTTACCATTCGTAACTTATGCGGGTTGGTTTCCGCATTCAAGGATTTTCCTTAAGATTGCAGCTGTTTTGATTATTGCCGTTCTTTTGTATGATCTCAGTGATACTTTCATTCCAATTTCTCCCAGCCTTTTCTATGATTATTGGTATTATTTTGAATTTCTTCATGTTCCATATTGATTCCAGTTCTCTGGCAAGTTTTGTGTACTTGTTTTGTTTTTCCATCTCCTTGATCTTCACTCTGTGACCTGCTAGAACGGCGAAGTCTACAATTTGGCAGGGTTTTTCCTTCTTGTCGATTATTATGACATCCGCTCTTCTTGCTTGTATGAGTTTATCTGTTTGTACATCCATGCCCCAAGGAATTTTGTGTTTTTCTATTTTCCAGTACTGCTCCTGGTTTATGTTTGTACCATTTATCTGTGTGTTCAAAATTCAATCGTTTTCATAGTTCCCAGTGTACTGTTTTCTCCACACAGTCATGTCTGTTCTTGTATTCTTTTTTGGCTAGTTTGCTGCATCTATCTATATGATTTACTGTTTCGTCTCTTTGCCCACACAGTCTGCATTTACTTTTTTCCTGGGTTTTATCTATTTTAGTTTTTATGCTGTTTGTCCTAATCGCATTGTTCTGTGCAGCCGTTGGTAAAGATTTCGTTTCGCTGTTCAAGTGTCCTTTTCTTAGCCACGCCGAGCTATTTTCGTTGGATTCTTCTCTTGTTAGTTTTATGAAGCGTCCATGTAATTGTTCTTCTTCCCACTTTTCTTTTCTTGTCTGTTTGTTTCTGGTTTCGGTGCTTCCCGAATTGTTCGTTGGGGCGGTGTCTCTTGCTGCAGTGATTAGGCTTTCCGTGTTCTGGGTTATGTATTTCTCCAGCTCTTTTTTTGTGTCTTCCACACAATCTTCTATACTTTCCAGTTTTCTTCTCCATTCGTTTCTTTTCATGTAGAGTCTGCCCTATCCTTTTTTTGGGTGTAGTGCGTTGTGCATGGTCATTAATTTTCTAGTCCTCTGATCAAGGTGCCTGAGTCCTTTTTTAGTCCCGTCTAATAATGGTCCAGAGTATCTTATTAGTGATACAGCCCATGTGTTTATCCCTTTTAAAATCTCCTTGCAAGATGCCTCTCTGTATTTTTTTTTTATCTGAGTCAGGTGTTGTCCTCCACTTATCAAGGCCCAGATGCCACTCGAGGATAAGGGTTAATGAATTTGTCAGGTGGACAGTGAGACCGTGATGATTGGTAACGCTCGCTAAAACTGGGTAGAATTTTATTCAAGAACAATGCTCAACAAATGTTGCAGTCATCTGGGAAACAAACCCGCGGTATTGTGTTCCGCAGACGGGTAGTTCTAGACATGAAACTCTGCTCATGGAAGCTCCGTTTAGTTTAGTGCCTAGTTTGTGTGTACACAGAGGGAGAAAAGGTAATTATTGACAGTGGTTATAGATAGACGAGTTTTAGTTGTGAATGTTTTACAGGAAGAACCATAGATTGGAGCTCAGTCGAGCACCTATCATGAAAATAATGATACAGCAAAGAAAGACTAGCTACCTCTCTTCTGCAGGCGGATGGACAGTCACAACATGCGAAGAATCGCACTCTCTTCTCAGCCGGTAGGTGTTCTTTATTGTCACGCAGTCAACCACCGGGCAAAAGAATATCAACATTAACGTGGACGGCATATAAATAAGGAAGATTTACTGGTTTAAGAAGCTGAAACGATTATGCACAAGATTTCAATTGTATTTGTGTCCCAAGAAAATATGACTGAGTGGATAGTCAGTTAATGTAGGACACAAGAAAGGACAGGCATGCTAACAACTACCACCCAATCGTCTTCCTACTGATAATGCCGAAGCTACTGATAACAATTATGGAAGATAATCTGCATAAGCAGCTGATAAGTAAAATTCTATCAGATGAGCAGGACTACAAGAAGAGATCACGATGAACAAAAGCTCAATTGCTTGTATGCAAGGAAATATTCACAACTAAAACTCGTCTACCTACAACCACTGTTTGCATAAAACTAAACAAAGCTCCCATGAGCAGAGTTTATTTGCTAGAACTGCCCGTCTGTGGAACTCAATATCGTGGGGCTGTTTCCCAGCTGAATATAACATAGTCTTTTTCAAGTCTAATGTAAACAGATTCTTGTTGAGTCGTCCTCTTAAATAATCAAATTCTCCCCAGTTTCAACCATCGTTACCAATCATCACGGTGTTGTCTCAACGTCCACCTGACAAACTCGTTAACCCTTATCCCCGAGTGGCTTTTTGGCCTTGATAAGCGGTGACTCTTTTGTAAAAATAAATTCTAAAGTACTGCCTGGACATACTACAAGGAAACACATGCCATGGTGCTTATTCGTTGATCCGGAATACTTGGAAACGGTTTGAACAACTAAGAACATGTTTACGATATAAAGCTAAAAAATTTCTCACACCTGCCAGTATCCTATATCTCTACAAAGCAACCATTCGTCCATGCATGGAGTATTGTTGCCACATATGGGCATGTGAACCAACTATTTGTCTCTTCTTTCTTATACACGATCCAATAAAGAGCCTCTAATCTAATAGGTCCTACACTGTCTACCAAGCTCCAGCCTCTGTCTCATCGCCGCAATATTGCATCCATGTGTTTGTTCTCCAATGGAATGTGCTCCGACGAACGTGCTGCACTTGTGCCCCCTCAACGCAAATACCCCGACAATCAGAAAATATTACCCTTCTAATCTAATCCAATAGCTTCTTTTCTTGCGATCACTTGCCTTTAGAATTCCCTCCTTGCTCCCTGTTTCTCCGACTGTACGAATATGCAGAAATTTAAATATAATGTGAACAAATATCTTGGCGGTTAATTCATAGTAGCCTCTTACGTCCTAGTGACAGTGTGCCTTGTTTGGGATGAATATAAGTAAAAACAAAACTAGGAAAATCTTGTCACTGGACGGATATCTATACACCAAAAGTAATGATGCAGGACTGTATTTGCTGGGGAAGAAAAAGAGGAAGAGGACCGATTAACATTGAAAGCAAGTTCACATATGTCTAGCTCACAAAAAAGAGATGATTCAAGCTGCTTTGAAATGAAAGATGTTGAAGAAAAGAATCTTCAGGACAATCAAAAGAGGAAGCATGAAAAGAAAATCAAAACTGGAAGAAGAAAGCTGTGCATGTGGAGTTTATGTGTCAAATAGCAGATGTATCTGGAGATGATTCATTGAGACGACCAATGAATGATTTTTGCTTTTTTAGGAGGGGGGTCATGGTACAGTCGCTTGGAGAATGAGATTGGTTCTATACAAATGTTTTCTGACCTAATAACCAAACCGACTATATACGCTAGATACGTTGACGATATCCTCATCGCTACCAAATCCCACGAAAATATCATAAAACTCCAGCGAACTCTAGAAATCCACCCAGTCTTTACATTTACACATGCATTAAATATTCACAATAAAATCCCCTTTCTAGATGTACCAATAGACTCAAATAACCATACACTTATAAAAAAAAAATCACAAATAATTACTTCAGCCCCTCATGTATCACAGTGAATGTTCACAAAAATATAAAATAGCCCTATTAAAAACCTTGCCCATCGCACACACACTATATTCAGAGCACTATTTTATAAATAACTAGTTAACAGTAAACAAACCTTAATCAATAACAATTTCCCCAATAGAAATGTCGATCAACAAATCAAATTATATATAAACTTCCAAAAAATAAGAATAAACCCACAACGAAAAGGACACTTTTCACCTAAAAATCAAATTCACCCTTTATTTGAGGAAGAGATGCAATATAGATAGACAGATATTGCAACTGCCATTGTCGATGTAATCTTTTTCCAGCGATAAAATCTCTGTGAATCAATGGCGTCCGATATGAAAAAAAAGTTCGAGTTCGCTGCCCTTCTCAGTTTTCATTCCTCGTGTTCTCTGTTCCATCACTAACGGAAGCACACCTGACGTGTTCCTTGTCACGGCAGTTATTATTACAAATTTGAACCTAGTGAAATTGAAGATACGGAAACGAAATCAAATGCTGAAAAATCCTGCATGAGAAAAGTCGTCTGCAACTAAATCTGTTTATGACCGCGCAACAAGAAGTTGACAAAAAAAAGTCGCCGACAATTACCGATGAATGCCGATTATTTAACATGTGCTAACGTCATTTTTTTATTTGTGCTATTTATTTGTGAGTACGACTATATGAAAGGTAAAAATAACAAAAAATCTTTAAATTATGATTTAGTGTGATCAATCTAAAAGAATGAACAGTTTACGTAGGTATGGGCGATGGTCTCAGTTGTTGTGATAACGGATATCCTCAAACCACCACTTACTCGCGCCACAAATACACTTGACCCAGTTTCTTAGCAAACGGACATGTTTGAACGCTTTTTTTAATCCACAATTTATGTTTATGATTATAGTGCATCACAACAAGCATTTTTCTCCAAAACTAAAAACGCGGTAGTAATTATTCTGCAAACCGAATCACTCATGTGTGAGCAATTACAATGAAAATTAGTGCATTTAGTCGGGTTTAGATTTAAATAAAGATATGTAGGGTCCTGAAAGTTGTAGCAGATTTAGAAAATTCATTGGTGTTTCTAATAATCTTTATTGTGGTCTTGCCGAGTTTAATTTTGTCTGGTGGAGTATCAAGCTAACTGCTTTTACTTGAGGTAACATCACGTATTAGCCAGTTTATTATACTATGTTATTTTGAATTAGAGTTTACTTGTAGAGTGAAGTATCCTCATGTCAGGTTGTCCTGACAAACCCCTGTACAGAGAGACCAGATCAATGAGATTGCAGACACCCCAATACAAACAAATAAGAAAAGGACAGATTCAGGTTGACACCGGTTGATTTCACTTCCGGTTACTCGCGCACACACATTGAATCTGTAAGCAGACGGATAATACTAAAACGTTTTTAATTAAAACTACTCTGCGTTGTTTGTTTTTTCGTATTTATTTTAAGAAAAATATTACAGAGATTTGTTTCTGCAAGCAAAAAGTATAAACAAACGTAATAACATTTAACAAATACATACTTTTATTTACAAAAAGTATAAACAAACGTAATAACATTTAACAAATACATACTTTTATTTACAAAAAGTATAAACAAACGTAATAACATTTAACAAATACATACTTTTATTTACAAAAAGTATAAACAAACGTAATAACATTTAACAAATACATACTTTTATTTACAAAAAGTATAAACAAACGTAATAACATTTAACAAATACATACTTTTATTTACAAAAAGTATAAACAAACGTAATAACATTTAACAAATACATACTTTTATTTACAAAAAGTATAAACAAACGTAATAACATTTAACAAATACATACTTTTATTTACAAAATGTATAAACAAACGTAATAACATTTAACAAATACATACTTTTATTTACAAAAAGTATAAACAAACGTAATAACATTTAACAAATACATACTTTTATTTACAAAAAGTATAAACAAACGTAATAACATTTAACAAATACATACTTTTATTTACAAAAAGTATAAACAAACGTAATAACATTTAACAAATACATACTTTTATTTACAAAAAGTATAAACAAACGTAATAACATTTAACAAATACATACTTTTATTTACAAAAAGTATAAACAAAAGAATCGTTTACACTTCGCCAAATTTTTCGTGTAAACCTTTTTTTTTAAATAAAACTTTTCTGCGTTGCTTGGCTTTTCGTATTTATTTTCAGAAAGAGGGGGTATATTAAAAAGAACATTACAGAGATCGTGTCCCTATTTATGTGTCTCCCACGAGGGTGGAGTTATACACAGGGTCGGGTTTTAATGTAGGGTGCGTCTTTTTTAAATTAAAACTATTCGTTTAAATTTTGTAAACATTTAATAAAAAAAAGTTTACAATTTGTTTTTCTGTAAGCAAATGTGTAAACAAACAAAATCATGTTTAACTTTGTTTTAATTAAAACTATTCTGCGTTCTTTTGTTAATATCTTTCCTGCCCTCGGTCAGTGAAGGAGAAATCCTGAGTGCCCCCTTTTAGGTAGTCTGATTTTCCCTACATTAAAACCCGACCTTGTGGGGATGTAAAAAGTTAGTAACTTTTTAAATTAAAAATGTATTCTTTTTCTATAAATTTCTAAAGTTGGTTTTTAATGTTGGGTAAATCCAGTTCTCTCCAGAATTTTCTCTAGTAGACAAGTGTGTGTATGTACTATACAAATTGTGACTCGTTGGGTGACTCATTGAGTTTGTGTTAGAGTGTTTGAATCAAGAAAAACTGAGTTTGTAAAGCCAGTTAAACATTAAAAAAATAAAAGGATAAAATACAAAATGAGTCTCGCGACGAGATAGAAGTACATATATTTATTTATATTTAAATACATACACATTGGTCTTTATTATATATATATATATATATATATATATATATATATATATATATATATATATATATATATATATATATATATTGGTACAGAAAAAATAGTACAACATTAGTACTGTCGGTTTCAAGCTCAGAAGGGCTTAACCATCCGGCTCTCTTCAGCTTATGTTGTCACCTGTATGTCACCGGATGGTTAAGTCCTTCTGAGCTTAAAACCGACGGTACTAATGGTGTAGTAATTGTTCTGTACCAAAAAAGAAAGAAATATTACGCTCTTAATTTTGATTCTGAATTAATCGAGCAGTCTGGTGAGATTTTTCCCACCATATTACAAAAGATGATATATATATATATATATATATATATATATATATATATATATATATATATATATATATATATATATATATATATGTATGTGTGTGTGTGTGTGTGTGTGCGTGTGTGTGTGTATGTGTGTCTGTGTCAGATTAGTTTGAGAACTCCATCAGAGTGCTCGATTATTAAGAAAATTCAAAAATAAGAGTGTAATATTTATTTATATATGAAGATGTTGTTTTGATCTTCTGTAACACACACACACACACACACAGACACACACACACACACACACACACACACACACATATATATATAAATATATATATATATATTATTATCACTTACTAATATATATAAACAGGCATAATGTACGAGCCAGCTATTGATTTTATTATTCATGATTCTGATCACATGACTGGTATAAACATGACCTACAACACAACCTTAACCGACATATTAGATTACGTAATAATAATCGGATCAATCAATGAGATAGCTATATATAAAGTTGTAGTTCCTGTCTGCTTGTTTGTTTGTCCACGAACTCCTCCTAGGATTTCGGATATTTACCCCAATAACCGTATATATTCTGAAAATACATTATCGGGTACTTGAATAAGTATAATTCATAATTTCATATCGATCAAAGAGAAGTATACAACATTATCGCGGGGTCTACGTTCTCGCTTGATATCCATAAAAAGGAAATATGACGTTTTATAACATTTTATTTATTACTTGAAAATTATAGAATGTGATTTGTCACACATCCCTTCCCATAGGATAGTTTTTTTTGTTTTTGTTTTTTTTTTAAACATAGTTCACCCCCAAACAAGGCAGGCCGCCAATGTAGACGTAAGGGGCCACTGAGAAAAAAGAGGAGAGAAGGTTGGGGGCAGTCAACCTAAATTGGGATCTGCGCAGCGAGATGTATATTTACATTAGTTTAAAACTTCTGCATGTCTGTACTGTCGGTGAAACAGGGGGCAGGGAGGGAGTTCCAGAGGCCAGCAGCACGAGGAAAAAAGCTATTTGAGTAGAAGGCTCTCCGACATCTGGGGACCTCCACAGTGAATTAATTGTCGAGTTTGTCTAGTGAATTTACGTCGAGGAGGCATCAGAGTAGCCAGTTCATCGGAGCATAATCCATTAAAGTATTTGTAAAACAAGCACAAGGATGCTACATTGCGGCGATGGGACAGAGACTGGAGCTTGGTTGACAGTGAGGGACCTAGTTGGAATTACCTACTAGACACCATCCTCAAGTGTCTTCGGTCTCTCTGTACAAGGGTGTGTCATAACAACCTGGCATGAGCATACTTCACCCTACAAGTAAAGCCTGACCAAATATTCAAAATAACATAGTATTCTAAGCCCAAATAAGATCCATCATCACGGCTTCATTCAAGGAATGGTAAACCTTTTAGTGATGTTACCTCAAATATCAGCACTTAGCTGGATACTCCACCAGACTAGATGAATTCTTGTCCTGGACTACTGTATTGCGCCAATAAACCACAAGAAAACTATAGTATAACATAGTTAACTAGTTAATTAGGGATAGGAAAATTAATGTTCTTAACTTCTTTACTAACTCAACGTTTGAGAGGTAAAGGAGAACTTTAATGGAATATCTATGTATCTCATACAGAGATCAAGTTTGAGCCCCAGAAAGGGACCTCTTGATTGCTGAGAACTTCGACTGAAGTAAAATGAATAAAAAGAAAAAATCAATGCTGAGCACATCCCTCGGTCTCAGCTCCAAAATTGAATGTTATAAAATGTAAACAAATAGAATACAAAAAGTAATATCGTTTTATATATTCGGCGCATATATATATATATATATATATATATATATATATATATATATATATATATATATATATATATATATATATAATATTGTGGTAAATATTATAAAATACAGGGAATTTTTTCCTTCGTCGTCTACGAGTCCTAAGTGTGGCTAGACGTAGCGAGATTCCGCCATGACCTGGTAGAAGTCTCAATTGGCGCAACAGATAAAGGTGTTAAGTAAAAATCAATTATAAGTGACAGTCTTTTGGCGCTTGAAGGTTCAATCCTCACTACAGACGATACTAAATAAGAATAACATTTTTTAAAATACTAAAGACTTCTACCCGCTCACGGCTGACGGAACGAGAACAATCTAACCCGTGGATTAAATAAAGAATGGTTCGAAATCCCGTTTAGATTCCCGAGTTTGACATAAAGATAACCAAGTTCGACAAGTTGCACCTGAAAATGGTCGGAGGTTACATCGGCTGAAACGTTGTGAAAATAACACCCAAGATTAGAACAGTAGCCCGAGTCATTCAAATAATACAAATGATCAATCCTCATTTTAAAAATTCTGAAACAAATTTCTTTACTTGTTTTTTTTTAATAACTTATATTCATATAAAAATGCAACACATTAAATAATATTAACGTGTTAATCTTATCAATTTATATTTCTTGTTCATGGATTCACGAAAAAAAAAATAACAACATTTTATTTGAATGTGAGACATTTTTATTTTACAACAAAAATGATTTTATTTAAAAATTTAAATATTAATTTATGAATTTAAAATGCATAACTATTACGTAATTAATAATGTTGTTGGATTGCTTTTGTCCTAATGCGTGACTACGGGGGCTCAACCATTGGTTGATTTAGCTACGTGGTCCCTCATATAAAAAGTGTGACTCAGAAGTAACCTTCCTCTTTCCCCCTTTTCGGCCTTATTTTTGGTTTAATTACCGAAGCTACTTTGTTCGTTTGTCCACTGCCCCCGTTGTGTCCAGGCTAGTTCTGTGACGTGCGAGCACTCGACTCCTCACCATTAAACCAGTTTTGACGAGGTGCTTTTGAGGCAACATGCACTAAGTCATTTCTACATCCATACAAGTTATGTTCGACGTGCCCCTACACATCTCAATAAGTCTGTATTTCATATATCCACATATTAGGAAGCTTTGACATGTGTGCACAGTTTCGGTGTATTACTTGTGTTTACAAATAAATCCTGTTATATTTTTATAAGTAAGATTTGATTTTTTTGTTTATCTCTTTTCTTTATGCGTAAGAACTATTAAGAAACCGATAATTCTTATAATGTGTAGAAAATGGATCATAATTTGAATCTTTACAAATTCTGTTCGCATGTGATTCACACGATTTTGTTAAATATTATTATTTAATTATTCGGTGGTGTTAAGTTTAATCAACTGAATATAGTTCCACCTGACCAATTAGTGACGAGGTCAGTGACTCTAATCTTAATGTTACGTGATGAAATCACTACGCTACAAGAACTACCACGTGACATGTAAATAGTGCTAAATTAGGCGCCAAAAGAGATTCAACTGTTTTATATTTAGTTCGCAATAAAAGTTTGTGCCTCGTGCACGCGTATTAATTTTTCCTCATTGATTCTTGTCTTTTCTTTCTCGTCTTTGTGGTTTAATAGCCTACCACTATGTTGCACTCTAACACGTTTAGTTTAACAGGTTATGGGCCCAGTTATGGACAGCATAGGCTTGTGTTCCAGGGAGACAAAGGAAAATATGAACTATGGGAAGTGAAGTTTCTTGGCTACATGCGAACTCAAAAACTGTACAACACCATTACTGTGGAGGGCAATACTGAAATAAGTCAGAACAAAAACGCCGAAGCCGTTGGTGAATTAGTACAGTACCTCGATGACCGAAGTCTTTCGTTGATCATCCGAGATGCGAAGAAAGACGGTAGGAAAGCTTTTAATATTTTAAGGGGACATTATCTGCCACGAGGGAAGCCAAGGATAATCTCGTTATACACGGAATTAACGTCATTACAAAAGAAGCCGGAAGAAAATATTACTGATTACGTAATAAGGGCGGAAAATGTCGCAACTTTTTTTTTAAAATGCCGGCGATACGATTAGCGATGGTCTGTTAATCGCAATGATTATAAAAGGATTGCCAAATGAATACAAAACTTTCACTACGGTGATAACACAAAAAGAAGCACCGATGACATTTCAAAGATTGAAGACTGCGCTCCGAAATTTTGAGGAAACTGAAGAAAAACAGGGAGATACAGGCGCAAACGCGATAATGAGTGTGAAAGAAAAGCGACACAATAAACAACCAGCAAACATATTCAGACAAAAGGGTTACAAAAAAAAATTCAATGGATCATGTTTCTCATGTGGAAAATATGGACATAAATCGGAAAATTGCCGAACATCTTCACGCTGGTGCAAAAATTGTAAACGAAAACACACGATACTGTAATATCTTCATATTGTGCCCCATAAAGCGTGGAAGGGGGAGTGGGGGACTTGTCGGCACATGTTCCCCTACCAATACAGAAGAGGGTGGAGGCGGCGAAGTTGGTCAAAAACTGTGTCGACAGGATGTTTGCCATATGACATCAGCCCATGCCAACGCGTGGGCGAAAGACTCAACCAATCAGGTGAGGGAATCCTGTTGTCATATACGGGTGGCAAAATCAAATCGAGGGAGAGGACACGAGGAGTCGAGCTGCTGTCACCGGCGAGAGAGGACGTCTCTGAGGAGACGGCCTCGGCTGAGAAAGAAAAAACACGAGGAGTCGATCTGGGGTCAGCGTCAAGAGAAGACGTCTCTGAGGAGACGTCTTCGCCCCGGAGAGGGGTCGAGCTTCGAGCATTAAAAGCGGACTGTTAAAAAACAAAGTGGAAAAATAAAGGCGTCGAGCTTCGGCGTCCGTGAAGAGAGGACGTATCAGAGAATCAAACGCTCACCAAGCAGCAAGATTCAGAAAATTTATACCCGCACACAAAGCCTTGGAGAAGGTCTCGAACAGACGTTAAAAGCGGACGCCTAAGAGAATCAAACGCTCACCAAGCAGAAAGATTCAGAAAATTTATTCCCGCACACAAAGCCTTGGAGAAGGTCTCGAACCGACGTTAAAAGCGGACGCCTCAGAGAATCAAACGCTCACCAAAGCAGCAAGATTCAGAAAATTTATTCCCGCGCACAAATCAAAAATAGATAAATAGAACTTCGAAATCTAACGCGGAAGAAATGCAGCGACATTTATTACGGCTGTATGCCGGACACATAAGGAAACCCCGTCAAATAGAATTTGATTGCGACCGATCAGTAGATCAAAGAGTCTCTCCAGCGTCGAGATTGTGTATATCTCAAGGCCCTAAAGAAAATAACAGCTCGTTAACGCGAACCATAGAATCCAAAATTCTATAACATATCCTTCTCTCCGCCGTCAACAAAACAAAAGAAAAACGTATGTGTTTACAAATCAGGACAAATAAAAAACAAAACAAAAAACAAACAAAAAAGAATCGTATATTTAATTGTCCTAAATCAACTTTCATTTTGTTTGTGTTCTGTTTTCTCATTTGTTTTCCTCGAGTTCATAAGAAAAAAAAGGAGAAAAATAACTTTCCTATTTTTATTTCCATAGCGGCTAGAAGCCTTTTTAATTGATATAATTGAACTCGTTACGGTCTCTTCACAAAAGAGCATTGTACTCGCTCAGGAACGCGTGAAAAATAAATTTAACAATTATAACATTTGGTTTTCGACACAATTATAACTTTGGTGTCAGGAAAAGAACTTTCCTATTTTAATTTTCATAAAGGCTATAAGCCTTCATATTTGCTATAATGAACTTTATTTCGGATCGACTTTCTCCGAATAAATGCAAACCAGCCTCTTTTTTTAAATAAATAAATACTTGTTGTGTACTGTTAATTTGTCTTGCTTGTTTATATATGTTTATAATTTGTGATAGGATGTGTATTCATTTCATGAAGTACGGGTTGATTTCCTTTCATCGGGTTTTCAACCTGTGCACATTTTACATTCGTGGCTGAACTACGTGTCGGTACGTTCAGAGTCTTACTACCACTATTATAACAATACGAACTTTTGTCGAAAAACGCACGAGGGACACACTACTAATGGAAACGCGATAAACCATGTATCAGATAAGGAAACATATATTTTTTCAATTAATAACGATAGTGATTCCTCATATCTTGACTTATTAGTGGATTGTGGAGCCACAACCCATATTTTAAATGACGAATCCAAATTTATTAGCTTCGATGATAAGTTTGATTCTTCCCGCCATATTGTAGAATTGGCTGATGGTAGCCGTTATAATAATTTGGCGCTAAAAAGGGGAGATGCTTATATTAAAATGACTGATACGAATGGAAAAGTACATATAAACATTTTAAAAGATGCTTTGTATATACCTTCTTTCAATAATAACATTTTTTCAGTACAAACGGCAACAGAAAGGGGTGCTCAGGTAGAATTTAGACCCAACTCGGCAACATTAAACACTAATGGGACGAAATTTAATGTATATAAGAAAGGTAAACTATATTATTTTAATAATGTAACTTCTCCGAAGAAAATAAAACATTCACTAGAAAAGTGGCATAATATAATGGGACATTGTAACACCGAAGATATAATGAAATTAGAAAAAAACGTTTCTGGCATGGAAATAAGTGATAAAAAAACAATTTAATTGTGAAATATGCCCACAGGCGAAAATGCCCCAATTCAGAAATAGATTGCCTGACAAGCGAGCAACAAGAAGACTCGAACTAGTACATATTGACTTAGCTGGTCCAATTGAACCTACAGCTCAAGATGATTTTAAATACGTATTAGGGTGCATAGATGACTATTCAGGTCTCATAGTCACATACATGCTAAAAAGTAAAAGTGACACAGTAGAAGCCTTTGAAAAGTTTTTAGCTGATATTGCCCCGTATGGGAATATAAAAACAGTAAGACGCGATCAAGGCACGGAATTTACTTCCAAAACCTTAGAATCACTATTAATTAAAAATAAGATACGTCATCAGAAATCGGCGCCATATTAACTCCACCAAAATGGCACGATTGAGCGCACGTGGCGCACACTTTTTGAAATGGCGAGATGTATGCTAAAACATGCTAATCTTCCAAAATATATATGGACACACGCTATATATCCGAAATAGATGTTACAACAACCGTAATACCAGAACGCCATACGAATCTTTTATGGGTGAGAAACCAAATATTTCAAATATGCACTTATTTGGAAGCATTTGTTATGCATATAACCCCCCCCCCCCCAAAAAAAAATTGGATGGTAGGAGTTGAGAGGGAATATTCTTAGGGTATGATAGAAGGAGCCCAGCTAACGTAATATATTTTCCCGACACAGGAGAAATAAAAAACGTAAGGATTGTAAAATTCACCGATAAATTTACAGAATCTATAAGAAAAGAAAAAGACAAAAATGGTGCTGCTAATGATGTTCAATTAACTGAACCAGAAGCAGAAATACTAGGTGAAAATATTGGGAGAACGAGATCCTGCTCGAAACATCTCAGCGATTATTATGTGGAAGATGAAAATAATGACGCAGTAAGTTACACAATAGATTATTGATGTCACATAAAAAATATACCGAAAACATACCAAGAGGCCATATATTCAGAAAATTCCGAAAACTGGTAAAAGGCCATGAAAATTGAGATGGATATTTTAAGAGAAAATAAAACGTTTGAGTTAACGGAATTACCCCAGAATAAAACTTTAATTCCAGCGCGATGGGTGTATACCGTAAAAAATGACGAAAATAAGGGAGAAATCTTTAAAGCTCGTTTAGTAGCGAAAGGTTACGCTAAAAAACCATACGAAGATTATGATGAAACTTTTTCTCCAACAGCGAAATTAAATTCAATTAGAATGTTAATGCAAATTGCAACACAATATGATTTTAAAATACACCAATTAGACGTAAAAGCAGCATATTTAAATGCACCTATAAATAAAGAATTATATATGGAACAAGCGAAAGGATTTAGAATAAAAAATGAAAACCACAAAGGTAGACTAGTATATAGATTGAATAAGTCGCTATATGGCTTAAAACAAAGTGGCCGAAACTGGAATAATCTGTTACACACACATTTAATAGAAAATGGATTTAGCCAATCGTTGGCAGACGTTTGTGTTTACACACAATATGAAAAACATACAATCATCATAGTATGGGTAGACGATATATTAATCGCAACGAGGTGTAACGAAAATATGACAAACGCAAAAACTATCCTGAAAGAAAAATTTAAAATGACTGACCAAGGCAAAATCAAATAATTTTTAGGCATAGAATTTAAATATGAAAATAAAACAATATACATGCATCAAAAACGATATCTCCAAAGTGTATTGGAAAAATTTGGAATGAAAGACTGTAAGTCAAAATACACACCTAGTGAAAGCAATATTAATAAAATATGCAGTGAAAATAATAAATTAGCAGACGAAAAACTATACAGAGAAATAGTCGGTAGCTTAATATATGCAATGACAGCCACAAGACCAGATTTATGTTTTATAGTAACAAAATTGTCCCAATATATGAATAAACCATATGAAAATCACATGCTATTAGCTAAACACGCACTTAGGTATATTAAGGCCACAATTAACCAACAGTTAATATTTAAACCCACTACAAATAGTTTGAACATCGTAGGTTTTTGCGACGCTGATTGGGCAAACTCACAAGATAGAAGAAGTTTAACGGGATATGGTTTTAAAATCTCAGACGATGGACCTCTGATTTCGTGGAAAACACGAAAACAGTCGACAGTAGCATTGTCAACTTGCGAAGCCGAATACATGGCATTGAGCGATGCAACGCAGGAGGGAAAATATTTAAAAACACTTATGAAAGATTTATTAAACGAGAAAATTGATACATTCTCATTATATTGTGTCAATCAGAGTGTCATTACAAAAAATTCCGTAAATCACCAAAGATCAAAACACATAGATATCAGATTCAACTTCGTTAGAGACGAGATACAGAATAATACTCTAAAGTTAATTCACGTTACAAGTGAAGAAAACATAGGCGATATATTTACTAAACCAGCAAATAGATCTAGAAATGAAAAATTCAGACATTTATTGATGAGGTTCTGAAGGACATTCTTTAAAATGATAAATGAAAAGAAAAAAAAGTTTAAAGGCCATAAATGTGAAAGTATTACAAATAAAACTTTTTTGAAAGCTATCGATAACACAATTGTATCAAAAGAAAAGAAAACTGTATATTATGAACAAAAAAGTTTTTTAAAGCCTATTAATGTGAACAGTTTTTTTTTTCAAAAAAAAAAGAAAAGAAGTTTAATAAAGTGACAAGATTTTGTCTAACAAAAAGAGAAGGACAATGACCCCTGTTGAAATATTATGGCTCCCGTTGAAGAAGTTATCAATTATGGCGGGAGATTCGAAAGAACAAAGGATTAAGGATTTAAACCACAGTGGCGAAGGATGCCGTCAAATGGTTATGCGTGAATGTAAGGGGGTTACATAAGGTTGTGAGAGAGATGCCTTTGTAACGGCATGTTCTCCCACTGTTTAAACGTGGCCGACCTCGTTGGTCTGGTCGAAGTGCTGGACCACGTGTGAATTAAATAACGAGGTTTAGATAAACAAAGAAAGAAAGAAAAAAACATTTTTACTTAAACTTATATTAAAAGAAAGTGAAGGAATGAGAAAGCTAAACAACATAAGAATAGACATTTTATAAAGTTAATAAAAAGGAAAACATTTATATTAACAAAAACAATTTATTTACTTAAAACATTTTGAAGAGTTCTTAGGTTCGTACTTGTAAGCGTATATATATATATATATATATATATATATGTGTGTGTGAGTGTCCTTTGTGTGGAAAATTGTAGTTGATGTATGTGTGAAGAAATGTTCGTCAAATTGAAAGTGTGTGAAGAGATGTTCGTCAAATTGAAAGATTACCTTTTTCTCACCGAGGCCGCCGGTGGGGAGGGGGGTTGTTGTGACGAGAGTTCTTTATGTGCGTCCGTCCCAAAACGCCGAGGGAAGAGAAGAGAGAGAGAGAGAGAGAGAGAGAGAGAGAGAGAGAGAGAGAGAGAGAGAGAGAGAGGAAGGGACGTGTGCCCTTTTATGGACCCAAAATCACGTGTGGTCAAGTTGACCTGTTGGTTTGCCATTGGCCGGAATCCTTCGGCAAACGTGATTATGCGAGGTTCTCTACTTCAGAGACGAAGAAGGACTAAGCAAACAAAAAAAGAAAGAGGGTACCTAATTGTGGCGTTCGCCACAATATAAAACAACAATGACCATTTGAATATATTTCAGTTGATGGAGGGTGTGTTAAGTTCAATCAACTGAATATAGTTCCACCTGACCAAGTAGTGACGAGGTCAGTGACTCTAATCTTAATGTTACGTGATGAGTTCACTACGCTACAAGAACTACCACGTGACATGTAAATAGTGCCAAATTAGGCGCCAAACGGATTCAACTGTTTTATATTTAGTTCGCAATAAAAGTTTGTGCCTCGTGCACGCGTATTAATTTTTTCCTCATTGATTCTTGTCTTTTCTTTCTCGTCTTTGTGGTTCACTGCCTACCACTATGTCACACTCTAACACGCATAGTTTAACAGGTGGAATTTTGAAATAGAGGCCGCAGCAAGGAATACAACTGTATTTTTTTATTTTGTGTAAACAAATCTAATGAATAGATTTAACATTTAGAAGGCCGGTTTGTTTATCTGCAGCAAATGTGTTTAAATAAATGCTGTATTAAAAATAAAATGTCCTGCACCTGTAAGTGGATGTTATATTTTTTCTAGTTAATTTCACCGGTGAACGCGCCGGAAGAGAACAGTTACAAGGCGATCAGCGAGCGACTGTTTCTTTATTCATAGCATAAATGCTACACATTATATATTACTATTAAATATTAATACTGTTTGGTTTCATTAGATATAGAAAAGTACTTTCGTTTTTCACCGAACTCGTTCCACGCTTTAGATGTAAAAAGTAAATTGAAAACAAATATTATTTTATTAAAACAAAATTAAAAAATAAAAAAAAAACAAGCGAAATGTGTTTTAAATCAATATTATAAAATGATTACTATCCCGAAACATATTTCACGCAAAAAATATAAAATTAAAGTCTTAAAACGAAAGTTATATATTTTTAATTTTTTAATGGAAATCGCTCCAGACAAGACATGAAGCCACTTGATATAAGGAGCTAACAAGAACGACATAGAAAGATGCATGATATTTAAAACAATTGTTTACCACTTATCAAGGCTCAAAGGCCACTCGAGAATAAGAGTTAATGAGTATCAGGTGGATCTTGAGACAACTCCGTTACGATTTGTAACTATGGCGGAAATTGGTCAGAATTTGATTATTTAAAAGGACAGCTAAACAAAAATTTGTTTTCATTGGACTTGAAAACGACCATGTTGTAGTCAGCTGTGAAGCAGCCTCGTGGAATTGTGTTCCACAGACGGGTAGTTTTAAGAAATAAATTTTGTTCATGGAAGTTTCGTTTAATTTTAGGCGCAGAGAGAGAGAGAGAGAGAGAGAGAGAAAGAGAGAGAGGGGGGAATTATAGACAGTGGTTGTAGCTAGACGAGTCTTTGTTGTCAACGTTTTACGGGGGGGGGTGCATATATTGAAGCTCAGTCGAGCACCTGCCATGAAAATAACGATAGGGTAGAGAAAGACTAGCAACGCCTCTTCCGTGAGAAAGTGATTGTAGGGAGGAGGAGGAGAAAAGGACATCCCCCACTAGATTTCGAAGTCGGTTTTGTACTCTGTCAAGGCAGGAAAGATGTTCTAAGCAGCACTTCTCCAGATGTGGCAACAGTACCTCCCGTCTTAAGACATATTTAACTTTTATACAGGATTGTGTCAGGAGTCAGATAATTTCTGGAGCGGTAGAATGATCTAACCATTTTTTCAGCAACTTTGGCAACGGATTTGATATCAATAAATCTAATTATTTCAGTAGACACGAAATTTCATTTATAAGAGAGGAAGGTTTGTTTGTTTGTTGTTTGTTTGTTTGTCAGCAATTGAAATCTTTACTATGTAGTTAGAAGGCCGACAGAAATACCGCATTTTACGGACAAGCTAATGACGTCATTCAAAGTTGTGAAACACAGGTTTGTCTCCTAAGAAACTAAAATGCTCCGTAGTTTTTTTTAGAGTGACCCCCACTCTAAAAAACTACGGGGCATTTTAGGGGGGCAAATATAGGGTGACCTAAAAAAAGGTGACAAAAAAGCCACCCATGGAATTGTTAATAAAATTAATAATCCTTTCTACATTTCAACCATATTTGGTACAAATGAACTTTTGTCTATGCCTGACTTCTCCACAAAGATTCAGTCTTTATTCTATCACTGTTCACCTCTACATTGTAAGCACACCTAGATACGGCGTACAAAATCGTCAATAATTACGACACACACCCCTCTTTAGTCACTGAATGAGTGGCCCTGTTGTCGTTAACATTTTTTCATAGTCTCTGAATTTTTTCTTAACTCACCTGTACATGAATTTTTTGTCTGAATATTGACGACATCAAAATTTTCTCTGTGAAGCGAACTTGCTTGCTTGATTGATTGATTCATTGATTTAGTGGGTTTTACGGCATATCAACTTCTTGGTTATTTAACGCCGGAAATGTTTGTTCATTTTTTTTCTTGGTTGTTATTGGGGGAGAATTGTGAACTTGCAAAGTCACCGCTGATTTTGTCTTTTTAAAAACTTTCCAAGGCATTTTAAATCTATTTCACTCTTCTTTGCAATGCTTCTTTTTGATAAACCTGAAATATTAAAGAATTTTCTCAATTATTAAAGATTTTACAGACGTTTTCATGTGTGACATATTTTTTGGTGGGGTGGGGTGGGGGTGAGGGTGGTGGTGATGTCACATTCATTAGTTTTCCCCCAAATCACCAAAAGATAGTCTTAATTACTACTTGCATGAATGGCTGAGAACCCTAGCAGACCTCTGATCTGCCTCAGAGGCTTAAAATGCCTCGAAATGGGCAAAAGTGGCATTTTTTTTGTTGCGAATATCTTAAATCACAAAACTCTGATATGAAGTGTCGCGTTCTATATTTAATTTACACGGCAGCCATATTATTTACATTCCCGTTGATGGATTCATCGGGAACAGGTCAAAACGTCACCAAGTCAAAACGTCACCAAATTTTTTGGCCCCCGTTCCGGCGTCGGAGACCCCCTTTCGACGGCTAGCCGCACCACTTCTGGGGATGTTTCCACTCGTCACCAAACTTATAAAATATTATAATAAGAATATTGTTTGCAATGTGGGTCGAATATGATAACGGTGATTTAAGTTTGCTTCGAAAAGCATCTCGGATCTACATGCTGGCTATTTAAAAATATATATTTTTTATATTTTATTATTAATAAAAGCTTCATATTTTTGAAAACCTTTTCATTATTCCAAAAGTAGAACACTGGTACAAGTAACAAATTATTTGACGATAAATATCACTTAAAGAATTTGGTGACGTTTTGACTTGGTGACGTTTTGACTAGGTGACGTTTTGACTTGTAACCGATTCATCAACATTAGATATTATCATTCTAAGATGATAGGCAAATGTGTGGTTAGGAAATGCAAACGAATTTCTTAAACACATGCAACGAAAGACAACACAAAATAAATGCGCATTTATTCATAGTTTGTCTTCGCAAATTATAGTAAAACAGAAGTAAACAAACACGTAATTAATACGAAACAATCGAATTTGCATAACTGTAACACAAACAAGGAAACACGAGCAATTTACTCATAACTCGACATATGGCAGTTCTAAGTAGGTAGAACGTTAGTGTCATTCTCGCACCTCACGAGACCCGGGACGAGGTCACGTATTCTCACGAGATTTTGGGACTTGACCCTTTTCCTAAAGATTCACTACTCTGAATCCCAAAACTAAAAAAAAAAAACATAACTTTGAAGGGAGGTAACTCTCTCGTCCCTACAGCCGCATCTTACAGATTGTTTGCATCTATGGTATAGATCATAAATCAATAAGGTTATTATATAAGTTGCATATATTTGACAATTGAATAATACCATAGCCGCTTTCTGACTAAAAATGCACCAACATTGATGTTTTTCCTTTCCCTTTGCAAAGCCAAAACAAAAACAACAATTTTCCTCTACAAAACAACTAAATAAATATTTGAACATATATAGGAATCGAAGCATAAAAAACTTTTACCAAAATGACCGGATTCGGTATTAAATAACCCGAAAAGGGTTGATATGCCGTAAAACAAAACAATCAAACAAACACCATGAATAAATACTTGAACATATAAAGAACTTGAAGCATAAAAAACTTTTACCAAAATGACCGGATTCGGTATTAAATAACCCGAAAAGGGTTGATATGCCGTAAAACAAAACAACGAAACGAAACACAATTAATAAATATTTGAACATATATAGGAATCGAAGTATAAAAACTTTTACCAAAATGACCAGATTCGGCATTAAATAACCCGAAAAGGGTTGATATGCCGAAAAACAAAACAACCAAACCAAACCAATGCCATAGTCACATCACATCTCTTATTTAGTAGAACGTACACACTCTGTCACACGGATATTCACGATGACAGAAAACAAACGTATAGACATACACACTTCTAACACTCGTGCCTTTTCCTCACTTCGAACATTCTACAACAAAAACATTTAAGATGTCAAACTGTTATAAACTATGTAATTTAGGTTATAATAATTAATAACTCGTAAAACAAAATGGATGACTTTTCAACAGAAAGGTTTAACAGATTTATTAAAAGTGTAATTAGAATGAAATGAGTTATTTAGCCGCTGTAACGCGAGATGTAATTGGAGCCAGTCTGAACCGTGTTTAATGTTTACTTTTCACTCGGTAAGCCACTCAATAAGGGGCGATAACTCTTAAATGTTCCAAGGGACATAATTCCGTTTTTCTTTAGTTATTCCTAAAATCTCCCCGTTTTAGTTTTTAACTGTATCGAGCGCACCTGGGATCAATTTGGAGGTGCCTTACTCTAGTGCGACTGCGCTTTGGCCAAGTCCTGGGAGGTCTTTGATAATTCTCATCTGAATTTGTCTGCATAAGAGGTGGTGTAGGTGGCAGTTCAAATGTGTCCATTAACAAATAAAATGGAATGGTTGATCTGTTGTCCACTAAGTTGCCTACAGAGTATCTGAGACGCAACTGGTTTTTGTGTCGTGCCCAGAATTGATTTTCGACTTGAACATCATACAGAAATTGTCCATTTATTTTGCGGATGATGCCTGGTACCCAGTTTGGCCGGTCAGGTCTGTAATTCCGAGAAAACACTGGTGTGCCAACTGAAAATGCTTTTGTTTTGTTAGGGCTTGGTTGTTGCCTTTGTGGCTGGGGACGTAAAGCGTCCAGTGTGGTACAGAGTTTTCGTCCCATAAGTGCCTCTGCTGGTGATAGACCATTCTTCACAGCTCCATTTGGTGTTATTCTATAAGAAAGGAGGTAAGCATGTAGTATCTCCTCTGTTGTTCCCTTCCCTCTTGCTTTTAGTAGTGCCCTTTTGAATGTGTCTACACATCTTTCGGCTTGTCCGTTGAATTGAGGATGATACGGTGGCGACCGAACGTGTGTTATGTAACACGATTTGCAGAATAGTTGAAATGACTCAGACGTAAATTGTGTTCCGTTGTCTGAGACTAAAGTCTCGGGTAAGCCGTGTTGACTAAATAGCCGCCTAAGTATTGTTATTGTAGACTGAGTGTCAGTCTGTTTCATTGGAAAAACTTCTGACCATTTGGAATGGTCAACAACCACCAGAAAACTAAGGCCATTGATAGGGCCAGCAAAGTCTATGTGTATTCTGGACCATGGTCGCTCTGGGTATGTCCAGCGAGAATCAACAATTTCAGGTGGATTCTTCTGCGCTTCCATACACTGGATACAATGTTTAACGGTATGTTCAATGCCTGTGTCTATGTTAGGCCAATAGACCACGCCGCTGGCTAGTGATTTCATTCGGTTAATGCCTGAATGGCCCGAATGTAGTTGCTTAAGGACTGCTTGTCTGAGTTTAGTGGGAATAGCAACACGATCTGCAAACATCAAACAACCATCAATGACAGAAAGAGAGCCACTGCGTCGTTTGAACTGTTGGAGGTCTCCCGTGAGGTTAGGAGGCCATGTATGGTGAAGAAATCTGCACACTTTTTGTATCGTTTGATCCTGTTGTGATTCTCGCTTTATATCATTCCTTGTCACTGGAATTGTCCGGATACAATCTGTGAGCGTGCGTTGAAAATCGTCCTCGATGTTGATGGCAGCGATGACAGTGTCCTCATCTGTAACTGATTGTGCACTAATGAGTCGTGACAAGGCATCAGCTTGGCCGAATTCTGTTGTCCGGCGGTACTGTATAGCGAAATCGTACCACAGTAGAATGATTGCCCACCGTTGTAATCGGCTGGCTGAATATACCGGAATACCCTTTTTTGAGCCAAATATTGACAGTAGTGGCTTATGGTCTTTCAGAAGTGTAAAGTGACACCCGAACAACATCTTATGGAATTTCTTCACAGCAAAAATCAGTGCCAGTGCTTCTTTTTCCACTTGACTGTAATTGCGTTCAGCGGGTGTCAGGGATCTGGCTGCATGCATGATTGCTTTCTCAGCTCCATCTGTGAATATATGCGAGATTACAGCTCCAACGCCATGATTTGATGCATCTGCTGCTACCACAATTTTCTTATTGGGATCAAAATGTGTGAGCAGTAGGTCCGAGTTAATGAGTGCTTTGATTTTGTCAAATCATTTTTGACAATCCTCGGGCCAGGACCATTTTGTGTCTTTTATCAACAGTTTGTTGAGTGGTGATTTGATTTGATGGAGTGAAGGCAAGAAACTACCGTAGTAGCTCACCAGTCCCAGAAATGCGCGTAGATCGCTAACGTCCGTTGGGGGTGGCATGTGTTGAATCGCTGCCACATTAGCAGGATCTGGACGACGACCCTGGCAATCAAACATAAATCCCAAGTATTTAATGGACGGTAAATAAAAATGGCACTTTTCAGGTCGGAGATGGAGACCAAAGTCTTGGATGCGGGTTAGGACCTTGCTGATCCGTTTTGTCAACTCCTGGTTGGATTTCCCAACAACAATGATGTCATCCAAGTATGCAGCTGTACCTTCCATGCCAGTGAGAATTGTGTCCATAATCTGTTGAAATATGGCAGGGGCTGTTTTTACCCCAAAAGGTAAACGAGTGAATTGGAATAATCCACGGTGTGTGTTTATAGTAAGCAACTCCCTGGAGGTTTCTGCCACTTCGACTTGCAAATAAGCCTCTGCGAGGTCCAATTTTGCAAAGCAGGTGCCACCATTAAGTACGGTGAAGAGATCATCGGGGATTGGCAATGGGTATTGATGATCCTCTAGTGCTGCGTTGAGCCCCGTTGAAAAATCAGCACACAACCGAATTTAACCATCGGGTTTCTTTACAACCACGATGGGTGCTGCCCACTGTGAATATGTTACTGGTATGATGACCTTCATTTCCTCAAGTCGTTTTAGTTCCTGGTCCACCAGTGGCAATGCAGCGTATGGCACTGGGCGTTTGGGTCGAAAAACAGGCTTAGAAGATGGTTTCAGGAACAGTGTGGCCTCTGCCTGAGTGCAACGTCCCAATTTGTTTGTGAAGACTGGAGAAAATTTTTTCATGATGTCTTTGGTCTGGTCGATAATGCTGCTATGAGGTGACGATCTGGACACCACCTCACATATCTGGTTGAGTGGAATGTCGAGAAGACCTAGTAACTCGATAAAATCAAGTCCCAGCAAATTATGGCATGAATTTGCTATGTATACGGTACCTGACACCGTTTTTCCTTTCATTTTGACGGTAGCGGGTAATTGATCCGTGATGTGAACACAATCTCCAGAAGCACTCTGTGCTACCTGACTTGTTGGTGTCAATGAAGGCTGGCCTATGGCTTCCCATAGTTTTTGTGATATAATAGTTATATCTGATGCTGTATCAATCTGCAATTGAATAGGATGGCCATTCAATTGTACTGCAACATATTTTCGTTTGGATGTTTGGTTTGAGAGAAAAGTTGCTATCAGACTGTTTGTTTTTGAAAAACTGTTTGTTTTTAAACTGTGTTGATGTCGTTGCCTGTTGTGTGTATGTGAGCTTTGACTATTATGGGTTGGTTTTCGTCCTGGAGGGGTTCAAAATCCCTCTTTATGTCCGAGTTGATTGCAGCTGCGACAGCGGTGTGTCTTGAAGGTGCAGTATCGCACAAAATGCCAGTTGCCACAATTCCAACAAGCTGTTGGGGGCTGAACTGATTTTGAAGTCGGTGAGGTGGGCCGACGTTGTTTTTGAACTGTGTTTACCATGGATGCTGATGCTTGTTGTACCATAGTTGAATCATGTTTTAGATTCACTAGACGCTGGCATCCCACGGCAACTTGTTGCAATGTTATGTCTGGATTTTGTTCTATTTTTGACAAAATCCTTGTGCAAATGTCTGTTTATCATTCTGATTTCAAACCACACACAAAAATCAAACATTTGAACTGAGCGTCTGTGATGGAAGAGATTTTAAAACGTTCACATTCTTTGTTTACAAGGCCTGCATAGGTTGAAAAATCGGTCGAGGAAGATTTCGTTATGTTAAGACAATTAAAACGCATATTGAATAATGAAATATGCTCACCGAAAATCTGAGTGAGGGTTTCCACTGTGCTGTGAAAATTTAAGTCACGAGCATGATTTGGTAATATGTAATTTACATACCGATCATGTTCCGACGTCCCAAGCTTCCGTAACAGAAGTCTTACCTTCTAGTCGTCAGCTTGATCCTTGAAATCCACTCGAAAAATGTCCTCGAAACGCGCAAACCATGTTTCGAACGTCGAATTTGCCATTGGGTCATAATAACATTCCGTTATTGTTTCTGAAATGAAATCTGTAGATGTCCTAAGATTTGTTTCTGAAATCGACGATGTAGGTGTGGAAAATCTCTTTGAAAATAACTCCATTAACCGTAATTGCTGTTCTAATAATTCTTTGATTGTAGAATCCATTTTTTTTTGTTTGCTTTTTTTTCTTTTGAAAAAATTGTAAGTTTATCTCATTCCTCGTCGCCACTGTTATAAACCATGTAATTTAGGTTATGATAATTAATAACTCGTAAAACAAAACGGATGACTTTTCAACAGAAAGGTTTAACAGATTTATTAAAAGTATAATTAGAATGAAATGAGTTATTTAGGCGCTGTAACGCTAGATGTAATTTGCCAGTCTGCTCCGTGGTTAATGTTTACTTTCCACTCGGTAAGCCACTCAATAAGGGGCGATAACTCTTAAATGTTCCAAGGGACATAATTCCGTTTTTCTTTAGTTATTCCTAACACAAACACAGACACGAACAATTCTTTCACGCAGAATATTTGTTATACTTTTGTAAATTTGTGTAAATATATAATTATGTCTAGTTTTCTAAGCACGTGTTTCTTTTAAAAATCTCTTTCATTCCTAACATACATTTTTGTCCATTTCTCTACATTATCACACATTTCAACAATTTACCGTTTTAATTGTTAGCGTGGGTCTTGGTACACCCAAAGATGGAACCGTCGTCTAATCTCATACAAACCAGGATCTATGCTACAGTAGCATGCGCAATTACTGCGGTGTTACAGACAGATACAAAGTGTGTCAATATACAGTATAAACCAGGGTTTTTTACCCCACCCAATAGACCGGTATTGTCCGGGCCTTCGGGTCTTGATTTATGCCGGTCTATCGGTTGTCCGTCCTGTGCAGTTCTAGGAGGTGCACCCTCCCAGGCTTTGCCTTCTCACCCTTTGAGAGAGGGGGCTTAGTTTATTGCTAATCGTCTGAGGCGCCCCTACCGGGAAATGCCGACGGGGCTGCCCAGGGAATTTTTAAATGGCCAGAGTGCTCAAATTCTCGAGCGATGGTTTTTCAAATCCCACTTTCCCGACCTTGTGTCACATCTTACCTTGTTGGAGGAAGATAAATAGAGATACGGTATAAACCTGACCCATTTGGAGGTTAATACCTCCACCAATGCCAACGATATTGTTCTGTACTTTTCAGGGTTGATCGAAAATGGAAAATGGAATAAGGTTTCAAAATCATGTCAGATTTTCTCTTTTTTGTTTTCATTTTACTTCAGTAAGTTCTCAGAAATCAAGGGTCCCCTTTTCTGGGGCTAACACTTGAATTCTATATGAGATACATAGATATCCGAATGGTCAATCACGATTCGCCCCTACCTCTCAGACATTGATTAGTAAAGCAGTGAATGTGTGATTCAGTGATTCAGTGATGGAGCCAACTTTTCTCTATCAGATTCCTCGTCAACAACCAGAACTTTGTGTTTTAGTGATCTCAAGTGCCAGATGAAGTCCTTCAGATGAAGTCCTTCAGATGAAGTCCTTCAGATGCAACTGAATTCTGTACAGTGCATCGCGTGGGTCACCATATTTGGATATGTCCTAATCGGACCGTTTTGGGTTGGGAATGATGTCGGGGAGACAGCGGTGGTAAATAAAAAGTTTGGCCTTGTGGTGTTTAACACATTCTGGAAAGACGGAGCAACTCTTCACAAAGATCATGGCAAAGAAAATAAATGGGGATATATATTGGCTTGCGTGCATATTAAATATAAATGGAAATAAATTAAATATTGATGAATATTAAGGTCACCAGCTAGCAAGTGCTAACTTAACACATAGACTGAGTTTTGTGAATTAAGAAGTAAGGAAAACATTATTAATTAACAACATATTTATATAACTATAAGTTTACAGGAATATACAAGTCATTTTGAGTGAAGAAATGTTAATTTGGTAAAGTTTATACAACTCGTGCTTTTGGTAGGAAAATGTTCCGTGAATAAGTGGGTGTAAGTAATATGCGTATTTAAGTATTAAACAATTTGACACTGTAAGTATGCGTAGGTTAACCTTGTTCTGTTAGTGCGTGTGTAGATGTGCGTGAGGTGAGGGAGCTTGTACGTGAGTTTTGAAGTGTTCCCTTCTTTTCGCTTCCCCGGCTAAATGTGCGGGAGGGGGGTATACGTTCTTGGCCTTTTCGAGGTGCGTCGGGTTAGGTCTCTGGAAAACTCTCCTTTTTGTTGACCAGGTCACTGCTTTTATAAGTTTTGTTAATTTGACACGTTCCTGTGAAAACTCATGACAAGAGATACTGAATGAACCGTCATTTTAATTGTTATCATTTAAACTTTTAGGAAATTCAGGTTTTTTGTTGTCATTCTTGTCTGGTTCAAAAGTTATGAACTATAAGGTATGTAACGTCTATACCGAGACGACACCCTGTATATACGTGTACACCGACACACATTCCGCGTACTATTATAAAATAGTCATTTTTAAGGTCTTCTTCTTCTTCTTCTTCTTCTTCTTCTCCTTCTTCTTCTTCTCCTTCTCCTTCTACTTTTTCTTCTATTTCTTCTTCTTCTACTTTTTCTTTTTCTTCTTTTTCTTCTTTTTCTTCTTCTTCTTCTTCTTCTTCTTTTTCTTTTTCTTCTTTTTCTTCTTCTTCTTCTTCTTTTTCTTCTTCTTCTTCTTCTTCTTCTTCTTCTTATTATTATTATTATTATTATTATCATTATTCTTATAATTATTATTATTATTATTATTATTATTATTATTATTATTATTATTATTATCATTATCATTATTATTATTATTATTATCATTATTATTATTATTATTATTATTATTATACTTTTTATTATTATTCTCCTTCTTCTTCTTCTTCTTCTTCTTCTTCTTCTTCTTCTTCTTCTTCTTCTTCTTCTTCTTCTCCGTCGAACACTTCTGTTTAAATTTTTTAAATTAATTTATTTACTTTTGTTCGCCACAAACAAGGCAATTTGCTACTGAAGCATAATGGCTACTGTGATAGGGTCCACATTTATAGGGAGCATCTCGGGTAGGGAGTTGAGCAGCAAGATGTTTGTTTGCATTACAATCTTCTTTCTTTCTTCCGATACTCCATTTTCTTCTTCTCCCCTCTTCCTTTACTTTATTTCTTTGATTCGCTCCTTTTTTTATGCTATCGCCCCATTAAAAACACACAACAAAAACGACGCCGACATGACAACGACCTAATTATTAAACCGACGGAATTCAGTTTCTCCCATTAATCGTATCACTCCTTGTTTATTTGTTTAGTTATCATTTTTTTATGCTTTTTTTTTTTTTTTTTACTTCGTCTCATATTATTTAACTGCGCATATTTGAGCGCTAAGGAACCATTAGCGGTCGCTTTGTGGTTTGTAAGGCGGCAAACTTACGGAAGAAGAAGAAGAAGAAGAAGAAGAAGAAGAAGAAGAAGAAGAAGAAGAAGAAGAAGAAGAAGAAGAAGAAGAAGAAGAAAAAATACCATTATGCTATCTAAATTAACAAACTATCCACCTCCTCTACACTGCTTTTAATTTCTTTCTTTATTCCCTCTCCCTCCTCTTCCCTCTCTTCCTCTTCTTCTTCTTTCTGTCATTTCTTTCTTATTGTTTTTGTCATTGTTTTTGTTATTGTTTTTCTTCATCATCATTATCATCTTCAGTTTCTCCTTCTTCCTCTTCTTTTTCTCTTTCTTTCTTCCTTTCTTTCTTTCTTTCTTTCTTCCTTCCTTCCTTCCTTTATTTCTCCTCCCGCATCCCCATCCCTTTTCTCCTTCTACTGCTACTAAAACTAGTATCTCATTCTTCTTCTACTCCTTCCTTTCTTTCTTTCTTTCTTTCTTTCTTTCTTTCTTTCTTTCTTTCTTTCTTCCTTCCTTCCTTCCTTTATTTCTCCTCCCGCATTCCCATCCCTTTTCTCCTTCTACTGCTACTAAAACTAGTATATCATTCTTCTTCTACTCCTTTCTTTCTTTCTTTCTTTCCTCTCCTCATTTACCTGTTCTTCTCCTCCCCTTCTTCTTTTGTTCCCATTCTTACCCCCCCCCCCGCACACCACACCACACACACAGATTCACCCTAGCACCATCAGATGACAACATTAATATATGCAAGTCAAGAATGAAAAACAGGTAGAACTGCCAACATGTGGCGCCTGAATAGACCCGGTGCTTCAGTACCGACATAGAATATAAAGCTATTTCGTAATAAGATGGCCTCATAAAAAAGGTGAACACGATGTGGCAGGTAAGGCTGGCGTACCTGTCTTAGCAACCAATTAACCAACCAACCAGCGACTCAACGGGCGCGTGTATGTCTCTCAGGCAGTCAGCCATCATATTTGGGACTATCCTTTTTTTCCTTCTCTTTGTTAACGCTCAGCTGACTCCTATCTGTTGCCAAGGACACAGACTTTCGCATACTTACTGCGTCCAGGTTCGAAATGTATAGAAATGACGAGTTTCATATTTTTAGTAGCAAGGCGACCTGGCATTGCTCGTCTATTATATAAAGATAATACTACCGCTTAATAAAAGATGATAGGAATGTTAACAGTAGAAGGCGAAGAAGAAAAATTATAAACATTTTATTCCCCAATTCAAGATAAATTATTTCAAATTTAATTTATTTACTATTGTTAATATATATATATATATATATATATATATATATATATATATATATATATATATATATATATATATATATATATATTAAACTAACAAAAAAATGCTAGTTTGTAATAAAAAAAGAAAAAAAAAGAAATCGGTTTCGATTTATTGTTTTTCTTTTTATAAAAAAAAATTGATATCGCATCTTAATGCTTCAAAAGGTATTTATTTTACCTATTCCTTCTTATATATATATATATATATATATATATATATATATATATATATATATATATATATATATAATGTTTATTTAACTTTATTTATAAAAGGTTTATTTAATTTTATTTATGAAAAAATGTTGGTTTTAAGTTTTATATTATCAATATATTTAACCTTGTTTAAGTAATATATATATATATATATATATATATATATATATATATATATATATATATATATATATATATATATATATATATATATATATATATATAGTCTCGGAAGTTTCTCAACCATTAAAAGTAAAAAAACAAAAAAAAAAAAACCTTAAGTCCCAGGTCTTTCAGTGGAAAATCACTCATGTAAGTCAATTTAGTTTTTACAGTTATTATATTAGTTTGCTTCTCACATTATTTAAGGGATCATCAATTGTTTACCATGAAAAACTGTTTCGGGAATTTATATATATATATATATATATATATATATATATATATATATATATATATATATGAGAGTTTTATATTAAAAAAATATATTTAGGAATACAGTCTTTATAATCCCCGTAATTGTTTCAAATTGCAAGCTCAATGAGGTTGTGTTACAAGCTTCAGAGCTTATATTCATTTTAGTTTTAATTCCAATGACCCCCTCCCCAAAAAAATCAATCCATAACCACAATTTTTATTTATTTATTTTTCTGACTTCGACGAATACCTGTATTTTTTCCTTCGTCCTACAAACAAAATTTATATTTATTTTTTTCAAATATTTTATTTTTTTCATATGTTACGCGCGCTTCACAGATCACTCAAGAAAATATATAGTCAGTGAGGATTTGGCTTCGAAAGTTGTGCTGAGGCGTACACCGTTTACGTCTTTCCTCTCATCCCTTACCGATTGGCTGTACTACCTCTGTCTGCGAACCGCTTGGCGGCGCTTACGCGTCAGATGTTCTCACTTTTGTGGCAGGGCAAGAAGCCGCTCATCCCTAGACAGTTCTGTGCTCAACGTCCGAATTTGGGGGGGGGGGGATGCCCGACTTGACAAGTAATCGACATGCCGGAGACTGTCATTCCTGAGCCAAACCTTGACAGAGTCTATTGTGTCAGTCTATTATGTATTAGGCTTTTGTTGTTGATGTCAGTACGACACAATTGTCACTTTCTTGTGAAATGTTTGTTCGTATTGTTTTATAACTTGTTTTTTTACTACTAAAACATAAATATAGCAATAAAATATTATTTTTGTACCGGAGTATTTTGAAAAGGTACCCTCTTTCTTTCTTTGCTTAGTCCTTCTTCGTCTCTGTTGTGGAGAACCTCGCGAGGTCATGCAGAATCACGTTTGCAAAAGGATTCCGGCCAATGGCCGACCGACGGGCTAGCTTGACCACGCATGATTTTAAGTCTTTAAAAGGGCATGCGTTCCTTTCTCTTTCTCTCTTTTCCCTCGGCGTTTTGGGACGAACGCACACAAAGAACTCTCGTCGACTCCCCGCCCCCTCCACACTAGCTCGAACGAGCAGTGTGGAGGTAGAAAAAAAAGGTAATCCCTTTTCTTCAAGCATCTTTAATTCAAAGGAACATTTCTTTAAGAATATCTCTTAATCCAAACGAACTTTTTCCTTCGCACATTCACCATTCACAAATTTGCCACACAAAAGACATTCAACACGCATCACATCGCACATATATTTACGCTTACAATTATGTTTTGTTAAATAAATTGTTTCTGTTAAATATAAATGTTTTCCTTTTTATTAACTTTATAAAATGCCTATTCTAATGTTGTTTAGCTTTCTCATTCCTTCGAATCTCCCGCCATTTATGCTAAATTACATGTCCCCAGTATCATCGGGTTACATAATCTATCCATTTGCATTTATTTAGGCAGAAAGTAATTACTAACTGGAGAATGTAACAAATGTAACTAGTGAAAATAGTTTTTAAAATAATATTCACAAATTCCGTGATTGTGATATAAAATGTATTTTATTGACAGTATTGGGAGCTTTCAGATGTGATATTTATAAGATAGAAGCAAAAAATCAAACAAAAATGATGAAACATTTAAAATGAGATTGTGTATATTTTTCTTCGTGTAGGGTATTTACTTAGACACCCATGTAACATAGTATGGGGTGTTCTTTGATCCCATACCACAACAAAACATCTCTGTAGTCTTGTTCTCTTGGCACGTCTCAAATTGCTCTGTGGATATTTCGTCTTTTAGATTCTTTTTATTCTTGTCTTCTGGTAGTTGTAATAATTGTAGAAAAATAGCAAAGACATCATGATTTGCTCCTGGGGTTTATTTTTAAAAATATTTTCAAGCAAATTATAACAATGTAAATCTAGATGAGCTGCAATTTCCCGATCCACACTCATAGGGGTCGTGAACCTCGAAAAAGACACCTGGTCACTTTGGCGTTCTAAGCCCAAAATGCAAACATCGGTCTCGCTTCTATGCCACGTACTTCCTTCCATAACTTCATATCCTGCAACGTAGTCATAACTTTAGTCTCTTAACCTCTAATGGAATTTTCCACTACCGTACCCTTATACTTACTCTAGCCTTATGTGAAAAACTACCGTCTTTCATACTATTTTTACATTCCCGCCTCTAATCTTACCCCCCCCCCCAATGTCCGTAATTTTTTTTTACTAATTGAGCAATTGAGAAAAGAGATGGGATAAGAGAGGATTTGGTGGAGGAAGCATTGGAGGCCTTTAGTGTATAATTTCCGGGCGAGGTCGGGAAACGGGTAATATCTCTCGGTGGGGGATCAAATGAGTTAAGTAATAAAAGATTGATTGTTTAACAATGTATTGCATTAATCTGTATTTCTTCTAAATAATAACCATTAAATTTAGATTTAACTTGATTTTTTTATAATTCAATTTATTTTAGTTTATGTTGGTTATGTTTTCAATTTTTATTTATTTATTTATTTTATTTATTATTTATTTATTTATTTCATGTTATTTTATTTCATTCCCTGTAAAAGTAACATTAATTTCTGCAGTTTTCCCATTTTTAGCCGGTTCAATTAGAGTAATCATGGTTGTCTCCCTTCTATCTTCATTTGTTCGATTATTAAACTATCTGCCATTAACGTTTGTAATTCTTTCGATTTCAAAACTCTATCGAATCGAAGAAAGTATCGGTTGTTGATGCCAAATGTAAGAGTTTATTTCTAATATTTTCTCAGCTATCCTAATTAAGTCTTGTATTGACTTTTAAGAGTCTATCCAGTGAGCCGTTTGATATGCAAACGATTTTTTCTGAACATTCGAATCTAAGTCTTGAAATATTGTTTGAAGTGTGTAAATTCCATTTCGCCATTTTTTGTGTTGTTTTCATGGACATTTGAAAACATTTTGCATAAAATTTTGCTTTGATGGTGTACGGTTTTCATTTGACAACAATCTCTGATGACAGGAGTTTTGTTTACTACCTGAATTTGTTCAAGTATGTTTTGAATTCTCCTAGAAACACGTGTGAGTTTTTCCTTGCGTTCGAAACTGGCATCTAATAACAGTATGATATAACTTTGATCTGTAATTTTATTCATTCATTTATTTATATATCCATTACAAATTTGGAAACAACAATTCAAAGTTTTGAATATTAAGCATTTTGCTTTTAAATTGGATTCCCATAATAATCGAGCTGAACTATATGAATAATTGTTTTATTTATATATATATATATATATATATTACATTTTAAACGTACATAAAAGTAATCCATGGACACGCGTTTCTGGCTCTCAGCCGTCATCAACATGGCTAACTTAGACAAGGATCGAACCTTCGATATTGATGTCTATAGTCTGGCGTTTTTGCTCCGAAATATGATGCCTCGCCTGGAAATATGTATGGTTGTTATCACCTCAATATTTAATGTATTTTATCTATTATTGTAGCAATCAACACCACCATCACCAATAAAAACAATTACATAAAAGACTATATATATATATATATATATATATATATATATATATATATTTAGAGAGAGAGAGAGAGAGAGAGAGAGAGAGAGAGAGAGAGAGAGAGAGAGAATGAAAAATCACACTTATACAGGGTTATTCATAAGTCACTTAGCTATTTATTTTTGAAATTCTAAAGTAAAAAAATACGGTAATACAAAACAGAAAGAATATTCAACAAATTCATTTATGGGAGTTGAAAATTACAGCAAATTTTCAAAATTTCCATCTTCGTTCTGCATGCATAGCTCCATTCTTTTTTTGCAAGGAATTTACGACTCTTTGTAGCATATTTGATTGATTATGGTGTTGTGCGAAGGAGGCTTTCTGTTCACATCACGTTTCCATTGCCTAACAAATAGCAGTAATTAGAAAGTAAGATAACAATCTTCAGAAGTTCATAGTATGTTTGTGCTTCATATGGTAATCATTTTAAATAGCTAAATGAAGTGACTTATGAATCACTCTGTATATATATATATATATATATATATATATATATATATATATATATTAAGAATAAAAAACAGGTGACGGGGACTTATTAGGAGATCGGCATGATGGAGCTTGAACGAGCGTCTATATAAAACGTAGTGGGAGTAAAATGGCAAGTGGCGTAATAATGAAAGTCCACCCATTCCCGTAGGATCTGTTTACATAAAAAGGGTCTGCTTTATATACGACATAATCACGTTGACACATCGGTTCCTGTTAGATCACCAAAGTTAAGCGACGTTGAGCCTGGTCAGTACTAAAATGGGTGACCATTTGGGAATAGCATTACCTGTATGTGCTCTACGCTTATCTTGCCATTGTTTCCAGTCGCCCTGGACTTGCTAACAAAATTCAGGCAGTGCCGAGTCATGAGAGGTGTGTTGAAGATTGCGCAACCCTTGCTTCACAATTACACGCGCAGCCATCCTTACAGGGGGTATCCATTGTCTCTCAAGACTGAACGGAGACCATGATATATGTATACTCTTAAAAAAGATTAAAACCGCATTTGTGATGTTTCTTTATTAATAACATTCATGAAAGCTGTTATATATATATATATATATATATATGCTGTTATTGATAAAAAGAAGACGTCTACAACAACGGGGAGAAGAAGATGTCAAATTTGGCTGCCACATCACTACTTGTCACTGAAATCAAGCAGTGCTGATTCAAGAGAGTTATTGCGCAACCCTTGCTTCACAATTACACGCGCAGCCATCCTTACAGGGGGTATCCATTGTCTCTCGAGACTGAACGGAGACCATGAATTATGGTAATACACCGGTTTTCGTTAAATGACCAAAGTTAAGCGACGTGAGTCTGATCAGTACACGATGGGTGACTATTTGGCAGTACCAAGTACTTGAAATGAGAATATGGTGTCATCTCCCTGCAAGAAAATACAAAAACTAAAGTCGTCATCTCTCCTCAATATGATATACATGCAACTGGGGTCGCGTATGAATTTACTATTTCCCTAGAAACTTTGGTACTTATGCAGTTTGCGAAGCGCGTTTTCATCGGCACATTCCGGCACGTAAACCACCAGAAGGTGCAGAAACGCTTAGCAGACGAAAATTGCAGCAGCCGACAATTTTGAATAACTCAGCCAATGAAATTCGTAGCAACCAACTGTTGGAAAACACGAAAATATTGCGTAGATCTAATCGACAGCTACCGATGTGGAGACAGAAATTCAGAAACGATCTCTTCGTCTCCATATTGCTGAAGTGGACCCTGTCTTCTAACACTTCTTCTACTTTTCCATCGCCTGTGCTTAAGTCCACAGAACATTTTATAAAGGAAACACTACCTAACCCTAACCTAACCCTAAAAGAAACAATACCTAACTCAAACCTAACCCTAACCTAATTGGTAGAAGTTTTAAAAATTAGCATGAAAAAAAATTGTTTGCTAAAAAAAATTATTAAAAAAAGTGTTTGCTATCAGTTGTTGCACCACATTTTCTTCGCAAAACAAAACAAAAAAATTAATGAAACTTACCACATACGATAAGTGTTTTGTTCCTTGATTTGAATTTTAAAAATATATTTTTAAAGTTTCTTACAAATTTACAATTATTTTCAATTTCTCATTGAATTATTTTCGTAGAAATTAACATACGATGCATTTTAACATTGGCCAGCGTTTTCGACATGCACAAAAAGAAAAACAAAGTTTTCGTTCGGCACCTTCCGGCGGTTTACGTAACCTGTCGTAATGTGCCAATAAAAAAGCGGTTCGTAAACTTCATCAGTATCGAAACTTTCTTCTCTTCAACACATACAGGGTGAATGTCGCACCTGGTACTAGTTTTACGTTCTTAGTATAATCTAAGCTGTAAAATATATACCACCATTAATGAAGTCATCATTAATGAACAAAAAAAATATAATAATAATGGGATAGTCTAATCTCCATGTTTTCTTTGTCAATACGTGAGTTATTTCAGTGACGTATCAGCGAGATTATACTAAGCTTTACGCATTTACGCACAGCAACTGAATGTTCATTAACTTTCATGGACTCTCTAAATAAGGCGTAAATATTTATAGTGATCGAAGATCTAATCTATTACTCGAAAAAATAAATAATAGCAAAAAACTGATTTCTACCGAAAAAAATGTATCTTTTACATCCAAAAAGTATCCTCCTAAAAGTCAAGATAAATACAACACACACAAATATATATATATATATATATATATATATATATATATATATATATATATTCCATGAAAAATGCCAGTATACTGAAATCATATGCCCTTAATAAGGTTAATATGAAAATTCATATACACTAAATGTACAAAAGCAAGGAAATTCCCAAATTTTTACACTTTTATTGTCATTAATTAAGGGTATGACTACATATCAACCAAACTATTTCATTATCACATCACTGCAGTATAAATCTGCATGAGTGGATGAAGTGTGTGAGGTGCGCTGAAGAAAAATTCCTACCAGTAAAATACATAGCCCTGTTGTGCTCGCATACCCTTAATGACAATAAAAGTGTACAAATTTGGGAATTTCCTTGCTTTTGTACATTTAGTGTATATGAATTTTCATCTTAACCCTATTAAGGGCATATGATTTCAGTATACTGGCATTTATCATGGAATGTCACTACTTTTGTAATGGCTATGCCTCAATACAATGGTCATTTTAAATTTCTTTTGGAATTTTCTGGAAAACTAAGGTATATGGTAAACTGAAATTAAAATGCCATCAACTAGACCCTAGAACCTCTATCTCTGCCAAAATTCAGCTGAATCCATAATATAGTTGATGAGATACAGGGTGGCACATATGTACGTAAGTACGTACGTATACACGGATGACATGATTTCATGATTGAACTTTCTGGATCTCTGGGTTGCCTTGACTAATGATGCTGAAATTCTACACACTTATAGAATCTATCAAATAACAATTTTGTGCAAAGTTTTAACTAATTTGGTTTATTGGTTTTTGAGTTATGATTGATCAAAGAAATGAGATTTCCAGCATAGGCCATTCTTGAAGTCTATTAAGGGATCAACTTGATTATATTAAATTAAATTAATACCTACAGACGCTAGCATTTCAAGCTTATTGCCCTCATCAGTTTAATTTAAGACTGTCGGGAGGTAATAAAATTAAACTTTGAAAATATATAAAAATATATATAAAAAGTTTCAAAGTTTATATATTTTCAAAGTTTAATTTTATTAGCTGCAGTAATGTCATTTTTTTTTTGTTAACTTAAAATATTTTTATGGGTTAGGGGAGAGTAAAAAAAAAATTGGGAGGGTGGGATTAGAGAGATGGGGGTCGGGGGTCGGGGAAATTTTTAGGGTCGGGCCAAACTTTTTAGGGGTCGGGCCAAATTTTTTCTTTTTTTTTTTGAACTTAAAATATTTCTCAGGGTTGGGGGAGAATGAAAAACAAGTTGGGGGGGGGGGCTGGAGAGATTGATGGGTCGGAGAAAATTTTAGGGGTCGGGCCGAACTTTTTAGGGGTCGAGTCAAATTTTTTCTTTTTTTTTCTGAACTTAAAATATTTCTCAGTGTTGGGGGAGAGTAAAAAAAAAGTTGGGAGGGGGGTTGGAGAGATTGGGGGGTCGGGGAAATTTTTAGGGGTCAGGCCAAACTTTTTAGGGGGTTGGGCCAATTTTTTTTTTTTTAACCTTAAAATATTTCTTAGGGTTGGTGGAGAGTAAAAAAAATTCGAAGGGTATGACCGAGGCACCTCGGAAATTTTTTTTCTTTCTTTAACTGAAAATATTTATATGTATGGAGGAGGATGAAAAAAAATTTTAGGGGGGGGGGGGGATAAATTAAAAAAAAAACTAAAAATATTCTTATGTATGGGGGAGGGTAAAAAAATTTTTTTCGGGGGGGCAAAATTTTTTTTTTTCTTTTTCACTAAAAATATTCATATGTATGGGGGAGGATGAAAAAAAATTTTTTCGGGGGGGGGGGGATGTAAATTGTTTTTTTTTCTTTTTTAAACTAAAAATATTTCTATGTATGGGGGGAAATAAAAAAATTTGGTGGGGGGGCGGGTCAAAAATTGTTCTTTTCTTTTTCTTTTAAATTAAAAATATTTCTAAGTATGGGGGAGGATGAAAAAAACATTTTCTTGGGGCGGGGCCAAAAATAATTTCTTTTTTTCTGTTTTAACTGAAAATATTTATATTTATGATAGTGACAATACATGAATGAACACTATTTTGTTTTTCTGACACGACAGGGGCGCACTAATATGAGTTCTTAGGTATGCGACCTGGGCTGGAGATAGGTACATATATAGTATGTGCACCCTTGCAGAGATAGGTAAGTATATAGTATGCGCACCAGGGCGGCGATAGGTACAAATATAGTATGCGCACCGGGCCGGCAATAGGTATATATATAGTATGTGCACCGGGGTATATATTTAGTATTCGCACTGGGGCAGTGATAGGTACATATGTAGTATGATCACCGGGGCGGCAATAGGTACATATTTAGCATTCGCACCGGGGCGGCAATAGGTACGTATTTAGCATTCAGGGGTGGCAATAGCTACGTATATAGCATGTGCACATGGGCGGCAATAAGTATGTATATAGCATGCGCACTGGGGCGGTGATAGGTATGTATTTAGCATGCGCTCCGGGACGGCGATCAGTACATATATAGCACGCGCAACGGGCGGCGATAGGTACGTATATAGCACGCGCACTGTGGCTGCGAAACGGTATGTATCTAGCATTCGCACTGGGGCGGTGATATGTACGTATTTAGCATTCGCAGCGGGGCGGTGATAGGTACGTATTTAGCATTCGCACCGGGCCGGAAATAGGTACATATTTAGCATTCAGGGGTGGCGATAGCTACGTATATAGCATGTGCACATGGACGGCAATAAGTATGTATATAGCATGCGCACCGGGGTGGTGATAGGTATGTATTTAGCATGCGCTCCGGGGCGGCGATCGGTACATATATAGCATGCGCACCGGGGCGGCGATAGGTACGTATATAGCACGCGCACCGGAACAGCAAAAGGTACATATTTAGCATTCGCGCCGGGGCGGCGATAGGTACGTATTTAGCAACTGCACGGGACGGTGATATGTACGTATTTAGCATTCACACCGGGCCGGCGATAGGTACGTATTTAGCATTCGCACCAAGGCGGCAATATGTACATATTTAGTATTCGCACTGGGGCAGCGATAGATACGTATTTAGCATTCGCACCAAGGCGGCAATATGTACATATTTAGTATTCGCACTGGGGCAGCGATAGGTACTTATGTAGTATGCACACCGGGGCGGCAATAGGTACGTATTTAGCATTCGCAAAGGGGCGGCGATAGGTACTTATATAGTATGTGCACTGGGGCGGCGATAGGTACGTATATAGTATGCGCACCGGGGTGGCAATAGATACGTATATAGTATGAACACCGGGCGGGGATAAGTACCTATATAGAAGGCGGAGATGGAGGTGTTACTTTTTATAGAAATATGTCATACTATTGCCTTGGCAACGTAGGAGAAATGGTGGGGAAGAAACATCTTTCGCAAAAGGCAAAATTAGAAAGTAGCGGTGAAATGGGGCGACCAGGGGAGAGAAAGGTAGAAAGATAAAGAGACGGCTATAGAGAGAGGGGGAAAAATAGAAGTTTGATTACAAAGATGTTACACACGCGATTTTTCTTCAATTATATGATTTTTATGGCCCCGAGCAACGCCGGGTAGTCCCGCTAGTTCTATAATAAAAAACAGTCGGTATTCGTTTTTATATAAATAAAAATATGTACTTCCATCCTGTCACGTAAAAGTTAACGAATAAACACGTGCCTTTCTCTAGTCCTCGGACGAGACTATTTCAAGTGAAGAGGAGAAGCTTGAAAGCGAATAGTAAGTCAAACAACCACTTCAAACTTACCCCGCCGCCTGAAACGAATTTGGTAAAAATCGTCCACTGCATAAAAAAATCGGTGTTTATCTTTCTTTAGGGTATATATATATATATATATATATATATATATATATATATATATATATATATATATATATATATATATATATATATATAATCACTAGTTTTCAATGTTTTCTGTTTTAAAGGATGAAGTCATCCTCTTGTTACTTCAGCATTTATCGGGTCATAAAGGATGTTCTCCTCTCTCGTCATCTTGTTTAAATAGATGACGTCATCCTTTATTACGTAACCGTGACACAAAAGAAAGCGTATTTATATAATAATAATAATAATAATAATAATAATAATAATAATAATAATAATAATAATAATAATAATAATAATAATAATAATAATGAGAAGAAGAAGAAGAAGAAGAAGAAGAAGAAGAAGAAGAAGAAGAAGAATTTAGTGAATGTATCTAGAAAGGTGGTCGAATGTGGTCGTGATCCAGACCAGGTTGCCTCGCCCTCTGCGAACCCCATTAACTGATTTGCAGCCAATAGTTAACAAGAGAGCAACATACACAAAGAGATCAACATTAATAAGATATCGCAAAGATTGTGAATATAAGGCGGTGGGGGGGGGGGTCCTATTATACCGCTGGATGCCTTCTTAAAAGGTCGCCATTGTTGGAATGAATGACGGATTGGCAATAACACAAATACATTACAAAAGAATAAAAGTAGGAATATAAGATAAATATTGTCAGATTTTGCGCAATTGGCAAATACTTGATATTTGTACTGTTATCGCTACAAAATACTTGCCCCCCCCCTAAAAAGTTAGCCATGTGTGGTCCTGCTACAATCACTATGACCAAATCTTTTTGGGATAATTGGGGGGGGGGGGGGGGCTAATACGTGTACTTTTAGATATTTGTGCAAACGTGAATTCTTGCCAATTCGCGGAGGAGCAGTTTTCAGCCTTCATAGCTGGAGAGCAAATCAGCACTTGTTTCATGGAAACCATCACTTTTAGTGAATTTTGTGCAAAATATATGAAATTTGAGATATTCGCCAAATATTGCCATTTTGAAGCATTTCAGTATTGGACTTATTAGTTTAATAAGTCTGTTAATTTTGAACTTAGAAAGTCGCGTTCAAATTCAGTCGAAGGCAGTAAAGTTCACTTTTCATTCCGCCTCGAATTATGATTCACTCCTCCTATTCGCTCTCTTCGTCTGACCGGCGTGATTCTTGCGTTTAACCATAATGTTGTGGTCCAATCAGGTAGGTCGTCACACTTCAATAAACTCCAGAAAACACAGACAAGAAGTCCAATTTCTCTGTTTATTCGCCGGTTTTACGTTTTGGCGGATGATGAGTACTAAGCAAGGATATACACCTAGCAGAGAAATACAGCCAACCCTTTAACGTCCGCGTATGTGCAGCTGTAAGACGCATTTTTATATAGGCAACTTAGAACTTTCTAGAAAGTTCCTTCAGTCTAAACTAACTATAAGTTACAGTTCATTTGGCAAATGGGATACTAAGTCTATCAAACAAAGGATTAACATCGCCAAACAAAGACTTACGTACCTTTCGAGTTTTATTTACTCCTCCCCAGGAGTTAGGCACAAGGCCAGTTTTATCTTACTCCCACAAGTAAGATGTGACCCAAGATCGGGTCGAGAAAGTGGGGTTTGAAAAGCCAGCGCTCGAGAGGTGAGCACTCTGGCCATTTAAAAATTGCCTGGGCAGCCCCGTCGGCATTCCCCGGTAGGGGCGCCTCAGACAGTAAGCAATAAACTTACTCCTCCCCAAAGAGGGGAGGCAAAGCCTGGGAGGCGAGAGTCTTTTTCAGTGATTCAGCATATAATTGTAGAACTTTACTATCGGTATGCCCATTGGTATATGTAAATTTAGAAACATTAAAATCTAGTTACTTTTCTCTCAATAAGCGATGATTTACCTTTCTTCCACTGCAGCTAAATAAGACATGGCGTCAGTTTATAGTAGTGGAATGAACTCCACCAAATATGGGGCACTCTGGATGGAAGCAAAATTTGTTGTCGTCGGATTCGTTAGAATTCCCTGATAGTGGCGCATCAGGCGACCTGTTCAGCAAAAAAAAAAAAACAATGAACTAAAATAAATCGGTTGTTTTTTAATTTTGATCGAACTAGGAGTATTAGTTATTAGCGGGAAACGTAAAAAATCCTTTATTAATTTCAGAAAATGTATTTGAATTGGATCGATCTAGAGATTGTAACAAACAGAAATTAGTAAAATGTCAACGACGGTCTAAAACTCAGAAGGAACGCTTGTTCAGAAAACACCGGAACGGAAAAAAAACCCGCTCATTCAACTGCATCCGAAACACGTTTCGTCTGTTCACGTACAACTCCGTTTTCCTTCAATATCTATTTGGTATGATAAATAAAAATTATATAAAATCTTCCACGAGACCAAAAACAGTATGTAGGGTTTAATGTCCGACAAAAGGGAAATAACCCCGACTAAACCCCAATAGATCCCCACCTCCTTACAAGTCGGAAGTTAAGCAAGCTACCTGTCATGCACACTGTTATATAAAAATAATAAAAGCTTTTGTGAACCGAGTCTAATACATTAGATGAGGACAGGCAGATCATTTTAAACTTCAACTAACTTCTCTAGTGACATGTATTGACCATAAGAAAAACAAATTGCCAGACTTTTTATATTTATCTTGCTTTTTCCGTCGCGGTTGAAAATTGAATTTTCGAAACTTTCGTTTTGAAATTAATTCGTCCTTAGAAAACCTTTTAATTCTTTTTCGTGACGTTAGAGTTTTTTTAGTTTTTTTATTTAGAAAATTGTTAAAATTCAATACTTTAACGTCTTGCTTCCTTGTTAAACAAATAACTGGAAAGTGCTTTTTTAAAAAAAGCCAATAATTCAAATTTTAGACAAAACCCTTCGTTTCTGTTGCTAATGTTTACGTTTGGTTTATTTTCGTGTTTTTAATCGATTCAAATCGTTCGAAAGAAAATATGTAGGACTGAATAAATTCAAGTACCTTGTCTCTAGGTTTGTGGAATGTATATTTCGAATGCTTGCTTCCAGTGTGTGTGACACAGGTTTGTGCAATGTTCGAATTAATCGTCAACGTTTGTGTTGTGAGATGTGGTTCTAGAATCCTTGCTGTCAGTGTTGTGGCCCTGCAGTCCGGTAATAATGAAGACAAACACAGTGGTATAATTAACAAAAGTGTATTAACAGAAATATGTTACATACGTGTCATGAGCTTGGGGCCATAAGTGCCACAATTCGCCGCCCTTGACGCTTAGATGTTACTGTATTTATTGTGACTGGGCAAGTCCATTTATTCCTGAAATCAGCATACCCCATAACAGGATCTCACATACACATATTGTTAGTCGTTAAACAACAAATATTCGCTAAAAGTTTAGACGTCTGCGTCGGTAAGCTTCTCCGATTATTTATTTTTATTACAATTACTTATTTTTTCCCCTCAGAATTGATGCTCTGATATATATTTATTTTTTTAAATTAAATCAATATTTCATCTTTTTAACACACACCGCCGGGACACATTATGACTAATCGCAGAATAAAGGAATATCGGATTGGATGTCACATACACGGACCGTTAGTCCTAGTGAACACGACAAAATATTCCCATATTCATGTCTTCTTCAAGCATTAAAAAAATTATTTCTGTGCAAATTGTCTCCGTCGAGCAGGATTTCTCCTTCTCTGACCGAGAACAGAACAGATGACGTTACTATGAGAATAGATTAGAAATGTTTTTATTAGCGCAAATACGTCACAGTTATTTTTTACGTCGACAAGTTTTACGTGACGAAACTACGATATAACACTGTCTTTATATGTTATATTTGAAGTTAAAATCTTTCAATGAGTTATGCAAATAATTTAGTTTAAAAAATTAATTAAAATATAGGAATATCCAATTGGATATCACATACACGTAATATCGAATTGGATGTCAAATACACGGACCTTTAGTCGTAGTGAGCGCGACAAAATATTCCACTATTCGATAATTTTTCAAAATTATTTTATAACTTTGCGTACAAACTTTTTCTTTGAAAATTGCCTCTGTCGAGAAGGATTTCTCGTTCCCTGACCGGGAACAGAACAGATGACGTATAATATCAGAACAGATTACATATCTATTTAAGTCTTTTCTTAAATAAACTTATGTTTCAAAACACAAGAATAATGTTTTAAAACCAATACTTTTATTCATAAATATTTTAATTTTAATATGTCGTCATCTAGGAAATAAGCCGATAACACTAGCATTTTACTCATTCAAAAAGTGTTTTTCTTTAGATTTCACACGTAATACTAAATTGATTTTCATCGGCAGCATTTTCCATGCCCGCCACTGCCCACCCCTAATTGCCCTCGATTTAATATGTTTGCCGATTTTACAATATCTTTTCCTTTTCGGTCTATTTATTTATATTTTACTTTTTAAAATAGATTTAACAATAAATAAAACAATGTATTAATATATTGGATTCTTTTAAGAAATCAAAATATAAATAAAAAGAACAAGTTAGCTTGATACTCTAATATATATTTTTAAACGTTAAATCATTTTTTTTCTTCTATTTCCCCCAGGCAATGCCGGGTCACGGGTCTTGCTAGTATACAATATAATAATAAAAATATTTACAAGGAGAAACCCGTGGTTTGTGTAAGACTCCCTACTTTCTGTTTTTCTTATGTCTTACCGTAGCTGTATTTCGCCTTTGAAAAGAGGTCGTTTCCACACAAATTACTGACACCTACAAAAAACACCAAATACTGAGTATGCGCTTTTGACATATTGCAAATGGCTATCCAACAAGCAAAGTATCGCTGGTGATTTGCATCAGGTGAGTGTGAATATCTATTGTAATAGAGACGAAGGCTGAGCGAGGTAAGAAATTGCCTGTTTATACATTTCCCAACAGTATTTGTGCGTCATTAACACTGCTAGAAAACAGATGCGATCGGAGTGCGCATATATTTGTTAGTATTAAATTGTTCTTAATATTCAGAAAACAAATGTGAGAATATGAAGTAATATTTTTGAGAACTGTGACGTAGTTTTAGTTACAGAAATACAGAAAAAAAACCATCTCTATTATATTTTCATTATTAATTTTAATATTGTTTTTCATGTACACATTTATGTAGTTGAGGAATATCATTTGTAGATGTGCGACAGCTCGGTAAAAAGTGAGATAAAGTTATTGGAAGCAGCAAATCACAGACACGAGTGATATTCACGGCCAAATCTCGCGCGTAATATAAAACCCCAAACACAGTATTTTTCTTTCACTTTTCTTATTTTCTTCCAGAGACAACACGCGTGCGTACGTCACACCCCAGCCTAAACCCTATGGCGCTTAAAGGCCCTCGGCAAGTAGCACACAAGTGACGAAACGAAACATGAACTACTAAACACACTGCTAACCGACCTCGTCTGCATACAAGTTCGTGGATACACCCCGCGCTGCCAATCAGGCACGCTAATATACACACACGTTTACAATGCCTGTGCCGGCTACACACATGTAAACGCACAATGCGATAGCCGAAAAGTAACATGTTTACTTAATTTCTCCTTACAGACAGAACACCTTCATTAACCTAGAAGGTTCTCAGGCACTTTAAACGCTCACTATTTAAAAACCCTTCATTTTCACTGTCGTAACAGGTTTTCAATAAAACATGATTAGACTTTCTGTTTGATGTTGCCTTTCCTTTAACATAGTAATAAGCCACAGACTTTACTATATAACAACAAAGAGAAAGAGAGAGAGAGAGAGGAACAGAAAGAGAGAGAGAGAGAGGGAAACAGAGAGAGAGAGAGAAATTAATAAATCACCCCCTCTCTCACACTCACACTTTGCTTACGTTCCTTTGCTCGTTAGCTCGAGATATATGTACATAACATTGATATATCTATCTATTCGTCTCGTTTCTTTCTTTATTTCCAGTCTATGATGAATAAACTCGCTGATCTTGAGTGCTTCAGAGACTGACTAATATGATTGACATATTTTATTTAATCTGTGAACTGGACATTTTATACATTACTTAATCTAATAGAAAGAATGTTACGTTTAGTAAAATGTATTTTATATATTTTGTGAACTAGAAATGAATATTGCTAAATTAAAATTCCTATTATTCTTGATTTTTCTGTTGTGTCTCATTTTTTATAAATTTCCTTCATTATTTTACTGGCCAATCAAAACGAATAATTTATTTCGCCCGAGTGGTATCACATCACATCCGTTTGGGGGTGAATTAACAGCGTTAATATATAAGTGAGATAAAAGATAGATCCAATAGAAATTGAAGTCTACATAACTGATTCTATAGATCATCACGACGGTATCTATTAATCTAAGCACGTACCTTCTCCATCTCCCAAACTATGGAATAGGCTAAAACGTGTTAAAATCTTATCAGATATATTGCGTTCGATTACGCATTAATAACGTTTGTAAAATAGGAATTGACGATTTCCACTAAACTATGGGTAAAATATTGCGTTCAATGAAATGTATACAAATAAATCTATTAATAATGGAGTTTATGTATCTGTCTGTCTGTCTGTCTGTCTGTCTGAAGCCGAAACTCCATCAAAGTAGTATGACTATTTACTAAGTCCGCCAGCTTCATTATATACTACTACAAAAACCGCCGTTAACACTATGCGCATTCCTCAATTTACATAATCAATTGCTTTTTAACTTCTAATAAATTAGTATTTGCAAATATACACTCATGATTGTTTTCTTCAGATTTCCACATGTATTTACGCTATTTTGCTCGGTAATAATCTTACTTATAAATTATAATTATTTCTTTTATCATTTATATATATATATGTATATATATATATATATATATATATATATATATGAAATGAGTTACGTAGTTATTCTATCTACGTCCAACTGATTGAACTGCGAGCATTAATCCATTGATACGGTTACCTCCCTCCGTCAAATCGCAAGACGAGCGCGTAATTTAAAATGTAAACAAAACGCTGGCATTTACCGTGTTACTTTAACTTACGCTGTTAAGCTTTTATTTACAAACTGTTTTTATTATTCCATGTTTTATTTATTAAAATAAAAGATGTGATTGTTTTTTCTTTTCTGTTTTTTTCCTTTTTCATTAAAAATACTAATATGTATGGGGGAGGATTAAAATAAATTGGGGGGAGGCGGTAAAAAAACTTTTTTTTTCTTTTCTTAACTAAATTATTCCTATGTATGGGGGAGGGTAAATAAAAAATTTGAAGGGGGGTCCAAAAATTAAAAAAAAATTTTTTTAAACTAAAAATATTTCTATTTATGGGGGAGGATAATAGAAAAATCGGGGTGGGGTCGAAATTTCTTTTTCTTCATTTTCATCTAAAAATATTCTTGGTCATAAACAAACTATATCAATGTCTAACCACCCAAGAAATATGACTGAGGCTCCATCGGTTTACACGTGAGCGTTCATTTCTGACGGGGCAGCCTAGCAAAAATATGTGACCGGAGGGAGCATATATTTGCTAGTATTTATAATATCTGTTGAGTTCTGGCATTAAATGAGCCGTAAATGATTGATATGCCGTAAAACAGACAACTCAAATAAAATGGTAGCAGTTATATTATGCTAATCACACGCTGCTTTTATTTACTTCCTTCCCACCAAAGCAAGATGCGGCACAAGACTGGAAGATGGTGAAAGCCAGCTCCCCCGAGGGGGATACTCTAGCTAGGTACAAAAATACCCGTGAACGGACCCGTCGGCATTCCGCGATAGAGTACCTCAAGTAATTGGCAATAAAACAAAGGAATAGGTACTGCCTAGAAGTGTGCATCTCCTAGAACCGAACCGATCCATATCTCATCCCGACACAAAGAGAGACTGGTGCTGCTGTCCGCTCCCGGTATGTCGAGTTGATTGCCGAGGACAGATCCTCAGCTGGTATGAACCCTAACACAGGCTAGTGCTAGGGTTCATACCAGCCGAGGATCCGTCCTAACCGTACTTCTAACATAACCCTAACCCTAACACAGGTTAGTGTTAAGGTTCATACCAGCCGAGGATCTGTCCTAACCCTACTTCTAACATAACCCTAACCCTAACACAGGTTAGTGTTAGGGTTCATACCAGCCGAGGATCTGTCCTAACCCTACTTCTAACATAACCCTAACCCTAACCCTAACACAGGTTAGTGTTAGGGTTCATACCAGCCGAGGATCTGTCCTAACCCTACTTCTAACATAACCCTAACCCTGACCCTAACCCTAACCGCGGACAAACAAGCTAATTAATTGTTGAGTCTGGGCTGACGTTTACATTTTCCGAAAAGTTTTTGCTGTATCTTTTTTCTTTCTTTTCCGTTTCCTGTTTATTTCTTTATTTTTCTTTTATCCGAGACCCGATGACATTTGACCTCTTAGCGACTGATAATAAAGGACGCACCTGTTTGTTTTTGTTCTGGCGTCTAATAATGCAGATATGAACCTCATTAGTAATTAACTTGACAGGATGGAAGCGGGCATATTTTAATTAAGCTTCTCATTCTGCACAGGTGAGTATGAACATAGATATATGATACGATAGCGAGAATTTCTAAGATAATATCAACCAAAGTGAAAACTTGATTGATTACAGACATTTTCTCATGGACACCGAAGAATGCAGGGTGAAGACTGTACTTAATCATGCAATGGCCAATATCAGGTGCCTAAAGTCATCAGGGTTAGATCGTCTGTGTTAAGTCAGTCAGTATGAATAACCCGCTGATCTATTCATCGTAGAATTATGTGGAAGGAAATGAAATTCGAGGTTTAAATCAAGTGAAAGAAAAATATAAAACACGTGTGAAGCTTTCAAAATTATATTTGAAACTAATGGAAAACATATATTCCCGCATAAATGCAGTAGCAACAACAGGTTCAGTGTATAGCTCCTACTGCTACTTATTTTTGTAATAAACGACAGCTTACACATGCACACACACATATCTACATATATATATATATATATATATATATATATATGTGTGTGTGTGTGTGTGTGTGTGTGTGTGTGTATGTGCACATATCAACACACGTACGCATCAATATATATTAACAGTTTGAACTACTATGTGTATAGCATTGCTGAAAGGAAGAGTAAATATCTGTACCAAATATTCACAGAAGGCAACTATTGTGAAGATAATGTCCTGGTCACGCATTAAAATAGTACTAATGTTTAAGGTAGTGTTAGGGCAACCTAACAAAACAAAATCGAGTTATTTCCCTTGAATCTAAAAGTAAGAGTTATCGCCCTTGGATTAAAGGAGTCGTCTGCGGACAGTGAAAAGTAAACAGAATAGTCTCACAATCAAACAAGCATATCGCGTTCAGCGGTTTTTTCTACATTCAAATTTAACCAGTGTGTTTGTTAAATAAATCTGTTAAACTTTCTACTTCGTACTCTATTCATTTTTCTGAGTTGTAATTGAACCGAACAGATGTATAAACATCCAGACGTAACAGGTAGTCACATAGTATAAAACTAAAGCTAATATTTGTGTCTATTTGGGTGTTTGCTAACTAGTTTTAGGCTGTTAGATGTGTAACAAGATTGCTCCTGGAGTTTGGGGTAGGTGGTGATTATATCTATTGAGAGGAAAACTGCCCTAGGTTATGTTTAGAATTTACTTAAAAATGTGTTGATGGAATTCGAATACAATATTGTGAGTTTGAAAAATAAACAAAAATCATGTGTGGGTTAGTTAAAGTATGCAAGAAAAGACAATAGATAGATACTAGCTATGGAATAAAAAACCGTCAGAACGAACTTTGTCACTGGGAGGCGAAGACGCCGTCCACGCTTGCTCTTAATGAGGGAGGGGGGCTCGAAGCTTCCACGATACATAAAATATAAAAGTGTGTGTAAACATTGTAACATCAAATATAGTAAGCAATGAAAATTCTTTTTGTGCTTTTCGAGTTTTCAACTGTAATGAATCACCAAAAATATTAATGTGGAGCTGCAGTGATGTGTTGTGATGAGTTCCTTTTAAATATTTATTACTGTTAAATATATGCAAGTATATGCATAAGGCATACTAAAACTAAATGCAATAAATCAAGCAAAAAACAGAGTCACTCTAGTTTAACATATAAGTGGGTATGTAAATACTTCATGAGCTGACCCCCCTCTCCCCTGTCTTGCATAGTTCCTGGTCACTCTTGATGCCGAGACTCTTAAAATGACAGGATGGTGTCTTACCTCTTAGGGAGAAGACCATTTGTTTGAGCGTGATAGTGTCACAATAAAAACACTGGTTTCTGGTTAGCCACATAACGAATTTAGGGGTAGCCATTTTTGTCAGCCAGCCCTTCCCTCCCTATTGGGCTCTTGAAGGGCTTTTTTTGTAGCTAGCTTGGATGGAATCCAGAGGATAGAATGCTGGTTGTTGGGTCTCTTTCGGGCTTGGTTTGTTTTGAAGTGATTCTACCTTTCTCTTCCTTTTTATCATCATGCCTTCTACAAATCCACACAACAAACACCTTACTATTTCCTATGGTAACTTCAGAGGTCTCAGGTCAAACTTTCCTGACGTTCAGTCCTTTCTCTTGGGCAAATCCCCTCACATCCTTGTTCTTTGTGAGACTAATGTGGATGATTCTATTGATAACAACGATCTACATGTGGATGGTTATTTGCCTCTTGTCCGCTTAGACTCTTCCACGCATTTGCATGGTCTTGCTCTTTTTCTTCGCAGGGATCTATCTCCCAATTGCACGTGTCCACAGCCTTGAATCTCATGGGTGTCATTTTATCTGTATTTGCTGCACTCTACTTCCTATTTGTTCGTTTTTATACCATTCCTCTACTGACAACGACTGCTCTGTTGTTGATGCTATATCCAGCGGTATTGATAATGCATTTCAAATTCATCTGTCAAGCTCCATCTTTGTTTTTGGTGGCTTCAATGCTCATCATTCTGACTGGCTCCCTCACTCTAACCGCACAGATATAGCTGGTGAAATATTTCTTAACTATACTCTGTCTCATGACTTGTCCCAAATTGCCACCTTCCCCACACGTTTTCCTGATAATGATATTCATCAACCATCCTTATTTGATCTTTTTCTCACTTCTGTACCTGACTTATGTTATATTTCCTCTTCTCCCCCATTAATTTCTTCTGATCATGCTGTTGTTCATGTTGAGGTTAATTGTTCGGTGAAGTCTTCTATTGATCGTCCCTTCCATAGAAAGACGTACAACTACAGGAGAGCTGATTGAGATGGGCTTCGCAGCTTCCTATTGACGTTCCATTGTGTTCTATCTTTGGTATGTCTCCGAACGATGTTGCTAAGGAGGTTACTGACTGGCTTCTTGTTAGAATTGACACCTTCACTCCTCATCGTAAGTTTCAAACCAAACTTAATTCACCTCCATGGTTTTCATCTGTTTGTGCTTCTGCCATTGCCCATCGTAACCATTATTTTAATCAGTTTCGTCAGGATGATACTGAGAATTCTAGACAATCCTACAGAAGAGCTAACAATATCTGCAAGAGAGCAATCTCTGAGGCTAAGTCTAGCTACTCTCAAAGGATTTGTGACTCTATCTCATCTCAAAGGGTTGGCTCTCATGATTTTTGGAGAATCTGCAATAGCATTATTAATAGTGTCAGGTCTGCTATTCCTCCTCTTTTTAATGGTCTTCAGATTATTTCATCTTTTAAGGATAAGGCTGATCTTTTTGCTCATCTTTTGCTGACAATTCTTCTCTTAATTATTTTGGTGTTGTTATTCCTGATGTTCCTCTGAAAACCGATCAGTCTCTTGATTCTGTTATTATCACCCAAAGATGGTTGCTAGAGTTCTTTCTAATCTTGACCAGTCTAAGGCTTCCTGTTGTTCTCAAGCCTTGTGCTTCTGAACTGTCTTCTATCCCCTCTAAATTATTCAATCTCTGTTTCCCTTCTTGTTGGAAAGAGTCCTTTATTGTCTCTATCTTTAAAAATGCTGGTGATCGGTCTGACCCAACTAAGTATCGTCCGGTTAGTCCCTTCTCCGTTATTAGCAAGGTTTTTGAAAGGTTGGTCAACTTGTTCATTTTCTGGAAAATTTGGACCTCTTTAGTGATGTTCAGTATGGATTTCGTGGTTTTCGTTAAACTGCTGATCTTTTAATTGTTGTAACTGAGCGGATCTGTCAGTTTATGGATAATTCAGGAGAGAGAAGAGCCATTGCACTTCACATTTCGAAGGCATTTGACAGAGTGTAGCATTCTGGTCTCCTACACAAATTTCAGGGTGTAGGTCTTTTCTTTCTGATCGAAGCTTGCAAGTAACTTTGGACAGTGTCTCTTCATTCTCTTTTCCTATCAATGCTTGTGTTCCTCAGGGCTCTATTTTAGGCCCAACACTGCTTCTTCTCTATATAAATGATCTTCCAGGGAATATTGTTCAGAAAATTAACATCTATGCTGATGATACCACTCTCTATTCTGGTGTTGCTTTTCGCCCATCTACCTTGGATCAGTCGAAATATGCAGCTGATCTAGAAGCTGACCTGGGTTCAGTTGTGGATTGGTGTACGAAATGGCTTGTTTCATTTAATCCAGTTAAGACTCAGCTCGTGTCTTTCAATCGTAGAGGTGTTTTTTTCTTCCTGAGATTCTCATGGATGGCTCTGCTCTTGATGAGAAATCGACTCTGAAACTTCTTGGTTTTTCTCTCTCATCAAATCTTTCTTGGAGTTCATACATTAGATCCATTGCTATTTCTGCTTCTCGTAAAGTTTGTTCTCTCTATTGCTCCAAACTCTTTCTCACACCTGAGGCTATTCTCTCTCTACAAATCTACAATCAGACCATGTATGGAGTACTGTTGTCATATTTGGGCTGGTGAATCTCTGTCCCATTTGAAGGTTCTTGATAAGGTTTAGAAACGTATCTGTAATTTGATTGGTTTTACCTTTCTTCTTTTCTGCACCCTATCTCTAACAGATGTGATGTTGCTAGTCTCAGTCTTTTCTATAAATATTATTATGACAGGTGTTCTTCAGAATTATGTGATTTATTCCATGCTTCTTTTGTTCCAGGTCGTTTGACTTGTTGATCTAGTGGTCTCCATCAATTCGCTGTTTTGATACCTCATTGTAATACAGCTTCCTATTCGAGTAGCTTATTTCCAAGAACTATAGGCTTGTTGAACTCTGTTCCTGCTGACTGTTTTCCTCCTACCTATAGCCGTGGTCTTTTAAAGACTAAGACTAATAGGAATATCATGTCTTTGCGATAATCATATTTGTTCTTGTTAGTTCCTTGCATCAAGTGGCTTCATGCCTTGTCTGGAGCGATTTCCATAAAAAACATCCTGCGATGGAAAGATGCTTCAAGAAATGCGAGTGAATTTCCCCAATGGAAGTATGACAGAATAATTAGGACCCTACGTAGAAATGAGGTAGAGAATTAAGACTAGTATATATTCAACCCAAATCGGCCAGCCAGACGAAGGAAAGAGAGGATGGCGTCAGTTTTCTTGGAAAAAGCGTGTTAGCTGTCATTTGCAATTATCACCACATAAAGACTCACGCGTACCAGATGCTTTTAGAATTTGGTGATGATCTCTTGATCACCAATAAGCTGATAACAGGCCAGCTCTTGGGGGGTCGCGAACCCCTTTTGATAGAGACAGAGAAAGTGAGTAATGTTTTTTTATCATGGCAATGGAATCTGAGAGAGAAATCACATTTATCTGTTTGTATAGGCGCGCCCCACCCCAGCTCCGAGAGAAAAAGAGAGTAACTACCTTTTGAGAGAGAAATTCAAATTGCCGTATCGCGCGTACCACCCAACCCCAAACCACCAGGAGATGAAGAAAGATTCAGAAAAAGGGATTGGAGAGAGAAAGAGATTAAGTCCGTATCGCGTACACCACCCACCCCCGAGAGAGGAAGAAGGATTATAGAAGTAGGTTGGAAAGGGAAATACACGGTTTCGGTAAGAGAAAGGACTTTTGGGTTTAGAACGAGCTGAGATTTCGGCCCGAGCGGGTCGCGATTCTCGGATCCCGTGGGAGTCGTAGCCCGGGCTCGGCCACCGTTTTCTAAACAGAGATTAATGACTTAATTAAGAACTAGCAATCGTAAAGGGACCCGAAAACACGCAGAGAGAGAGAGAGAGAGAGACGACGACGAAATAGTTTAGTAAAAAAAAGACATTACCAAAAATAGACTTTACTTCAAGGTTAAAATGATTCTTTTCTTTATTTGTTAATAATTATTTCATACGAAAAGAAATCGCCAAGTTGTTTGCCATTATTCCTATTGTCGATTTGTTCTGCTTGTATAACCTTGCCTTCACAGAGACGAGATCGACAGAGCCAGCCATCATCATCATCATCATCATCATCATCATCATCATCATCATCATCATCATCATCATCATCATCATCATCATCCGACCGGAGGAAATTCGACATATCCTTTTTTTAATGCCACTATGACGATCATCGGCCAAAAGAGTGTTCACGGTCTGGCAAGATCTCTGTGTGGAGAACGACTATACACTCCGTTATAATTGGCACCGCGACCAGGATATCAAACACCTGTGCGTGACTGGCCGACAACGATACTCACGGGGTGAAGAGAGTGGGATACCTGTTACATATTGGTACCGTCACCAGGATCGTGTGGGGTCCTTTGTTATAGAAGGACAAATGTTTCTTTTAAGTATAATGTAACGTGGTATCCTAAACGAAGATGTTGGCATCGTCACACATAATTATAAAAGCAACATTGAGCTTAACCAGTTGGGTAACCTTGCAGACGTTTGCATATGGCTTCCCGCAAAGAATTAGAGATGTACGAACCTGAAATTTGGTGAAAATAATTCTCTATCAACGTCGTTATACAGGTGCCCTCCACCCAAATGCCACACAAGGAATCGTTAAAATAATTAACCCTAATCCTAACCCTACATTCCAGCCATATTTGGCAAAAATAAATCTCAATCATAATGCTCCAAATTTGCACCTTTGCGTGACAAACACACCTGGATATGACGTGAAGCATTAACAATAACACTGTTACACTTGGCACTGATGGCCCTTTTCAGTTCAGGAATAGTCTGAGATTGTTTTTTTTTAATATACATAATCTTTGAGATAAACCTACAGATAAAAATCTGGGGATTAAGGTTCGATGAGTGTGAAAGCCATTCAGGATTACGTGTTCTGCATTTGTTTTAGTTTACCCTAGCATGCTCACTCAACGTTAAAACAAATGTTAAACAAATTCTTACACCCAATAAGCAATAACTTCCACCCACACCACAATTTGCATAGGCTCGTCAATCAAAAATCAATCAAAATTAGTTTCTCATTCGAACCTTCCATCAAATCCCAAATTACACCCAAACTGCGAACCATCCCTACATCGGCATGTTTATCATGTAGACTAAGCCAGGAATTCTAACTCGAGGGGATATATGGGTAAATATTACACCTAATACGCCCAACCCGATAAGCAAGATATACATCGGGATGACGGGGGACAACTTCGATCAGCGGTTCTACGCTCACACAGCATCCTGACTGAGAGAGAGAATATGAATTAAATGATAACAACATCCCATACACCATTAAATGGAGCATATTATAACACCAAGTAACATATATCTAAAAATGTAACCATGCACAGCCGAAAAACTGGGAATTTTAAAGGCGATCATCTCATCACCAGCTACGTACTTCAATACGAAGTCAGAAATGTTTAAATTCTACACAATCCGGAAAAAGTAGATACTTGCGAACTGGACCAATATGATAGAAGTCGCCTGCCATATTTTCTTTACGGAGTACACCTACATAGCAATATTGCCATTGATTTACCAACTTGACATGATGAATTACATATTTGTTCAATTTCATGTTTATGTTTTCCCTATGTTAATTACGAATGACTAAGTATTTACATATTTTTACTTATATTCACCTCAAACAAGGCTCGTTGTCACCGAGACGTAAGGGGCTACTGTGAATTAGGGGCCAAATTAATAGGAGCATCCTAAATGGAGAGTTATGCAGCGAGATGTTTGTTCACATTATATTTAAATTTCTGCATTTGGTACAGTTGGGTCAACGGGGAGCATGGAGGACATCCAAAAGACAAACAGTATGAATAAAGAAGCTATTATAGTAGAAAGCTTTCCGGCATCTGGGAACCTCTGCAGTGAAGGGGCGGGATTTAGCTGATTGTTTACGTTGAGGAGGCACAAGGTGCAGCAAATTCGTCGGAGCACATTCCATTGAAGAACTTGTAGAACAAACACAGAGACGCAACATTGTGACGATATGACTTGGGCTGGGGCTTGGTAGACCCTGAGGGACCTATTAGATTAGAGGCTCTTTTTTTAGACCGTGTCTAAGAGGGAGAGACTAGTGGTTGGTGCACCAGCCTAGATGTGGCAGCAATACTCCATGCATGGGTGAATGGTTGCTTTGGCAAGTGAGAGAAATTTTCTAGCCCGGTAGAGGGAGGCCATCTTCTTTGCAGCAGACGTAACAGTATCTGCTATGCATTTGTTGGAATTTATATCGCATGTGAATGTTAGACCGAGGAGTTTGAATGTTGTGCTCTCAAGTAGGGTGCTACTAGCCATGACAATTGGTGGTTAGAAAGATTTCTTATAATTGTTAAAGTTTTGTCATAGTAGCATTCAATGTAACCATGCATAAATATAATAATAATATAGTTTGCTCTTATTAGCGTAATTGGGAATTCTGCTATTATTTCTTCATACATTTTATTATGTATGTATATTTATTTATACATCACACACACACACACACACATATATATATATATATATATATATATATATATATATATATATATATATATATATATAAAATCACTCATGTAAGTCAATTTATTTTCTGTAGTTACTATATAAGTTTACTTCCAAGAATTTACACTAATCTTAACATTATTTAAGGGATCATCAGTTATTTACCATGAAAAACTGTTTCGTGAATTTAAAAACAAAACGGTATTTTATTTCATGGCTTCCCAGCAGAGTTGATCAGACCCCACTTCCCTTAAAAGACAAAAAATAAACGTTCCGTATATTAGATCTAAGTTTTGTTACAGATAAATGTTTAGCTAACTTATATTAGTTATTAAAAAATGTCCTCCTTACCTGTGTTATTCGTCTGTCTAATGAAATGTATACGTTAATTACACAAATGTTGCTGTATTTTAAAGTGTTCGGACGAATCCATTACACTACATTTTAGGTGAATTTATTTTTATTTTTATTTTTATATAGAAAATATTTAAAAATTAAATATAAATATATATATATATATATATATATTGCAGTTTGTTACTGATCATGTATTTTTGTAAAGCCTGTTCTGTTTGTTAACACACGCATGTATATTATATCTACATATAAGCAAATGAGCGTGTGTTCGTATCAGTTAAGTTTGAAGTCAAGAAATAGGTGCATGACGTACAAAATGTCGTCTACTCTTGATGTAGTTTTTAGTAAAGTTCTATAAAGTGATGTCATTTTTTGGAGATTATAGATCATATAATCTATTAGTTTGCGTAGACAGGTAATTGGGGTATTAAATTAAATATAATTAGTGGCTGTCACATCAAAGTCTTATTGTATACATTCTACTTATTGTGCGATCCATCGACGTAAAGAAGAAATAATCATATCGTAATATAATAGACTTGCTTTTGCGACCTAACGTAATTGTACGTGTAATGAGCATCGATCACATGAAATGACTGAAAGAATAAGGTTAATTATTTTCGTCCTTTTCAGTCGATTGACAAATAACAAAGCCAAACAAACAATCAAACAAACAGTCTTTAAGAAAACAGAGTCGAAAAACAAATTAAAAATATGTGATCGTGTCCTCGCTCGACAAGTCGATCTTTAGAAGGTGACATTTATTTTTTTCTCTTTTTCTTTTTTCATTTCTTCTGTTTTTTTTTTTCTTTTTCGCTTTTTATTGCTTTTGTTTTCCTATTGTTTACCTTTATTTTGGTCTTTTGATCATGTATGTAGCAGTCACCAATAGGGACTACTTTTGAATGCGTAATCACTGTCCCTGTGAGCTGGCTTGCCCAATCAAATCACAGGGCGCGGTAATATCGTTAGTTCCCTAAGGGACTACTTATGTCCCCTTAGGGTTCGAAGAAAAAGATCAGACGACCTCCTGGCACCAGCTTGGACACATCGCAGAGAGCACCAGCGAGGAACGAGGAAACGCTCTCTCTCCCGCCGCCGTCGCCACTTGACGACTACTACCATCTTCACCTGAAGAAACTCACGGGCGGCCCTAAGAACTCTTATATTCTTCCTCTTCCCCAGACGGACACCGTCCCACTCTCTTCTACCTATACCAAACGGTATAGGTAACCTTGAGTTAATAAACCCCCTTTTTGTTATAGTTACAGAAATACTTTTCGTTGTTCCGTTTCTTTACGAGAAGATAAAAGGATAACTCCTTTCATCCTCGTATCATCGTTACCTTACATGTTCGCCTATTTTACATTTATTGTACCATTTTGCTTTTTGTTGTTGTCCATTTTGCCTTTCTGTACGTATTTTAAAGTTGTGTGACTATTTTGTCTGTTTCGTACTTACTTTTTCTCATTTGATTTTTTGTGAGCATTTTAGTTTTGTTGTGCATACCTTATTGTGCTTATTTTTAGCTTTTTGTGCCTATTTTTTCTATTTTGTTATCTTTTTATAAGCCAATTTTAGATTTTTGTGCATATTTTGCCTTTTCTGCATACTTTCTCTTTTTTGTGCCTTTTTGTTTCTTATTTTGCTTTTTTCATCTCTTTATGTGTCAATTTTAGCTCCTGTCTCTCTTTTTAATTTTTGTGCTTATTTGCCTGTTTTGCTTACTTTGTCTCTTTGTGCTTTTTTGTTCCACTTTTGTGTATTCCCTCTTCATTTATGTTTATTTTGTCTTTACTATTTTTCCGTTTTATTATTATTATTAGGATTTTTTAAATGTCATTTATTTTCGCCAGTGTCGTAGTTTGCACGTTGTCGATCCTCCCTTTGATTTCAATTCCTTCTAGTTCTTTCCCAGGGTATTTCTGAACTGTTTCTAGTGCTCCCATAATTATTGGTATAACGGTTGTTTTCATGTCCCATAGTAGTTTCAACTATTTGGCAACTTCTATGCATTTACTTAGTTTTTCCGACTCTTTCAGCTTCACCGTATGATTTATTGGGATGCTAACATAAACTACTTAGGAGATTTTTCATTCTTTTTTTGCTATTATCATGTCTGATCTTCAAGATTGACTGAGTTTTCTGTTATTACTTCAATGACTCTTTATTTTCCAATACTGACTACATAATCTTTTTGTTCAAAATGTTGTCATTTACACATTTCCTAATGGACGACCTTCACAACCAAGTCATGATTGTTTTTATATTCTTTTTGGGCCAGCTTGCTGAATTCGCTTATGATGTGCTTTACGTTTTTGTCTCTTTGTCTACAAAGTCTATATTTACTGTTTTCCTCTGTCTAACTGGACTTTTATGTAGTTAATTTTGATAGCTTGTTATAGGCGGTTCTCAGCAGTGAATCTGTTTCTCTTTTCAATTTTCTTTTTACATGCATAGAAGACATTTCACGGCTGCTGCAAGGAAGGCGGGCTCCCTCTACCGAGCTAGACAACTTCTCACACCTACCAGTATCCTATACTTTTACAAAGCCACCATTCACCCATGAATGGAGTATTGTTGTCACATCTGGACTGATGCACCAAACACTAGCCGCTCTCTCTCTATCTTGGACATGGTCCAAAAAAGAGTCTCAAATCTAATAGGCCCCTCACTATCAAGCATGCTCCAGCCTCTGTCGAATCGCCGCAATATTGCATTCCTGTGCTTGTTTTACAAGTTCTTCAATGGAATGTGCTCCAACGAATGTGCTGTACTTGTGCCCCTCTAAGTAAATACCCCAAATCAACCCATCAGTCAGCAAGATCCCACCCCTTCACTGTTAATGTCGCCAAATGCCGGAGAGCTTTCTACTCTAATAGCTTCTTCCCTCGTACTGCTAGCCTTTGGAATTCCCTTCCTGTTTCCCTGACCGTACTAACATGCAAACATGTTAAATGTAATGTGAACAAGCATCTCGTTGCATGACTCCCCATATAGGATTCCCCTAATTCACAGTAGCCCCCCCCCTACGTGACAGTGGCATTGTGTCTTGTTTAAGGTGAACTTAAGTAAAAAAAAAAAAAAAAAAGATTTAAAAAACTTCCCTGGTTTATATTCCCTTTATTAGGTATTTGATATATAATTTAGTTTCAAGAAGTTTTCGCATTATCATATATTTATCATCTCTTTCATTTCTGTTGCTTTGATGGTTTCCGCTTCCGGAATGCTCAGGTATTTATAATTTCGTGTTCATTAAATGCTCTTCGTACTTCTCGATTAGGTAGCTCTTTGCCTTCCTTTGTTTCGAATTTTCTCTTCTTCATGCAGTGTACATTTTTCTATCTCGAATTCCATTCCTGACTAAACATTCTAGTTGTGTTTATGAAGTTTTCTAGCTTTTTTTTGTGTTTTTTGTTACTAATTCAGATTATACACGAGTCGATTGTTTTCTTTTGTACGTGTAGAGTTGCACACTGCATGATATCGCTTGTGTATGTTGGCGAAAATGTAGTGACCATATGGTGTCTTCCTGGCAAATATATCTGTATTCATATCTCTGTCAGGTGTTGTCCTCCAGCTGTCAATACATGTCCTCTTTTTTCCATTCGATAAAGGTGAAACATTTGTCTGTTATTTTAAACATTTTTAAGCATTCTATTATCTCCGTTTGGAGGATTGTTTCCATGTTCGTTTTTTCTCGTTTAACTTCTTTTTATTTCAGTATCTTCATGTCGATATATAGCACGCCGTTTGTTCATCTCGTCGCTTTCCGGTATTCTTCTTTTCCTCGGGAAGTAATCCATGGCTATTACGGGAGTGGTAGATCTCTTCACTCAGTTGTATCGTTAAGATTTTCTATATCGTTCGTAAGCAGGTTATTGATCTGTAGTTGTTTAAGATCGTTCCTTTATAGCTGTCCTTTTGAATTCATGTGATTCTTCGTTAATCACCCACTCTGGTAACTTTTGAAACCATAAACCTCGTATTCCGTCGTATCTAGGCGCTTTCCAGTTTGCTATTTTTCTTAGGATCGTTTTGAATGTTTCTTCATTAATTTTGGTTTCTGTCCATTCTTACATTCCTGGAAGATCTTTTCTAATATTTTTCAACTATTCGGCATTTCTGTTGTGATCTTATCGCTTTTTCTATATATGGCTCCAGAATGATCTTGTTTCTGTCGGGCCTGGTTCTTCTATTTTTTCTCCCTCTGTTTACGTTTTCATAAAATTGATTTACATTATTTTCAGAAATCCTATTTTGCATATATTGTTAAGATTTTAATCTTCCTTTACTTTAATTCTTCATGTTTCTTGGATAGCCTTTGTTATTCTTTGTCAGTCATGTTTTTTTCTTATTCATCATTTTCTAATCCCTTTAGCTTTATTCACAGATTTTTATCTCTTTAGTTTATTGATTTGAGTTTCCAGTCTAGTTTTCAACTGTTTTTTTTTGTCCATCCTTTTGGTGGGTTTTGCTTCAATGTTTAGTCTCGTAATTGCAGATTTGGGCCCAGTATTAATTAGGTCATTTATGTTTGTAATACTGATCGTTTTGATGTGAGCAAGGAGTATGTTTACTTTTTCCGTTTCTGATTTTACTTTGTCCCAGTTTTCATTCATTAGGGATCGTAGTTTCGTTTTGCTCTCTTTCATAATTTCTTTGATGCGTTCAACTTCTGCTGCTTTTTTTCTCAGTAAGTTCTGTGGTTTTGATATCAGTGTTTTCTGTAGTTTAAGTGCTTATATTGTGTCCAGTTTCTACGTGTGAATTTTCAGAGAGAATTTATTTCTGTTGTTTTACTTACTTTTCCGCTTATTTTCATTAGTTAAGGGTGTGCTTTGCTTCGTCTGCAATTCTCTGTTTCGTTGCAAGAAAAATCAGAAGATCTGTCTCATATATTCTTCATGTGATTCACGAAATCTCTTTGCGAGTGATTACTTCTGTAATAGCACTCAATTGCTAGTCTATTTTCATTTGACAAGAAAAAGATCAGAAATCACTTTGCCGGAAATCCCGTCATATTCTTAACTCCCGCTTAACCGTGGGTCATCCTTTAAAACCGTGTCCGGCCATCATTCCCTCACCGACAACAACAGATGTTCTGCGTGACAACAAGTCACCTCCATATTTCCAGTACTCTCCGCTTCTTGTGATAACCGTTGCAAATCGTTTTGCGCTATAGCAACAGCTGTTTACCTTTAATTTCTTGCTGATAAAGGTTGTTGTTTTGCCTTAGAATTTGAATGGAAATAAGTCTCTCAAGAATTCCAGTACTCCCCGTGCCCTTTCTGTCGAGTATTATTGGTGATCTCATTCATAGGTCTTTCCATCCTCCTTAACCCTTCACGACCATTTTTTTTTTTGGGGTGGGGGACAGGTTATGTGATTTTTCTTATCTACTTTTGGTAGTTTTAGTTTCAGTTTCCTTGGTTTCGCGTAATAACACGTTTATGTTTTTAGTTGTGTTTACACACTGTTATTCTTTTTCAATTTGATTTGGATTTTTGTAGCGATAATCAGCCTTTCTGTACTTTAAGTTATATATTTTCTAGTTCTTTTATCGTGTCACACACGCATTTTTCTATACTTACCAGTCCTCTTCCTCTTTTCTCCCATTTTTATATACAATTAATTAGTATTATTCTTCAGATCTTTGTGCAACAAGCAGGATTTCGACCTGGTAAATCCACAACAAGCCAGCTCCTAATTCTCACTCAGCACATCCAAGATGGATTTCAGAAAAGACTGGTAAGAGGAGCCGTATTTGTTGATCTTTCTGCCACGTATGACACTGTAAACCAGCGCCTCCTCCTGAAAAACATCTTGGAGCTGACAAAAGATCTGACACTTATAGACCTCATCAGAGCCATCTTAAACGACTGACGTTTTTATGTTACCCTAAACGACAAACAAAGTCGCTGGCGCCGACAAAAGAATGACTTACCCCAAGGTAGTGTGTTGGCTCCATTACTGTATAACATCTACACCAATGATCAACCAATGAACCAGAACACTGAGCGGGTCATCCATGCTGACCACCTTTGCGTAACATCCCAAGAGAGTACGTTTGAATCAGTAGAAACTGACCTCAACTCAGCATTAGATGAGCGACTCCTCTACTACGAGAGTAATCACCTGCATTCAAACCCTGAAAAAACTCAAGTCTACTCGTTTCATCTCAGGAACCGAGAGGCCAACCGACTCATAAACATCGCGTGCTCTGAAATACAACTTGAGAAGGTCACCAACCCTCTCTAATTTGACGTAACCCTGGACCGCACCCTCTCATTCAAGAAACATGTAAAGAAGATTAAAATGAAAGTCAGCTCCTGGAACCACATCATACGGAAACTGATAAACTCTAAGTGGGGAGCCACTGCACTCACACTAAGACGTACTGCCTTAGCCCTGTGCTATTCCTTTGCTTGTCCTGTTTGAGAGAGAGAGAGAGAGAGAGAGAGAGAGAGAGAGAGATCAACGCATACAAAAAAAAAATAGACACACCATGAATAACACCTGCCGCTTGATCACTGGCTGCCTGAAGCCTACCAACCTGAACAACCTACATATTTTCACTGCCATTGCCCCTTCAGCTGTGAGACGGGAAGTTTCAATCGAGTAGAGATCACAAAGGCTATAAGTGATGAACGTCATATCTTTCATGGACGTGGACCAACGATCCAGCAATTGAAGCCAAAGAAATAGCTTTCTCGGCTATGTCGAACTCCTAAGAACATTTGAAGAAGAGACTACAGCTGTAGACTAAACAGGTTTGGCAATTCTATGCTTGTATTTCCTGAATTAAGTTTCTGGCTGTATTTGTTACTGTTTTTTGTTTTTTTTGCAGATTTTTATCCGGTATTGCACCTCCTTAGTATGTTGTTGAATTGCATAGTGGCTATGATTAAAAGTAGTGGTGATAAGGAGTCTCGCTGAAAAATGACCCCTACAATTTTATTTCTGTATGTCAGGTGTCAGTTCCAGTCTCCATGTTTCGATTGTTTTATTTGTACATTTTAAGCATTCAATTATTTGGGTGATTGTGTCGTAGTCTTTTTATTTTTTTTAGTCCATCCATGTCTATGTTCTTTTTCTTTTATTCTATGTGTAGCACATTATGTGTTCTTCGCGTCACTTTCATGTATCCTTTCTGTTACTCGGGTGTAGTCTACGGCTATTAACGACGAAGTAAATATGCCATTAACATTTTCCACACGATTGGTAGGTAGGTTATCGGTCTGTAGTTACTTAAGATCATTCCCTTCTCGCTGTCCTTTTCTATTAATGTGGTTATTCCTGTAGCCATCCTCTCTGGTATGTCCGGTTCGTGTATACACCGTAGATTTTATGTTGGTTTTTCATGTAGCGTCGCGAAATTGTAAAACAAAACTAGAATGAGTGATTGTGTCGTAGTCATTTTATTTTTTTTTAGTCCATCCATGTCTATGTTCTTTTTCTGCTTGTTACCTCCTTTAGGATCTTTTATTCGATGTCTAACACATTATGTGTTCTTCGCGTCACTTTCATGTATCCTTTCTGTTACTCGGGTGTAGGGTTAGGTTAGCCCACGGCTATTAACGACGAAGTAAATATGTTCGCATAGTTGTGCCATTAACATTTTCCACACGATTGGTAGGTAGGTTATCGGTCTGTAGTTGCTTAAGATCATAAAAAAAAATAGAATGCTTGTATTCCCTCGTGGCCTGCTGCTTTCAAGGTTGTCATTTTTCTTAAGGTCGTCTTGAATGCTTCTTCATGAATTTCGGTTTCTGTTCCTTCTTCAATTTGCTGCAAATCTTTCGTATTTTTAAGTAATTCGTCGTTTTGGTTCGTGTCTTGTCGCGTTTCGTCTCTTTTGCCTCGGAAGTGTCTTGTTTCTGTCGGGTCCTGTTCTGTTTTTGTTTTTTTCTTCCTCCGTTTACATTTTGGTAAAAGTGGCGTCTATTGTTTTTTGTTTATTATTATTATTATTATTATTATTATTATTATTATTATTATTATTATTATTATTATTATTATTATTATTATTATTATTATTATTATTATTATTATTATTATTATTTCATCATCGTCATCATCATCATTGGTGGCGCCGGCGGTGGTGGTCGTGGTGTTATTGTTGTCATATCTGTAATCGTATAAACATTGCTAACTTCTTCTCTTGTCTATCATTAGTTGCTTATTGTCCAATCGCATCCGTGAGAAGATAACAGGATTGGTCTTGTCTATAAGTCCGAAACATCAGCCATTTTTTTTTTTTTGGGGGGGGGGGGTGAGACTGGTCACTTTATGCTAAAACGCGATACCCATTGTACCTTATTCATTTAGGACGAATATATATATAAAGTGCCTAAAGTGATAAATTTGACGGGATTTGAACTCGATTTGTCGATTTCGTAGTCTGGGTCGGTAACAATAGATTTATACAGTTTTTTTTTATTTTTGGTCCCCCGATTTTATAAATCGGGGGACTTATGTTTTGAGGCATGTCCGTCCGTCCGGATTTTTCTCCGCAACCATCCATTGAATTTCTCTGAAATTTTGCATGAAGTTGTAAATTTGGTCAGGTTAGAAAGTGACATTCTCCGATTTTTGAAAAAGAATATTGTTAGCCTCCCAGGGGGGTCAAAAGGCCCCTAGATGGAAAAAATGACATTTAGGGGGGTCAAAAGGCCCTTAAATGGCAAAAATGACATTTTTGCCCCATAACTTTTCATCCATCCACTCAATTTCGCTGAAACTTGGCCAAAAATGTGGAAGCAATTGTTCCTAATAGAAAATAAGTATCGCTGATCTTGGAAAAAATCTTGTTCACGCCCCCAGGGGGTCAAAAGCCCCCAAAATGGCAAAAAATGACCCTTTTCTCCCATAACGTTTGATCCATCCATTCAATTCTTCTGAAACTTGGCCAAAATGTAGAGGCGATTGTTCTGGATATAAAATGAGCATCCTTGACCTCAGAAAAATTCCGGTTCGCGCCCCCAGGGGGATAAAAATGCCCCAAATTGCCCAAATTTATTGCATTTTACACTCGCCACATCGAATCACATACAGAGGGGGACCACGCATGCGCGGCTTGTTTATTATTATTTTCCTATGTTTATTTTCTAGCCGATGAACGCAGCGTTGCTTGGATCAAAAATACGCTGACAGATTGTTTATAAATGTATGGCTGTCTCATGTTATACAACAGCACCCAATAAATAAAATAGGTGAAAACAAATATTAATTACCGACAAATCATATTTGTTTTCAAGTAATTTATTTGACACCACTTTCTGAATGGGCGTATTAAAAATATAGTAAATATTGAAAATAATAAGTAAATACTGAACTCATTTGTAAGAAATTCATTTATGTCAAACGAAATATAAGTATAAAAAATTAAATAATTAAAATAATAATGTAGGATCTTCAAAACACGCTTGAACGCTTTCAGCAAATCATATTTGTTTTCAACATATTTATTTGAAATCACATACGAAATGGATGTATTAAAATAGTAAATAATGAAAGTAATAATTAGAGATTATAAAATCACTCCTAACTATTAAAGAAAGAGGAAAAGGACTTACGTGTGTACAAAGAAAAAAACCGGACGCATCTGTAAGGTAATAATTTGTCTGACACAGTATACGAAATAGGTTGATGTGATAGTGAATGTTTAAATTTCCCAGAGAATTCCTTTATTTTTACACATCTGTTTCTATAATAGTAATAATATTATATTATTTAAGTATTATTTACTAATAATATATTAATAATATTTAGTATTTACTATTATTAATAAAAGTTACTGCTGATAAAAAAGATAGCAGCCACCTAGAACCACAGTCGGAATAAGTATTTTTTAAAAGAAACTGATGCGAAATACATTATTTTTTGTAAAGAGCATGGTGGAAGAAAGATAAAGACAAATTGGCTAGGTAGAATCAAATATCGATTGGTCAGATTCAATGCTACTGGGGATGATTATATATATAGTCATCCATAGACATACTGTTTCGCTGTATCACAGCTCTTCAGTGCGGCTAGACTAGCACCTCTCCCGAGCCCGGGATCGAACCTTCAATTATCTAGTTCATAGTCGGCAGCTTTACTAGCGGGACCCGGTCCCGATGTAACCTGTTAAAATTGAGGAAACCAAGAATCGTAACCCTCAGAAGTAAATAACAAGAAAAGAAAATGGCTGAATTGTGTACGAATGAACCGAAATGCATTATGGTGGAATTTAATTTCATAATGACTTGTTTGCTTGGTAGCGGTGTGTGTTTTTAGGGGGAGTGGAACTTTGGTTTTAATTTACAATACAACAAATGGTTGACTTGTGTATGAATAAACCGAAATGCATTATGGTGAAATTTAATCTCGTAATAAAATAATTGGGGAGTGGAAGGGGGGAAAGTCACTCACTTATTTGCTCGGCCGTCGACGTGAACTGGAAAGGTTGGAAAAGCGTCGCCATGTACAGAAGTTGGAGGACGTTGCTAGGAACAGGAGGGCGTCGCTAGGAGATGCAGGACGACGTCGCCAAATGTAGGATAACAATGTTGATGTTGATGATGCATGGATCCGTGTATAGCTGCTGTAGTTGCTGTAACGATAATGATGATGGCAGTAAGTTTGTTTTTTTAAGTTAAAATTTTTTTTTACAAGGCAGGACGCCACTGTAGACGTAAGGGGCTACTGAGAAAAAAGGGAGAAGGTTTCTTTTGTGGGGGGGGGGGGGGTCAATCTAAATTGGGAGCTGCGCAGCGAGATGTCTGTTCATATTAGTTTTAAATTTCTGCATGTCAGTACCGTCGGGAAAACAGGGGGCAGGGAGGGAGTTCCAGAGGCAAGCAGCATTAAGAAAAAAGCTATTGGAGTAGAATGCTCTCCGGCATCTGGGGACCTCCACAGTGAATGGATGGGATTTAGCTGATTGTCGAGTTGGTCTAGTGAATTTACGTCGAGGGGGCACCAGAGTAGCCAGTTCATCGGAGCATAATCCATTGAAGTATTTGTAAAACAAGCACAAGGATGCTACATTGCGGCGATGGGACAGGGACTGGAGCTTGGTTGACAGTGAGGGACCTATTAGGTTGGCGACTCTTTTTTGGACCTTGTCAAAGAGGGAGAGACTAGTAGATGATGCACCAGCCCAGATGTGGCAACAATACTCCATGCATGGGCGGATGGTGGCTTTGTAGAGATACAGGATAATGTCAGGCGTGAGGAGTTACTAACACGGTAAAGGGAGCCCACCTTTTTTGCTGCAGCCTTGGCAATATCTTCAATGTATTTGTTCCAATTCATGTTACCTGTGAATGTTAGGCCGAGGAGTTTGAATGTTGGACTCTCAGGCAGGGTGCCATTTGCCATGACAATCGGTGGTTGGAGAGGTTTCTTGTAGTTATTGAAGGAAAGGAGCTTTGTCTTTGCGACATTAAAAGTTACCAACCATTTATGACCCTAATCCACTACAGCCTAGAGGTCATTTTTTAAGGATTCAGCCATTGCCTCGGATATGATCGCGTCTGTTTTGCCAACATAGCGAGAGTAAAGCGTGGTGTCGTCAGCAAATAAACCAATCTCAGACTCAATGTCATCAGGGAGATCGTTAGGATGTCTGCAGTAGATCGTGTTTGTCTAAATCCATACTGGCGGTCAGAAAGAAGTTTAGCATTAATTAAGTGTCAGACTATCGCTAGATTGATTAAGGATTCAAAGATTTTAGCAAAGATCGGCAGTTGATTGATTGGGCGGTAGTTCTGAGGATCGGTTCTATTCCCAGAATTCTTGTAGACTGGTACCACAGAGGCAATTTTCCAGCTATCGGGGAAGCAAGATTAAGCTAGGCATTTAGTTTGAGAGGACAGGGGCCAGTTCAGCAGAGCATTTCTTTATTACTATTACAGGTATAAGATCAGGCCACAAGCTTTGGAGGTGTCAAGGTTTTTTATGATGTCTCTGACCTGGGATGGGGTGATGACCAGGTTATCAAGTGTTGCTTCGGTCCGCAATGGAATTTGGGGAGGGGGTGGTTATCAGAGTCCAAAGTGGAGTTAGAGGCGAAACTACACTGGGCAAGTAGTTCAGCCTTATCAGTTGCCGTGCAAACGACATCATTGTGGTTTGATAGTGGGGGAATCGTTGATTGACCACTGTTCACTACACTATTGTAGATTTTCCAGAAATCGCGAGTACCTAGTTTCTGTGACTGGATGCGTTTTTTTTTTGTTAATTCATTATACCTTCTCTTCGCTTCGCCTATCAAGGCCTTACAATTATTTCTTGACTCTATAAATTTCTGTCTATTGGTAGCTGACTTATGGCGGCCGAATTTACGGAATGCTTGCTGCCTCTCAGCAATGGCAGCTGCACATTCCGAGGTGACCCAATGGGGAGAGTGAGGCTTGCTAAAGAGTTTTCGCATGGGGACATAGGCTTCAATGCCTGCGTTGACCCATTCAGTTAATTCATTTGCACACTGGTCAGCAGGGAGTGAGAAGGTTTCCCTCCATGGGACGTCGCTGATGTGATCTCTGGTTGACTCAAAATCAGCCTGCTCGTAGTATCTCGTTATTTTGAGCAACGGTTCATCAGCTTTTGGACGACTTTTAGGGTGATATGAATCATTAGCACAATGTGATCAGCATTCCCGAGTGAGCTATGAGCTTTCGTCAGACAAGCTTAGGGCATTGAGGTTAAGAAGAGGTCTAGAAGTAAGGCTTGTTGGTCTACTCGATCGGGGATGTGGGTCGGAAAATCGACAGTCTGAGAGAGGGAGTGAGCTAAGGAGAAATTATAGTTGCTGGCTGCATCAGTAAGGCTGGAGAATCCCAACCAGTCACGGTGGTGTGCATTAAAATCCCCATATACATGTATCTGGGTATTCGAGTCAATTGAGAGTGCTCTATCTATGTTTTCAGAGACAGAGTTTAGCAGAGTACAGTCCTGGGTCGAAGAGGAACGGTATAAGAAATATAAGTAACTGACGCTGTGATGTAAAGTCAATCTAAAGCATATGCAGGGGGAGGGTGTTCCGAACATAAACCCATAGCCCGTACATATGTTTGTCAGAGTATTTACGGTAGAGTGGGTGGTATTGATTTACTCCTCTCCATGAGTTAGGCACAAGGTCAGTTTTTATCTTACTCCCACAAGTAAGATATGACCCAACGTCGGGTCGGGAAAGTGGGGTTTAAAAATTGCCTGGGCAGCCCCGTCGGCATTCCCCGGTAGGGGCGCCTCAGACAGTAAGCAATAAACTTACTCCTCCCCAAAGAGAGGAGGCGAAGCCTGGGAGGGTGGACCTCCTAGAACTGCACAGGACAGACCCATAGACCGGCGTAAATCAAACCCAGAAGGCCAAGACAATACCAGTCTATGGGGTGCAATATCCATCAGAACAGATACTACACTTTGATCTTAGCCAAAAGTCAGTCATGTCAAAGTGGTGAGAGGAGATTGAGGATTGAAAGTTTGTTTCACTTAGGGCTCTGTGCTGTAGAAGTAGGAGGAAGCTGCGACTGCGTTCATCTAGTAAACATGCCTTTCTCGTCCGTCCGGCATTCGAGGGTAAAAGGCTCTGCTGCTGGATGTTCTCATCGCAGTTGTGAAATAGCGCTGTAATATCTAGCAAAAGTTTGTGGAGAAAAGGTTCGGTCGACGGAGACGAAGGAGACGGCGGCCAGGTGGCAAATTCACCAAATGAGCGGCTGAGTGAAAAGACGCACCCATTATATACTGTATTGCTGACTGCTACTGGTACAACGCTTTGATCGGATCTGATTGGTAAATAAACCAATCAGATCCGATCAAAGCGGTTACGATATGCGTAGATAAAAAGATGTTCAAGGATCAAACATCTCGTTTAGTTAGGAATGCCGAGTTATAAACAGGGTCGGCACGACATCTCCTTATTCCAAACCGCAATGGCGGATTTTGTGTGATCACGTGATCTAATTACTCTGAAAGGCTAGTAACTATGTTTCTTAGAATTCCTACCGATCAAAGGGGCACAACTCCAGTAATTACAGTAAAAACAAGTAAGTAAATTAATCATAGCTTCATTTTGAATGGAGTTTTTTGTAACTGCATTTTTCAATAAAAAATATTTGTAACTGCATTTTTCAATAAAAAATATTTGTAACTGCATTTTTTAATAAAAAATATTTGTAACTGCATTTTTCAATAAAAAATATTTGTAACTGCATTTTTCAATAAAAAATATTTGTAACTGCATTTTTCAATAAAAAATATTTGTAACTGCACTTTTTAATAAAAATATTTGTAACTGCATTTTTTAATAAGAAAATATTTGTAACTGCATTTTTTTATGAAACATATTTGTAACTGCATTTTTTTAATAAAAAATATTCCACTTTTAAAAACAAAATGTTTACGTTTTTCATTTACAAATATTAGTTAATAACTTTCTTCGAAAAACTTTTGTGATTACATTAACTTAGAAAAAAAATCAGTTTTAAACTTGTCGTTAACTGCGGGGTTCCACCATTTGTCGCGAACTGACCTGTATCACTAGACAAAATGTCTGGATCCGTTATTTCAACGTGGGTTTATGAAACCCCACGCAAAACAATCTCTGAACAATCGCGACTTTAAAATTAATAAGAATTTATAAGAATGGATAAAAGGAGTGGAAATCAAACTAAATATGTAATTTCAACAAAACACGATTAATTTGTGATGATAAAGAAAAAAAGACTCTTCAATCTCTCTTTTTACTTATTCGGAAATGAATTACTCCACTTTTTTCATTTTCTTATAGGCAGCCATTTTCTCGCAGTGACTCTTCTTTCTCCGTTTGTTTAGCTACTCGTTTCTTTCCTACCGTACTCAACATAAAGAAAGTAGGATTACACATAAAAGGTGCCAAACTCAACATTTTCAACCAATGAAAATGATTCCCGCTCGTTCGAAACGACTCTTTTAGTGAACCAGTGTGAAATTGCTAAATTTAAATGGAATACAACCAAAAAGCAATCTGATAGAATCCAATGAAACCCGTAGCAATACAGAACGCGTCACGACATTATGCACTGGGAGGTAAAATGAATACTCATATCTCGCACAAGGAATCCTGAAGTTGCGCACATATATTCATGCACTAAAGAACAGCAAGATATAAACACATTGACAAAGCTCGCATACGCACAATGTTTCCTGAACTCACACACGCATATACACAGCAAATAACTACTCACTCACTCACTCACTCACTCACTCACTCAAGTTCTCATATATGCACACACTGACAAAACAAAGTAAAGCTAATACATACACAATGCCACACTGCTTATTACTCACACATGCATATTAACACTGACGAAGTTATACACACTTCTAATACTCGCGTCTTCTTACATTCTAAAACATTCTAACAAACACGAGAACTTTTAACTTTTCAAAACGGTCAATACTCAAAATATCTTTCACACAACCGTCAAATTGTTAACATATAAATGTTTGTTGGTCAATCTATGTTTTCTATTTTTAATTCACAACATTCTTTTTATTTGGATTCAGCACTTTCTAAATGGTGACCCATTCTCAACCATTCATACATACATGTTTATAGCCATTTTCTCCTACGCTATTTTATAGCATTAAATTGTCAGCGTGGGTCTTGGTACATTTCTAAAGACGATAACCTAACCAAGCCAGGAGCCACGCTACACCTTACAATTTATTCTACTCTCAACACTCGTATGATTGTCACGGAATCTCTTCAGAACATGCTGACATTCGGAATCTTCAACGCATGAATCAAATGATAAAAAAAATTAAATGCGTAAGACGTGTTCATCTATACGCGTTTTTTCTTTGTTAACAATAAAAAAAAAATGGAGAAAAAAAAGACAGAGTTTGTTTGTATATTGATGAATCAAAAATTTATCTTATCTTCTTATATATAAAGTAGAGACGATTTTCCCCCTGTAACTTCTCGGAGAATAGGAAAATAACTACATGCATCACAGGCTACTAAACTCACCACTATACTACACTTATTCACTCGAGCGTGTTTTAGTAAATTTGTTATTATTTTTTTCTATCTAACACTAAATATTACATTTGGCCCGCCATCTACGTCTCTCCGAAAAAACAACTCAACAACCACAATAGGTGGTAGCAAAAACTTTTCTCCCTAACAATTCTGTACTGTGACTACACTCATCGACACCGGGAACTAATAAACACAGTTTAATTTTCACAAAACACCGGTTTTTATTTATTATTTGCCTGGTATTAATTTAACACGCATGCCAAATAATCAAGCTTAGGTTAATTGGCTTATTTTCACGTGTATTTATAACCCGAAATCGTGGCGCAGTCGGTAAGAAGGTAGGTTTCATGATCGTCAGTTTTAGCGTTCGATCCCATTCTACTCTGCCACTTTTTTCGCTTTCTTTAAATTTAAAACATTCGCCAACACGGTAGACGGAGGAGAAAAAACAATAGGCCGTTTCTTTTTTATTCGACGTCATGCAATAGGTAGTACTTTCTCCCGTGCAACGCCGGGCGACGGGTTCCGCTAGTTAAAAATAAAGAAAAAAATAAATAAAAGAATAGTTTGACATGCATATTTGTTCATATGTCCTACACAAAAAAAAACATGTTTATAAATTAAGTACTCATATTTTAATCCACCTTTACAACATTTTTAGATGTCGAAATTTTCTTGTGTATTTTTCTTTAGTTCACTCATCAGTAGGCGATCAAATTTCACTTGAAAAAAATTCTCAGTATTTAGGTTAAAACTTTTGCTTTTATTTTTCTCTATTTTCAGTTTTAACAGAGGTACCAATCAGATACACTCAATCAGAGATACCCATCTAGGAGTCCATGGAACCCCACCTCCCCTAGACGAACATACGGCCTTGAACTTTCCTGGGTAACGGAGAATGTGATGATAAGCAAAATAACTCTTCAATCTCTTTTTTTACTTTTCGGTAGTGAATTACTTCACTTTGTTCATTCTTTGGCCTTTTGGCTAAGATCAAAGTGTAGTATCTGTTCCGATGGATACTGCACTTCATAGATCGGTATTGTCTTGGCCTTCGGGGCTTGATTTACGCCGGTCTATGGGTCTGTCCTGTGCAGTTCTAGGAGGTCCACCCTCCCAGGCTTTACCTCCCCTCTTTGGGGAGGAGTAAGTTAATTGCTTACTGTCTGAGGCGCCCCTACCGGGGAATGCCGACGGGGCTGCCCAGGCAATTTTTAATGGCCACAGTGCTCACCTTCTCGAGCACTGGCTTTTCAACTCCCACTTTCCGACCTTGTGTCACATATTCCTATTGTGGGTAGGGGTTAAATAACGCCTTTTGGCTAAGATCAAAGTGTAGTACCTGTTCCGATAGATACTGCACCCCATAGACTGGTATTGTCTTGACCTTCGGGGCTTGATTTACGCCAGTCTATGGGTCTGTCCTGTGCAGTTCTAGGAGGTCCACCCTCCCAGGCTTCGCCTCCCCTCTTTGGGGAGGAGTAAGTTTATTGCTTACTGCCAGAGGCGCCCCTACCGGGGAATGCCGACGGGGCTGCCCAGGCAATTTTTAATGACCAGAGTGCTCAACTTCTCGAGTGCTAGTTTTTTCTAATCCCACTTTCCCGACCTTGTGTCACATCTTACCTTGTGGGAGGTAGATAAATAAGGTTCATTCTTTTGCCTTTTGGCTAAGATCAAAGTGTAGTATCTGTTCCGATGGATACTGCACCCCATACTGGTGTTGTCTTGGTCTTCGGGGCTTGATTTACACTGGTCAATGGGTTTGTCCTGTGCAGTTCTGGGTCCACCTTCACAGGCTTTGCCTCCCCTCTTTGGGGAGGAGTAAGTTTATTGCTTACTGCCTGAGGCGCCCCTACCGGGGAATGCCGACGGGGCTGCCTCGGCAATTTTTAAACCCCACTTTCCCGACCCGACCTTGGGTCACATCTTACTTGTGGGAGTAAGATAAAAACTGGCCTTGTGCCTAACTCCTGGAGAGGAGTAAATCAATACTTCACTTTGTTCATTTTCTTATAGGCAGTCATTTTCTCGCAGTGACTCGAACCCTGTATAGATCTTCGTAGAATAAAGTTTCTTCAAGCATACTCGACCCAGACCCTTTCTATTATATTCATTATACGTTTTCATAAAAGTCTGCTGTGAAATATAAGTAAGCGAAAAGAACGTAGAGAAAATAGTTTAATGTTGTCTCAATTTGTGTAAGACTTTTGCAAGAAACTCATGTACTGTAACAATAGAGACGCAAAACTTACCAGCTTCAAAGCGTATTAGATGTTTTGCTGGTCGAACGACCATTTCACAGGGAGAAAAGAACTCGTGTTCATAATTACAAATTTTTATAGTTGGAACTAATTTGCAGGTGTTAGCGACCAATTTGCACATGTATTGTGTGGAGACAAAACGACAAAAAAAAAACTGAGTAAAAGCTGATGGTGAGTTGAATTTAGGACAAACTAGAGAAAAAGTAGGTGCTGTTAGTGTTCTTACGGTGTTCTTACGGTGTTGTATAGGCAGAAGTTCCTTCCGAAGTTTGAACCGTCATTGTAAGTGTATTATAACCACATGATATTTTCTTACATCTACGAAAGATTATTTTTAGTCAAAGTTTTCTTTCACGTAAGTTCGTTAAAATAGAAATATCTTCTGTTTCTTTTTCACTTCAGTCAACGAAAGGTAAAATTTAGCAGTTTATTTGACATATGTCACTGACACTTGTTGCACGTGGGTTTGCTTGTATCTGTGATAGATCGTAGACTTGTTTTACTTTAAGATTTCCTTGCTTATTTGATGTGAGATCGATGCTTACTTTTGAATTAGAGTTAGTTGCTTGTGAGATTGATATTTGCTTTCCTCGTGGTAGGCTTCAGATCGATATTTTCTTGCCTTGGGTGAGGCTTGAGATCAATATTTGCTTGTATAGTTTTGGACAAGCAGGAAAATGCATGGTCGTCCGTCGTGGATCTTCGAAGCGAATTATGTGCTACATTTTGTCGATCTGATTTGTTTGAATTCTGAATTCTATAACAAATGTGATGGAACGTTCCAAAACCTTTCTTTTTAACGTAAAGCAATGTGATTCGTTGAAATGTGTGTAGCAGGACTGCTTCACGCATGCGCATTTTCATTGTTTAAAAACGTTGGTGTAATAACTAAACGTTGGTGTAATAACTAAACGTTGGTGTAATAACTAAACGTTGGTGTAATAACTAAACGTTGGTGTAATAACTTCTAAATTAAATGGAGGGATCGTTCTTGTATACCGACGATCTTCTTGTTTACATATGCATAGAAAACTGCGTCAAGTTGGATCAATTGCATCTGCCAAACATATTAAGACCACGTGCTTTTTTTTTTTACTAACGAGTCACCGCTTAAGGCCCAAAAGCCACTCGAGGACAAGGATTAATGGGTTGGTGTTAGGTGGATGGTGTGACAAACACCTTGAGGGTTGTTGACTGAATCTGAACAGAATTTGATTATTTAAGAGGAGGAGTAAACAAGAATTTGTTAACATTGGACTTGAAAACGACCATGTGGTAGTCAGCTGGAAAGCCTCGTGGTATTGCGTTCCACAGACGGGCAGTTCTTGGAAAGAAACACTGCTCACGGAAGTTCCAAGTACACAGAGGAAGAAAGGATTTTTCTTTTACAATTGTTGTAGAAGACGAGTTTTTGCTGTGAATGTTTTACAAGGTGGAGGGAATCAGAGATTGCTGCTCAGTCAAAAATAACGATAGAGTAGAGAAAGACTAGCAACGTCTCTTCTGTAAGAAAAAGGCTGTAGGTAAGAGAAGAGGACACCCCATTAGATTTTGATGTCGATTTTGTACTCTGTCAAGATAGAAGAGAGTGCTTTGAGCGGCACCTCCCCAGATGTGGCAACAGTACTACGTATCTGTAACGTTGAAATGACGCCATTCTTTTTAGATGGAATCATGAGTATAAATTTAATTAGTGTGTGTGTGTGGGTGTGTGCCTGAAGAGAGGACAATATGTAGCGATATACAGATGGAAGAAAAAACAAATACTTGCGGAATTTGTTTTCTACTAGAACCCCCCCCCCCCTCCGCACAGAAAAAAAAGGATGCGCCGTAAAGTTGTTTAATGTCGGGAACCCAGCAGTTTTCAAGAGTCAGAGTCACTTACAAAAAAGAAAGACCCCGTCCCTTCAGCATTATCCTCAACTTGGAGGCATCAGACTAGAATTTCCAATCTGTGGATTACAACAATACCGTGCTGCCACCCAGCGGACTACAACATGGTCGTTTTTAAGTCTAATGTTAACGTTCTTGTCGAGCCGTGTACGTAAATAATCAAATTATGACCAATTGACAATCACATTACCCCTTATCCTCGAGTGGCCTTTGGGTCTAGATAAGCGGTGACACATTAGTAAAGACATAAAATATAAAAAAGAGGAGGCCAATTAATAGCAAGAAAAATATATAGAATGTATGAATATTTTAAATTAAAATTTGAAGACCAAAACATATAAAATATTCATACTTCTTAAGATGTGATCAATTTCCTAGTCAAAGAGCGCCAAACCAGTGCCACATATCGCTTGGACTTGACCTAAATTTAAACTGTTGTCTTTAACACCTCGACGTACAGTTTTTTCTCTCTACGGTGGATTCGCCCCTCTGGGGTTAATACCAACAAAATGAAGGAAAAAAAAGGAAAAAGTCTTGTTTAAAAATGATATATTTATCGAAAGTCTTGCCTAAAAAAAAATGATTTTATTCATTTTATATTGAATCATGTTTCGGTTTTCAAATTTTAATATAAAATATTCATACTTCATCGATGCTTCTTAAGATGTGATTAATTTTCTTATATAAAATGTATATATTTGAGCACGAGTAGTTTGTTTGTGTGTGCGTGTGTGATATTTTGAAGATAGACATAAAGAGCGAACACAGCGATTACAACAGCCTATGTATACGTCATAGCCAACACAAAATGGCGACTAAATATTTACGGCTCTATGAGGAGAACAAAACAGAAAAGACAATGTGTCATAAAAACAATCAAATTTCAAAGTCCATGGAATTTGATCAAGATTTTTTCTTTGTTGTTTTTTTGAAGAGTTGCGTTTCGATAAATTAATTAAATTTAAAAAATTGTAAATATAAAAAAATCAACAAAAATGCAAACAATTGCGCAATTTCGTCACGCCTTCAAATAAACAATCAATGGATGAATAACGATTGCAATGATGTATTTTCTAACAATAATATTATAAGTTACATAGTACTTAGCAGTCCAATGCGTTTCAAGTTAAGTGTAGATCTATGATTCGCCAAAGTTTACTTAGGTATAATTGGTATGGTTTGACTCCTGGTTGACTTATCGCCTGACACGAAGGCGGAATTGCGGATTGGTTGGGTTTCATTATGTGACATAGACATATTTGATATTCGATGAGTTACAGTTTTAGTGTTGTAGTGAGGAAATAAGGTCATGTGAGGTCATCTATTATATAAAGGCCAGTTGTCTGTATGTCTGTCTGTCTGTCTGTCTGTCTGTCTGTCTGTATGTCCAGATACTCCTCCGAGAGGACCCAACAAACAGTCACACGGTTGACATCATCATGACCGGCCAGCCCCGGGGCGAGTAATATCTCAGAACCGGAAATAGAAATTGACTCTTTGGGGGTCGACTGAGCACTTTTCTGCAATGGGGGTGTGGTTTTTTCCTCGATTTTCAACGTTGTTTAGTACTAATTTGAGAAAAAACAATGCTATCATGTATAATTTTAGAAATATGCAAAGTCACGCTTTTATTTAACAGGAAATGACGTCAGAGGAAAAGAGTGTAGGGAAGAAAATCCCTCACACTAAAACTCTTCTTTCCCTCTCACTCCCACCCTTTCTACCTTCCCTTCCTCCCCTACGCCCGTTCTGTTGTTATGATACCACCCTCCTAGGCATTACCTCCTCCTTTTTAAGAGTTGTGGAGATAGTGCGGCGATGTGACTGCTTCAGGGCAAATTAGGGGGGGGTGTCGGCATTCGCTTAATTTGGGGGAGCGGCGCGTCAGGCGAAATTATGGGAGGGGGGAGTGTCGGGAAAAAAAATTGACTCTTCGGAGGGGGGGGGGGGCTTTTTCCATCACTTGTTTAGTACTAATTTGCGAAAAAAACAATGCTATAATCGTCACGCTTTTAACAGGAAATGACGTCAGAGGAAATCCCTAACGGCACTTTTTTGAACATTGGTTTATAGTGAAGCAAGGGTTGCTTAACTACTAACGGAATTTTTTGAAACATGCGTTTATAGTGACGCAAGTGTTGTTTAATCAATAACGGCACTTTTTTGAACATGAGTTTATAGTGAAGCAAGAGTTGCTTATACTAACCGCATTTCTTCTGTTGACATGATACCATCCTCCCAAGTATTACCTCCTCCTTTTTGAGAGGTGTGAAGTTAGTGTATTATCAGTGAAATTAAAGTAATAAATAATTATGCACCACCATTGTTTTCACTAATATTTGTATACATATTAAAAAACGTCTAAATAAGTAAAATAAGAAGAGAAAAATTATGCTCCGCCATTGTTTTCACTAATATTTGTATACATGTTAAATAACGTGTCAATAAGTAAGTAAGACCAGAAAAATTATGCTCCGCCATTGTTTTCACTAATATTTGTATACATGTTAAATAACGTGTCAATAAGTAAAGTAACTAGAGCAAAATTATGCTCCGCCATTGTTTTCACTAATATTTGTATACATGTTAAATAACGTGTCAATAAGTAAGTAAGAACAGAAAAATTATGCTCCGCCATTGTTTTCACTAATATTTGTATACATGTTAAATAACGTGTCAATAAGTAAAGTAACTAGAGCAAAATTATGCTCCGCCATTGTTTTCACTAATATTTGTATACATGTTAAATAACGTGTCAATACGTAAAAAAAGAAGAGAAATAATTATGCTCCACCATTGTTTTCACTTATATTTGTATACATGTTAAATAACGTGTCAATAAGTAAAGTAAGAAGAGAAATTATTATGCTCCACCACTGTTTTCACTAATATTTGTGTACATGTTAAATAACGTGTCAATAAGTAAAGTAAGAAGAGAAATAATTATGCTCCACCACTGTTTTCACTAATATTTGTATACATGTTAAATAACGTGTCAATAAGTAAAGTAAGAAGAGAAATAATTATGCTCTGCCATTGTTTTCACTAATATTTGTATACATGTTAAATAACGTGTCAATAAGTAAAGTAAAAAGAAAAATAATTATGCTCCACCATTGTTTTCACTTATATTTGTATACATGTTAAATAACGTGTCAATAAGTAAAGAAAAAAGAGAAATAATTATGCTCCACCATTGTTTTCACTTATATTTGTATACATGTTAAATAACGTGTCAATAAGTAAAGTAAGAAGAGAAATAATTATGCTCCACCACTGTTTTCACTAATATTTGTATACATGTTAAATAACGTGTCAATAAGTAAAGTAAGAAGAGAAATAATTATGCTCCACCACTGTTTTCACTAATATTTGTATACATGTTAAATAACGTGTCAATAAGTAAAGTAAGAAGAGAAATAATTATGCTCTGCCATTGTTTTCACTAATATTTGTATACATGTTAAATAACGTGTCAATAAGTAAAGTAAAAAGAAAAATAATTATGCTCCACCATTGTTTTCACTTATATTTGTATACATGTTAAATAACGTGTCAATAAGTAAAGTAAGTAGAGAAATAATTATGCTCCACCATTGTGTTCACTAATATTTGTATACATGTTAAATAACGTCTCACTATATAAAGTAAGAGAAATAATTATGCTCCACCACTGTTTTCACTAATATTTGTATACATATTAAATAACGTCTCAATAAGTAAAGTAAGAAGAAAAATAATTATGCTCCGCCATTGTTTTCACTAATATTTGTATACATGTTAAATAACGTCTCAATAAGTAAAGTAAGAAGAAAAATAATTATGCTCCATTATGCTTTTGTTTTGAACTCAGAATATTTCTCAGGGTTGGGGGAGAGTGAAAAATTAGGGGCTGGAGAGATTGATGGGTCAGGCCGAACTTTTTAGGGGTCAGGCCAAATCTTTTTGTTTGTTTTTGTTTTGAAGTCTAATTATATCTCATGGTTGGGGGAGAGTGAAAAATTAGGGGCCTGGAGAGATTTAGGGGTCGGGGAAAATTTTAGGGGTCAGGACTAACTTTTTAAGGGTCAGGCCAAATTTTCTTTTTTTTGGTTTTGAACTGAAAATATTTGTCAGGGTTATGGGAGAGTGAAAAATTAGGGGGCTGGACAGATTTAGGGGTCTGGGAAAATTTTAGGGGTCAGGACGAACTTTTTAGGGGTCAGGCCAAATTTTTTTTGTTTTTTTTTGTTTTGAAGTCAAAATATTTCTCATGGTTGGGGAGAGTGAAAAATTAGGGGCTGGAGAGATTTAGGAGTCGGGGTAAAATTTTAGGGGTCAGGACGAACTTTTTAGGGGTCAGGCCAAATTTGTTTGTTTTTTTTTGTTTTTTTTTGTTTTGAAGTCAAACTATTTCTCAGGGTTGGGGGAGAGTGAAAAATTAGGGGGCTGGAGAGATTTAGGGGTCGGGGACAATTTTAGGGGTCAGGACGACCTTTTTAGGGGTCAGGCCAAATTTTTTATTTTTTTTTTGTTTTGAAGTCAAAATATTTCTCATGGTTGGAGGCGAGTGAAAAATTAGGGGGCTGGAGAGATTTAGGGGTCGGGGAAAATTTTAGGGGTCAGGACGAACTTTTTAGGGGTCAGGCCAAATTTTTTTGTTTTTTTTTGTTTTGAAGTCAAAATATATCTCATGGTTGGGGGAGAGTGAAAAATTAGGGGGCTGGAGAGATTTAGGGGTCGGGGAAAATTTTAGGGGTCAGGACGAACTTTTTAGGGGTCAGGCCAAATTTTTTTGTGTTTTGTTTTTTTTTTTTTGAAGTCAAAATATTTCTCAGGGTTGGAGGAGAGTGAAAAATAAGGGGACTGGAGAGATTTAGGGGTCGGGGAAAATTTTAGGGGTCAGGACGAACTTTTTAGGGGTCAGGCCAAATTTTTTTGTTTTTTTTTGTTTTGAAGTCAAAATATATCTCATGGTTGGGGGAGAGTGAAAAATTAGGGGGCTGAAGAGATTTAGGGGTCGGGGAAAATTTTAGGGGTCAGGACGAACTTTTTAGGGGTCAGGCCAAATTTTTTTGTTTTTTTTTGTTTTGAAGACAAAATATTTCTCATGGTTGGGGGAGAGTGAAAAATTAGGGGGCTAGAGAGATTTAGGGGTCGGGGAAAATTTTAGTGGTCAGGACGAACTTTTTAGGGGCCAGGCAAAAATTTTTTCTTTTTTTTGGTTTTGAACTCAAAATATTTCTCAAGGTTGGGGGAGAGTGAACAATTAGGGGGCTGGAGAGATTTAGGGGTCGGGGAAAATTTTAGGGGTCAGGCCAAAGTTTTTGTTTTTTTTTGTTTTTAAGTCAAAATATTTCTCATAGTTGGGGGAGAGTGAAACATTAAGGGGCTGGAGAGATTTAGGGGTCGGGGAAAATTTTAGGGGTCAGGACGCACTTTTTAGGGGTCAGGCCAAATTTTTTTGTTTTTTTTTGTTTTTTTTTCTTTTGAAGTCAAAATATTTCTCAGGGTTAGGGGAGAGTGAAAAATTAGGGGGCTGGAGAGATTTGGGGGTCGGGGAAAATTTTAGGGGTCAAGACGAACTTTTTAGGGGTCAGGCCAAATTGTTTTGTTTTTTTTGTTTTGAAGTCAAAATATTTCTCAGGGTTGGAAGAGAGAGAAAAATTAGGGGGCTGGAGAGATTTAGGGGTCGGGGAAAAATTTTAGGGGTCAGAACGAACTTTTTAGGGGTCAGGCCAAATTTTTTTGTTTTTTTTTGTTTTGAAGTCAAAATATATCTCATGGTTGGGGGAGAGTGAAAAATTAGGGGCCTGGAGAGATTTAGGGGTCGGGGAAAATTTTAGGGGTCATGACGAACTTTTTAGGGGTCAGGCCAAATTTTTTTTTTTTTTTGTTTTGAAGTCAAAATATTTCTCATGGTTGGAGGAGAGTGAAAAATTAGGGGGCTGGAGAGATTTAGGGGTCGGGGAAAATTTTAGGGGTCAGGACGAACTTTTTAGGGGTCAGGCAAAATTTTTTTCTTTTTTTTGGTTTTGAACTCAAAATATTTCTCAGGGTTGGGGGAGAGTGAACAATTAGGGGGCTGGAGAGATTTAGGGGTCGGGAAAAATTTTAGGGGTCAGGACGAACTTTTTAGGGGTCAGGCCAAATTTTTTTGTTTTTTTTTGTTTTGAAGTCAAAATATTTCTCATGGTTGGGGGAGAGGGAAAAATTAGGGGGCTGGAGAGATTTAGGGGTCGGGAAAAATTTTAGGGGTCAGGACGAACTTTTTAGGGGTCAGGCCAAATTTTTTTGTTTTTTTTTGTTTTGAAGTCAAAATATTTCTCATGGTTGGGGGAGAGTGAAAAATTAGGGGGCTGGAGAGATTTAGGGGTGGGGGAAAATTTTAGGGGTCACGACGAACTTTTTAGGGGTCAGGCCAAATTTTTTTGTTTTTTTTTGTTTTGAAGTCAAAATATATCTCATGGTTGGGGGAGAGTCAAAAATTAGGGGGCTGGAGAGATTTAGGGGTCGGGAAAAATTTTAGGGGTCAGGACGAACTTTTTAGGGGTCAGGCCAAATTTTTTTGTTTTTTTTGGTTTTGAACTGAAAATATTTCTCAGGGTTGGGGGAGAGGGAAAAATTAGGGGGCTGGAGAGATTTAGGGGTCGAGGAAAATTTTAGGGGTCAGGACGAACTTTTTAGGGGTCAGGCCAAATTTTTTTGTTTTTTTTTGTTTTGAAGTCAGAATATTTCTCATGGTTGGGGGAGAGTGAAAAATTAGGGGGCTGGAGAGATTCAGGGGTCGGGGAAAATTTTAGGGGTCAGGACGAACTTTTTAGGGGTCAGGCCAAATTTTTTTGTTTTTTTTTGTTTTGAAGTCAAAATATTTCTCATGGTTGGGGGAGAGTGAAAAATTAGGGGGCAAGAGAGATTTAGGGGTCGGGGAAAATTTTAGGGGTCAGGACGAACTTTTTAGGGGTCAGGCAAAAATTTTTTCTTTTTTTTGGTTTTGAACTCAAAATATTTCTCAGGGTTGGGGGAGAGTGAACAATTAGGGGGCTGGAGAGATTTAGGGGTCGGGAAAAATTTTAGGGGTCAGGACGAACTTTTTAGGGGTCAGGCCAAATTTTTTTGTTTTTTTTTGTTTTGAACTGAAAATCTTTCTCAGGGTTGGGGGAGAGTGAAAAATTAGGGGGGTGGAGAGATTTAGGGGTCGAGGAAAATTTTAGGGGTCAGGACGAACTTTTTAGGGGTCAGGCCAAATTTTTTTGTTTTTTTTTTGTTTTGAAGTCAAAATATTTCTCATGGTTGGGGGAGAGTGAAAAATTAGGGGGCTGGAAGAATTTAGGGGTCGGGAAAAATTTTAGGGGTCACGACGAACTTTTTAGGGGTCAGGCCAAATTTTTTTGTTTTTTTTTGTTTTGAAGTCAAAATATTTCTCATGGTTGGGAGAGAGTGAAAAATTAGGGGGCTGGAGAGATTTAGGGGTGGGGGAAAATTTTAGGGGTCACGACGAACTTTTTAGGGGTCAGGCCAAATTTTTTTGTTTTTTTTTGTTTTGAAGTCAAAATATATCTCATGGTTGGGGGAGAGTGAAAAATTAGTAGGCTGGAGAGATTTAGGGGTCGGGGAAAATTTTAGGGGTCAGGACGAACTTTTTAGGGGTCAGGCAAAATTTTTTTGTTTTTTTTTGTTTTGAAGTCAAAATATTTCTCATGGTTGGGGGAGAGTGAAAAATTAGGGGGCAAGAGAGATTTAGGGGTCGGGGAAAATTTTAGGGGTCAGGACGAACTCTTTAGGGGTCAGGCAAAATTTTTTTCTTTTTTTTGGTTTTGAACTCAAAATATTTCTCAGGGTTGGGGGAGAGTGAACAATTAGGGGGCTGGAGAGATTTAGGGGTCGGGAAAAATTTTAGGGGTCAGGACGAACTTTTTAGGGGTCAGGCCAAATTTTTTTGTTTTTTTTGGTTTTGAACTGAAAATATTTCTCATGGTTGGGGGAGAGTGAAAAATTAGGGGGCTGGAGAGATTTAGGGGTCGGGGAAAATTTTAGGGGTCAGGACGAACTTTTTAGGGGTCAGGCCAAATTTTTTTCTTTTTTTTGGTTTTGAACTCAAAATATTTCTCATGGTTGGGGGAGAGTGAAAAATTAGGGGGCTGGAGAGATTTAGGGGTGGGGGAAAATTTTAGGGGTCACGACGAACTTTTTAGGGGTCAGGCCAAATTTTTTTGTTTTTTTTGTTTTGAAGTCAAAATATATCTCATGGTTGGGGGAGAGTGAAAAATTAGGGGGCTGGAGAGATTTAGGAATCGGGAAAAATTTTAGGGGTCAGGACGAACTTTTTAGGGGTCAGGCCAAATTTTTTTGTTTTTTTTTGTTTTGAACTGAAAATATTTCTCAGGGTTGGGGGAGAGTGAAAAATTAGGGGGCTGGAGAGATTTAGGGGTCGGGGAAAATTTTAGGGGTCAGGACGAACGTTTTAGGGGTCAGGCCAAATTTTTTTGTTTTTTTTTTGTTTTGAAGTCAGAATATTTCTCATGGTTGGGGGAGAGTGAAAAATTAGGGGGCTGGAGAGATTCAGGGGTCGGGGAAAATTTTAAGGGGTCAGGACGAACTTTTTAGGGGTCAGGCATAATTTTTTTCTTTTTTTTGGTTTTGAACTCAAAATATATCTCATGGTTGGGGGAGAGTGAAAAATTAGGGGGCTGGAGAGATTTAGGGGTCGGGGAAAATTTTAGGGGTCAGGACGAACTTTTTAGGGGTCAGGCCAAATTTTTTTGTTTTTTTTTGTTTTGAAGTCAAAATATATCTCATGGTTGGGGGAGAGTGAAAAATTAGGGGGCTGAAGAGATTTAGGGGTCGGGGAAAATTTTAGGGGTCAGGACGAACTTTTTAGGGGTCAGGCCAAATTTTTTTGTTTTTTTTTGTTTTGAAGACAAAATATTTCTCATGGTTGGGGGAGAGTGAAAAATTAGGGGGCTAGAGAGATTTAGGGGTCGGGGAAAATTTTAGTGGTCAGGACGAACTTTTTAGGGGCCAGGCAAAAATTTTTTCTTTTTTTTGGTTTTGAACTCAAAATATTTCTCAAGGTTGGGGGAGAGTGAACAATTAGGGGGCTGGAGAGATTTAGGGGTCGGGGAAAATTTTAGGGGTCAGGCCAAAGTTTTTGTTTTTTTTTGTTTTTAAGTCAAAATATTTCTCATAGTTGGGGGAGAGTGAAACATTAAGGGGCTGGAGAGATTTAGGGGTCGGGGAAAATTTTAGGGGTCAGGACGCACTTTTTAGGGGTCAGGCCAAATTTTTTTGTTTTTTTTTGTTTTTTTTTCTTTTGAAGTCAAAATATTTCTCAGGGTTAGGGGAGAGTGAAAAATTAGGGGGCTGGAGAGATTTGGGGGTCGGGGAAAATTTTAGGGGTCAAGACGAACTTTTTAGGGGTCAGGCCAAATTGTTTTGTTTTTTTTGTTTTGAAGTCAAAATATTTCTCAGGGTTGGAAGAGAGAGAAAAATTAGGGGGCTGGAGAGATTTAGGGGTCGGGGAAAAATTTTAGGGGTCAGAACGAACTTTTTAGGGGTCAGGCCAAATTTTTTTGTTTTTTTTTGTTTTGAAGTCAAAATATATCTCATGGTTGGGGGAGAGTGAAAAATTAGGGGCCTGGAGAGATTTAGGGGTCGGGGAAAATTTTAGGGGTCATGACGAACTTTTTAGGGGTCAGGCCAAATTTTTTTTTTTTTTTGTTTTGAAGTCAAAATATTTCTCATGGTTGGAGGAGAGTGAAAAATTAGGGGGCTGGAGAGATTTAGGGGTCGGGGAAAATTTTAGGGGTCAGGACGAACTTTTTAGGGGTCAGGCAAAATTTTTTTCTTTTTTTTGGTTTTGAACTCAAAATATTTCTCAGGGTTGGGGGAGAGTGAACAATTAGGGGGCTGGAGAGATTTAGGGGTCGGGAAAAATTTTAGGGGTCAGGACGAACTTTTTAGGGGTCAGGCCAAATTTTTTTGTTTTTTTTTGTTTTGAAGTCAAAATATTTCTCATGGTTGGGGGAGAGGGAAAAATTAGGGGGCTGGAGAGATTTAGGGGTCGGGAAAAATTTTAGGGGTCAGGACGAACTTTTTAGGGGTCAGGCCAAATTTTTTTGTTTTTTTTTGTTTTGAAGTCAAAATATTTCTCATGGTTGGGGGAGAGTGAAAAATTAGGGGGCTGGAGAGATTTAGGGGTGGGGGAAAATTTTAGGGGTCACGACGAACTTTTTAGGGGTCAGGCCAAATTTTTTTGTTTTTTTTTGTTTTGAAGTCAAAATATATCTCATGGTTGGGGGAGAGTCAAAAATTAGGGGGCTGGAGAGATTTAGGGGTCGGGAAAAATTTTAGGGGTCAGGACGAACTTTTTAGGGGTCAGGCCAAATTTTTTTGTTTTTTTTGGTTTTGAACTGAAAATATTTCTCAGGGTTGGGGGAGAGGGAAAAATTAGGGGGCTGGAGAGATTTAGGGGTCGAGGAAAATTTTAGGGGTCAGGACGAACTTTTTAGGGGTCAGGCCAAATTTTTTTGTTTTTTTTTGTTTTGAAGTCAGAATATTTCTCATGGTTGGGGGAGAGTGAAAAATTAGGGGGCTGGAGAGATTCAGGGGTCGGGGAAAATTTTAGGGGTCAGGACGAACTTTTTAGGGGTCAGGCCAAATTTTTTTGTTTTTTTTTGTTTTGAAGTCAAAATATTTCTCATGGTTGGGGGAGAGTGAAAAATTAGGGGGCAAGAGAGATTTAGGGGTCGGGGAAAATTTTAGGGGTCAGGACGAACTTTTTAGGGGTCAGGCAAAAATTTTTTCTTTTTTTTGGTTTTGAACTCAAAATATTTCTCAGGGTTGGGGGAGAGTGAACAATTAGGGGGCTGGAGAGATTTAGGGGTCGGGAAAAATTTTAGGGGTCAGGACGAACTTTTTAGGGGTCAGGCCAAATTTTTTTGTTTTTTTTGTTTTGAAGTCAAAATATTTCTCATGGTTGGGGGAGAGTGAAAAATTAGGGGGCTGGAGAGATTTAGGGGTCGGGAAAAATTTTAGGGGTCAGGACGAACTTTTTAGGGGTCAGGCCAAATTTTTTGGTTTTTTTTTGTTTTGAAGTCAAAATATTTCTCATGGTTGGGGGAGAGTGAAAAATTAGGGGGCTGGAGAGATTTAGGGGTGGGGGAAAATTTTAGGGGTCACGACGAACTTTTTAGGGGTCAGGCCAAATTTTTTTGTTTTTTTTTGTTTTGAAGTCAAAATATATCTCATGGTTGGGGGAGAGTGAAAAATTAGGGGGCTGGAGAGATTTAGGGGTCGGGAAAAATTTTAGGGGTCAGGACGAACTTTTTAGGGGTCAGGCCAAATTTTTTTGTTTTTTTTTGTTTTGAACTGAAAATATTTCTCAGGGTTGGGGGAGAGTGAAAAATTAGGGGGCTGGAGAGATTTAGGGGTCGAGGAAAATTTTAGGGGTCAGGACGAACTTTTTAGGGGTCAGGCCAAATTTTTTTGTTTTTTTTTTGTTTTGAAGTCAGAATATTTCTCATGGTTGGGGGAGAGTGAAAAATTAGGGGGCTGGAGAGATTCAGGTGTCGAGGAAAATTTTAAGGGGTCAGGACGAACTTTTTAGGGGTCAGGCATAATTTTTTTCTTTTTTTTGGTTTTGAACTCAAAATATATCTCATGGTTGGGGGAGAGTGAAAAATTAGGGGGCTGGAGAGATTTAGGGGTCGGGGAAAATTTTAGGGGTCAGGACGAACTTTTTAGGGGTCAGGCCAAATTTTTTTGTTTTTTTTTGTTTTGAAGTCAAAATATATCTCATGGTTGGGGGAGAGTGAAAAATTAGGGGGCTGGAGAGATTTAGGGGTCGGGGAAAATTTTAGGGGTCAGGACGAACTTTTTAGGGGTCAGGCCAAATTTTTTTCTTTTTTTTGGTTTTGAACGCAAAATATTTCTCATGGTTGGGGGAGAGTGAAAAATTAGGGGGCTGGAGACATTTAGGGTCGGGAAAATTTTAGGGGTCAGGTGGAACTTTTTAGGGCTCAGGCCAAATTTTTTTGTTTTTTTTGGTTTTGAACTGAAAATATTTCTCATGGTTGGGGGAGAGTGAAAAATTAGGGGGCTGGAGAGATTTAGGGGTCGGGGAAAATTTTAGGGGTCAGGACGAACTTTTTAGGGGTCAGGCCAAATTTTTTTTTTTTTTTTGGTTTTGAACTCAAAATATTTCTCATGGTTGGGGGAGAGTGAAAAATTAGGGGGCTGGAGACATTTAGGGTCGGGAAAATTTTAGGGGTCAGGTTGAACTTTTTAGGGCTCAGGCCAAATTTTTTTGTTTTTTTTTGTTTTGAAGTCAAAATATTTCTCATGGTTGGGGGAGAGTGAAAAATTAGGGGCTGGAGAGATTTAGGCGACGGGGAAAATTTTAGGGGTCAGGCCAAATTTTTTAGGGGTCTGCCCAAATTTAGGGGCGGCGATATGTACGTATTTAGCTTCCACACCGGGGCGGCGATAGGTACTTATTTAGCATTCAGCGGTGGTGATAGGTACTTATATAGCATGTGCACATGGGCGGTAATAAGTACGTATATAGTATGCACACCGGGGCAGTGATAGGTATGTATTTAGCATGCGCACTGAGGCAGCAGTCGGTTCATATGTAGCACGCGCACCGGGGCGGCGATAGGTACGTATATAGCACGCGCACAGGGGCGGCGAAAGGTACATATTTAAAATTCACACTGGGCGGCGAAAGGTACATATTTAAAATTCACACCGGGGCGGCGAAAGGTACATATTTAAAATTCACACCGGGGCGGCAATAGGTACGTATTTAGCATTCACTCCGGGGCGGCGATAGGTATGTATTTAGCATTCACACCGGGGCAGCGATAGGTATGTATTTAGCATTCGCACCGGGGCAGCGATATGTACGTATTTAGCTTCCGCACTGGGGCGGCGATAGGTACGTATTTAGAATTCACACCGGGGCGGCAATAGGTACGTATTTAGAATTCAGGGGTGGCGATAGCTACGTATATAGCATGTACACATGGGCAGCAATAAGTACGTACATAGCATGCGCTCTGCGGCGGCGATCAGTACATATATTGCACGCGCACCGGGGCGGCGAAAGGTATGTATTTCGCATTCGCACCGTGGTGGTGATAGGTACGTATTTAGCATTCGCACTGGGGCGGCTATAGGTACGTATTTAGCATTCGCACCAGGGCGGCTATAGGTACGTATTTAGCATTCGCACTGGGCCGGCGATAGGTACGTATTTAGCATTCACACCAAAGCGGCAATATGTACATATTAATTATTCGCACTAGGGCAGCGATAGGTACTTATGTAGCATGCACACCGGGGCGCAATTGGTATGTCTTTAGTATTCTGCACTAGGGCAGCGATAGGTACTTATGTAGCATGCACACCGGGGCGCAATAGGTATGTATTTAGCATTCACACCGGGGCAACGATAGGTACTATTTAGCATCTGCAACGGGGCGGCGATAGGTACTTAAATAGTATCTGCACCGGGGCGGCGATAGGTACGTATATAGTATGTGCACTGGGGCGACGATAGGTACGTATATAGTATGCGCACCGGGGTGATGATAGATACGTATATAGTATGAACACCGGGGTGGAGATAAGTACCTATATAGAAGGCGCAGATAGAGGTGTTACTTTTTATAGAAATATGTCATACTATTACCCTGGGCAATAGGAGAAATGGTTGGGAAGAAACAGCTTTTGCAAAAGGCAAAATTAGAAAGTAGCGGCGAAATGGGGCGACCAGGAAAGAGAAAGGTAGCAGATAAAGAGACGGCTATAGAGAGAGGGGGCGGACATAGAAGTTTGAATATAAAGATGTTACACACACGATCTTTCTTCAAATATATGTTTTTATGACCCCGAGCAACGCCGGGTAGCCCCGCTAGTCTCTTATATAAAGGGCAGTTGTCTGTTTGTATGTTTGTTTGTTTGTTTGTTTGTATGTCCAGTATCTCCTCAATAACTACGCGACGACATGTCAAAAAGTTGACATCTACAGGACCGCACAAATTCCGGATGTAAAATATCTAAAAATCGCGAAAATCGATTCACTCGCTGACACTCAACCGGACCACTTTCCGACAAAAGGTAGCAGTTTTTTTCGTATTTTTCACGAAATTTCAACGTTAATATGTAGTAAATTCGAAATTATCTAATGTATTTATGTACTAATCCGATAAAAATGCAGAGTCATTGTAAACATCCCATAATCCCTTGCCGGATGTACCCGGTCTTGCCCTAAATTGTGTCCGGTTGTATCAGATCATCCAATAACTTCTGTCCGGTTGCATCAATAACAACATAGGAATCCTACGTTAAGAGTGTGTAGTGAAACAAGGGTTGCTCAATCACATCCGCACCTGTCCCATAATCCCTTGCCGGATGTACCCGGTCTTGCTCTAAATTGTGTCCGGTTATATCAGGTCATCATGACGTCAGAGAGTGGCAGATAATTTGAAAAATAATGCAAAGTGGCGGGAATAAATTCACTCACACTACAACCTTTTAATAGACGCTAATATTCCTCCCACTCCCTTCCGTTATCATGATAGGCATTACCTCCTCCTTTCATGCCAAATTGGGGGGGGGGGGACGGCATTCGCCGGTGTGAGCGCCTATATGCATTTATTTGCATTATTAATAGACGATAATATTCCCCCCCCCCTCCCTCCCTGTGGCCGTTCTGTAATCATGATAGGAATTACCTCCTCCTTTCAGGCCAAATTGGGGGGGGGGGGACGGTATTCGCCGGTGTGAGCATTACCTCCTCCTTTTTTGAGTAGTATCGGTTCCGTTGTCATGATGCACTGATCCCATGCATTACCTCCTCCTTTTTTGAGAAGTGTAGATGTAGAATAGTATCTGCTCCGTTGTCATGATGTGCTCATCCCATGAATTACCTCCTCCTTTTTTGAGAAGTGTAGGGGTAGGGTCGTATCGGTTCCGTTGTCATGATGCCCTCATCCCATGCATTATCTCCTCCTTTTTTGAGAAGTGTTGAGGTAGGGTCGTATCGGTTCCGTTGTCATGATGCCCTCATCCCATGCATTATCTCCTCCTTTTTTGAGAAGTGTTGAGGTAGGGTCGTATCGGTTCCGTTGTCATGAATGCCCTCATCCCATGCATTATCTCCTCCTTTTTTGAGAAGTGTTGAGGTAGGGTCGTATCGGTTCCGTTGTCATGATGCCCTCATCCCATGCATTATCTCCTCCTTTTTTGAGAAGTGTTGAGGTAGGGTCGTATCGGTGAAAAATTAGGGGGCTGGAGAGATTTAGGGGTCGGGGAAAATTTTAGGGGTCAAGACGAACTTTTTAGGGGTCAGGCCAAATTTTTTTGTTTTTTTTTGTTTTGAAGTCAAAATATTTTTCATGGTTGGAGGAGAGTGAAAAATTAGGGGGCTGGAGAGATTTAGGGGTCGGGGAAAATTTTAGGGGTCACTACGAACTTTTTAGGGGTCAGGCCAAATTTTTTTCTTTTTTTTTGTTTTTTTTTGTTTTTAAGTCAAAATATTTCTCAGGGTTGGGGGAGAGTGAAAAATTAGGGGGCTGGAGAGATTATGGGGTCGGGGAAAATTTTAGGGGTCAGGACGAACTTTTTAGGGGTCAGGCCAAATTTTTTCTTTTTTTTTGTTTTGAAGTCAAAATATTTTTCATGGTTGGAGGAGAGTGAAAAATTAGGGGGCTGGAGAGATTTAGGGGTCGGAGAAAATTTTAGGGGTCAGGACGAACTTTTTAGGGGTCAGGCCAAATTTTTTTGTTTTTTTTTGTTTTTTTTTTGTTTTGAAGTCAAAATATTTATCAGGGTTGGGGGAGAGTGAAAAATTAGGGGGCTGGAGAGATTTAGGGGTCGGGGAAAATTTTAGGGGTCAGGACGAACTTTTTAGGGGTCAGGCCAAATTTTTTTGTTTTTTTTTGTTTTGAAGTCAAAATATTTCTCATGGTTGGAGGAGAGTGAAAAATTAGGGGGCTGGAGAGATTTAGGGGTCGGGGAAAATTTTAGGGGTCAGGACGAACTTTTTAGGGGTCAGGCCAAATTTTTTTCTTTTTTTTTTGTTTTGAAGTCAAAATATATCTCATGGTTGGGGGAGAGTGAAAAATTAGGGGGCTGGAGAGATTTAGGGGTCGGTGAAAATTTTAGGGGTCAGGACGAACTTTTTAGGGGTCAGGCCAAATTTTTTTGTTTTTTTTTGTTTTTTTTTGTTTTGAAGTCAAAATATTTCTCAGGGTTGGGGGAGAGTGAAAAATTAGGGGGCTGGAGAGATTTAGGGGTCGGGGAAAATTTTAGGGGTCAGGACGAACTTTTTAGGAGTCAGGCCAAATTTTTTTGGTTTTTTTTGTTTTGAAGTCAAAATATATCTAGTGGTTGGAGGAGAGTGAAAAATTAGGGGGCTGGAGAGATTTAGGGGTCGGGGAAAATTTTAGGGGTCAGGACGAACTTTTTAGGGGTCAGGCCAAATTTTTTTCTTTTTTTTTTGTTTTGAAGTCAAAATATATCTCATGGTTGGGGGAGAGTGAAAAATTAGGGGGCTGGAGAGATTTAGGGGTCGGGGAAAATTTTAGGGGTCAGGACGAACTTTTTAGGGGTCAGGCCAAATTTTTTTGTTTTTTTTTGTTTTTTTTTGTTTTGAAGTCAAAATATTTCTCAGGGTTGGGGGAGAGTGAAAAATTAGGGGGCTGGAGAGATTTAGGGTCGGGGAAAATTTTAGGGGTCAGGACGAACTTTTTAGGAGTCAGGCCAAATTTTTGTTTTTTTTTGTTTTGAAGTCAAAATATATCTAATGGTTGTAAGAGAGTGAAAAATTAGGGGGCTGGAGAGATTTAGGGGTCGGGGAAAATTTTAGGGGTCAGGACGAACTTTTTAGGGGTCAGGCCAAATTTTTTTGTTTTTTTTTGTTTTGAAGTCAAAATATTTCTCAGGGTGTGGGGAGAGTGAAAAATTAGGGGGCTGGAGAGATTTAGGGGTCGGGGAAAATTTTAGGGGTCAGGACGAACTTTTTAGGGGTCAGGCCAAATTTTTTTGTTTTTTTTTGTTTTGAAGTCAAAATATATCTAATGGTTGTAAGAGAGTGAAAAATTAGGGGGCTGGAGAGATTTAGGGGTCGGGGAAAATTTTAGGGGTCAGGACGAACTTTTTAGGGGTGGGGCAAATTTTTTTGTTTTTTTTTGTTTTGAAGTCAAAATATTTCTCAGGGTGTGGGGAGAGTGAAAAATTAGGGGGCTGGAGAGATTTAGGGGTCGGGGAAAATTTTAGGGGTCAGGACGAACTTTTTAGGGGTCAGGCCAAATTTTTTGTTTTTTTTTGTTTTGAAGTCAAAATATATCTCATGGTTGTAAGAGAGTGAAAAATTAGGGGGCTGGAGAGATTTAGGAGTCGGGGAAAATTTTAGGGGTCAGGACGAACTTTTTAGGGGTCAGGCCAAATTTTTTTGTTTTTTTTTGTTTTTTTTTTGTTTTGAAGTCAAAATATTTATCAGGGTTGGGGGAGAGTGAAAAATTAGGGGGCTGGAGAGATTTAGGGGTCGGAGAAAATTTTAGGGGTCAGGACGAACTTTTTAGGGGTCAGGCCAAATTTTTTTGTTTTTTTTTGTTTTGAAGTCAAAATATTTCTCATGGTTGGAGGAGAGTGAAAAATTAGGGGGCTGGAGAGATTTAGGGGTCGGGGAAAATTTTAGGGGTCAGGACGAACTTTTTAGGGGTCAGGCCAAATTTTTTTGTTTTTTTTTTGTTTTGAAGTCAAAATATATCTCATGGTTGGGGGAGAGTGAAAAATTAGGGGGCTGGAAAGATTTAGGGGTCGGGGAAAATTTTAGGGGTCAGGACGAACTTTTTAGGGGTCAGGCCAAATTTTTTTGTTTTTTTTTTGTTTTTTTTAGTTTTGAAGTCAAAATATTTCTCAGGGTTGGGGGAGAGTGAAAAATTAGGGGGCTGGAGAGATTTAGGGGTCGGGGAAAATTTTAGGGGTCAGGACGAACTTTTTAGGGGTCAGGCCAAATTTTTTTGTTTTTTTGTGTTTTGAAGTAAAAATATATCTAATGGTTGTAAGAGAGTGAAAAATTAGGGGGCTAGATAGATTTAGGGGTCGGGGAAAATTTTAGGGGTCAGGACGAACTTTTGAGGGGTCAGGCCAAATTTTTTTGTTTTTTTTGGTTTTTTTTTGTTTTGAAGTCAAAATATTTCTCAGGGTTGGGGGAGAGTGAAAAATTAGGGGGCTGGAGAGATTTAGGGGTCGGGGAAAATTTTAGGGGTCAGGACGAACTTTTTAGGGGTCAGGCCAAATTTTTTTGTTTTTTTGTGTTTTGAAGTCAAAATATATCTAATGGTTGTAAGAGAGTGAAAAATTAGGGGGCTGGAGAGATTTAGGGGTCGGGGAAAATTTTAGGGGTCAGGACGAACTTTTTAGGGGTCAGGCCAAATTTTTTTGTTTTTTTTTGTTTTGAAGTCAAAATATTTTTTATGGTTGGAGGAGAGTGAAAAATTAGGGGGCTGGAGAGATTTAGGGGTCCGGGAAAATTTTAGGGGTCAGGACGAACTTTTTAGGGGTCAGGCCAAATTTTTTGTTTTTTTTTGTTTTGAAGTCAAAATATATCTAATGGTTGTAAGAGAGTGAAAAATTAGGGGGCTGGACAGATTTAGGGGTCGGGGAAAATTTTAGGGGTCAGGACGAACTTTTTAGGGGTCAGGCCAAATTTTTTTGTTTTTTTTTTGTTTTGAAGTCAAAATGTTTCTCATGGTTGGGGGAGAGTGAAAAATTAGAGGCTGGAGAGATTTAGGGGACGGGGAAAATTTTAGGGGTCAGGCCAAATTTTTTAGGGTTTGCCCAAATTTAGGGGCGGCGATATGTCTGTATTTAGCTTCCACACCGGGGCGGCGATAGGTACTTATTTAGCATTCAGCAGTGGTGATAGGTACTTATATAGCATGTGCACATGGGCGGTAATAAGTACGTATATAGTATGCACACCGGGGCAGTGATAGGTATGTATTTAGCATGCGCACTGAGGAAGCGATCGGTTCATATATAGCACGCGCACCGGGGCGGCGATAGGTATGTATATAGCACGCGCACAGGGGCGGCAAAAGGTACATATTTAAAATTCACACCGGGCGGCGAAAGGTACATATTTAAAATTCACACCGGGGCGGCGATAGGTACGTATTTAGCATTCAAACTGGGGCAGCGATATGTACGTATTTAGCTTCCGCACCGGGGCGGAGATAGGTACGTATTTAGAATTCACACCGGGGCGGCAATAGGTACGTATTTTGAATTCACATCGGGGCGGCGATAGGTATGTATTTAGCATTCGCACCGGGGCGGCGATATGTACGTATTTAGCTTCCACACCAGGGCGGCGATAGGTACGTATTCAGAATTCAGGGGTGGCGATAGCTACGTATATAGACTGTACACATGGGCAGCAATAAGTACGTACATAGCATGCGCTCTGCGGCGGCGATCAGTACATATATTGCATGCGTACCGGGGCGGCGAAAGGTATGTATTTCGCATTCGCACTGTAGTGGTGATAGGTACGTATTTAGCATTCGCACTGGGGCGGCTATAGGTACGTATTTAGCATTCGCACCAGGGCGGCTATAGGTACGTATTTAGCATTCGCACTGGGCCGGCGATAGGTACGTATTTAGCATTCACACCAAAGCGGCAATATGTACATATTAATTATTCGCACTAGGGCAGTGATAGGTACTTATGTAGCATGCACACCGGAGCGCAATTGGTATGTCTTTAGTATTCGCACTAGGGCAGCGATAGGTACTTATGTAGCATGCACACCGGGGCGCAATAGGTATGTATTTAGCATTCACACCGGGGCAACGATAGGTACTATTTAGCATTCGCAACGGGGCGGCGATAGGTACTTAAATAGTATCTGCACCGGGGCGGCGATAGGTACGTATATAGTATGTGCACTGGGGCGGCGATAGGTACGTATATAGTATGTGCACTGGGGCGGCGATAGGTACGTATATAGTATGCGCACCGGGCTGATGATAGATACGTATATAGTATGAACACCGGGGTAGAGATAAGTACCTATATAGAAGGCGCAGATAGAGGTGTTACTTTTTATAGAAATATGTCATACTATTACCCTGGGCAATAGGAGAAATGGTGGGGAAGAAACAGCTTTTGCAAAAGGCAAAATTAGAAAGTAGCGGCGAAATGGGGCGACCAGGAAAGAGAAAGGTAGCAGATAAAGAGACGGCTATAGAGAGAGGGGGCGGACATAGAAGTTTGAATATAAAGATGTTACACACACGATCTTTCTTCAAATATATGTTTTTATGACCCCGAGCAACGCCGGGTAGCCCCGCTAGTCTCCTATATAAAGGGCAGTTGTCTGTATGTTTGTCTGTTTGTTTGTCTGTTTGTATGTCCAGATACTCCTCCGAGAGGACCCAACAAACAGTCACACGGTTGACATCATTATAACCGGCCAGCCCCGGGACGTATAATATCTCAGAACCGGAAAAAAAAATGGACTCTTCGAGGGTCGACTGAGCACTTTTCTCCAATGGGGGGGGGGTGCCTTTTTCCTCGATTTTCAACGTTGTTTAGTACTAATTTGAGAAAAAAACAAAGAATTTGAGAAATAATGCACCGTCATGATTTTAACAGGAAATGACGTCAGAGGAAATCCCTAACGGCTCTTTTTTGAACATGAGTTTATAGTGAAGCAAGTGTTGCTTAATCACAAACGGCACTTTTTTTGAACACGGGTCCATAGTCAAGCATGGGTTGCTTACTTACTAACGGCACTTTTTTGAACATGAGTCCATAGTGATGCAAGGGTTGCTTAACTCCTAACGGCACTTTTTGATACATGCGTTTATAGTGACGCAAGTGTTGTTTAATCAATAACGGCACTTTTTTTAACATGAGTTCATAGTGAAGCAAGGGTTGCTTAATCCTAACCACATTTTTTCTGTTGACATGATAACATCCTCCTAGGTATTACCTCCTCCTTTTTGAGAGGTGTGAAGTTAGTGTAGTATCAGTAAAATTAAAGTAATAAATAATTATGCTCCCCCACTGTTTTCACTAATATTTGTATGCTCCCCCATTGTTTTCACTAATATTTCTATACATATTGTATACATATTGAAAACTTGGGGTGGGTGTGGGGGGTGTCGGCATTCGCCGGTGTGAGCGCGTCAGGAGAAATTTGGGGAAGGGGGGGGGGGTATCGGCATTCGGCGGTGGGGCGCCTCAGGCCAAATCTGGGGAGGGTGAGTGTCGGCATTCGGCGGTGGGGCGCCTCAGGCGAAATTCGGGGAGGAGTGTCGGCATTCGCCAGTATGAGCGCCTCAGGCCGAATTTGGGGGAGTGTCGGCATTCGCCGGTGTGAGCGACTCAGGCCGAATTTGGTGGAGTGTCGGCATTCGCCGGTGGTGCGCCTCAGGCCAAATTTGGAGATGGGGGATTGTCGGCATAATGCAAAGTCACGATTTTAGCAGGAAATGACGTCAGAGGAAATCCCTAACGGCACTTTTTTGAACATGAGTTTATAGTGAAGCACGGGTTGCCTTATCCCAACGAAACATAAGTTTTTATTGAAGCAACTGTTGCTTAATCCCTAACGGCATTTTTTTTAACATGAGTCCATAGTGAAGCAAGGGTTGCTTAATTCCTAACGGCACTTTTTTGAACATGAATCCACAGTGAAGCCAGGGTTGCTTAATCAATAACGGCACTTTTTTGAACACGAGTTTGTAGTGAAGCCAGGGTTGCTTAATCCTAACTGCATTTCTTCTGTTGACATGATATCATCCTCCCAGGTATAACCTCCTTCTTTTTGAGAGGTGTGAAGTTAGTGTAGTATCAGTAAAATTAAAGTAATAAATAATTATGCTCCACCATTGTTTTCACTAATATTTGTATACATATTAAATAACGTCTCAATAAGTAAAGTAAGAAGAAAAATAATTATGCTCCACCACTGTTTTCACTAATATTTGTATACATATTAAATAACGTCTCAATATGTAAAGTAAGAAGAAATATAATTATGCTCCGCCATTGTTTTCACTAATATTTGAATACATGTTAAATAACGTTTCAATAAGTAACGTAAAAAGAGAAATAATTATGCTCCGCCACTGTTTTCACTAATATTTGTATACATATTAAATAACGTCTCAATAAGTAAAGAAAGAAGAAAAATAATTATGCTCCACCATTGTTTTCACTTATATTTTTATACATGTTAAATAACGTCTCAATAAGTAAAGTAAAAAGAGAAATAATTATGCTCCACCATTGTTTTCACTAATATTTGTATACATGTTAAATAACATTTTTTTGTTTTGAACTCAAAATATTTCTTAGGGTTGGGGGAGAGTGAAAAATTAGGGGGCTGGAGAGATTCAGGGCTCGGGGAAAATTTTAGGTCTCAGGCCGAACTTTTTAGGGGTCAGGCCAAATTTTTTTGTTTTTTTTTGTTTTGAAGTCAAAATATTTCTCAGGGTTGGGGAGAATGAAAAAATAAGGGGCTAAAGATATTGAAGGGTCGGGGAAAATTTTAGGGGTCAGGCCGAACTTTTTAGGGGTCAGGCCAAATTTTTTTGTTTTTTTTTGTTTTGAAGTCAAAATATATCTCATGGTTGGGGGAGAGTGAAAAATTAGGGGGCTGGAGAGATTTAGGGGTCGGGGAAAATTTTAGGGGTCAGGACGAACTTTTTAGGGGTCAGGCCAAATTTTTTGTTTTTTTTTTGTTTTGAACTGAAAATATTTCTCAGGGTTTGGGGAGAGTGAAAAATTAGGGGGATGGAGATATTTAGGGGTCGGGGAAAATTTTAGGGGTCAGGACGAACTTTTTAGGGGTCAGGCCAAATTTTTTTCTTTTTTTTGGGTTTTGAACTCAAAATATTTCTCATGGTTGGGGGAGAGTGAAAAATTAGGGGGCTGGAGAGATTTAGGGGTCGGGGAAAATTTTAGGGGTCAGGACGAACTTTTTAGGGGTCAAGCCAAATTTTTTTGTTTTTTTTGGTTTTTAACTCAAAATATTTCTCATCGTTCGGGGAGAGTGAAAAATTAGGGGGCTGGAGAGATTTAGGGGTCGGGGAAAATTTCAGGGGTCAGGACGAACTTTTTAGGGGTCAGGCCAAATTTTTTTCTTTTTTTTGGTTTTTAACTCAAAATATTTCTCAGGGTTGGGGGAGAGTGAAAAATTAGGGAGCTGGAGAGATTTAGGGGTCGGGGAAAATTTTAGGGGTCAGTACGAACTTTTTAGGGGTCAGGCCAACTTTTTTTCTTTTTTTTTTGGTTTTGAACTCAAAATATTTCTCATGGTTGGGGGAGAGTGAAAAATGAGGGGGCTGGAGAGATTTAGGGGTCGGGGAAAATTTTAGGGGTCAGGACGAACTTTTTAGGGGTCGGGCCTAATTTTTTTTTTTTTTTTTTTTTTTGAAGTCAAAATATATCTCATGGTTAGGGGAGAGTGAAAAATTAGGGGGCTGGAGAGATTTAGGGGTGGGGGAAAATTTTAGGGGTCAGGACGAACTTTTTAGGGGTCAGGCAAAAATTTTTTGTTTTTTTTTGTTTTGAACTCAAAATATTTCTCATGGTTGGGGGAGAGTGAAAAATTAGGGGACTGGAGAGATTTAGGGGTGGGGGAAAATTTTAGGGGTCAGGACTAACTTTTTAGGGGTCAGGCCAAATTTTTTTGTTTTTTTTTGTTTTGAAGTCAAAATATATCTCATGGTTAGGGGAGAGTGAACAATTAGGGGGCTGGAGAGAATTAGGGGTCGGGGAAAATTTTAGGGGTCAGGACGAACTTTTTAGGGGTCAGGCCAAATTTTTTTGTTTTTTTTGTTTTGAAGTCAAAATATTTATCATGGTTGGAGGAGAGTGAAAAATTAGGGGGCTGGAGAGATTTAGGGGTGGGGGAAAATTTTAGGGGTCAGGACGAACTTTTTAGGGGTCAGGCCAATTTTTTTTGTTTTTTTTTGTTTTGAAGTCAAAATATATCTCATGGTTGGGGGAGAGTGAAAAATTAGGGGGCTGGAGAGATTTAGGGGTCGGGGAAAATTTTAGGGGTCAGGACGAACTTTTTAGGGGTCAAGGCAAATTTTTTTATTTTTTTTGGTTTTGAACTGAAAATATTTCCGAGGGTTGGGGGAGAGTGAACAATTAGGGGGCTGGAGAGATTTAGGGGTCGGGGAAAATTTTAGGGGTCGGGACGCACTTTTTAGGGGTCAGGCCAAATTTTTTTGTTTTTTTTTGTTTTGAAGTCAAAGTATATCTCAGGGTTGGGGGAGAGTGAAAAATTAGGGGGCTGGAGAGATTTAGGGGTCGGGGAAAATTTTAGGGGTCAGGACGAACTTTTTAGGGGTCAGGCCAAATTTTTTTCTTTGTTTTGGTTTTGCACTCAAAATATTTCTATGGGTTGGAGGAGAGTGAAAAATTAGGGGGCTGGAGAGATTTAGGGGTCGGGGAAAATTTTAGGGGTCAGGACGAACTTTTTAGGGGTCAGGCCGAATTTTTTTGTTTTTTTTGTTTTTTTTTGTTTTGAAGTCAAAATATTTCTCAGGGTTGGGGGAGAGTGAACAATTAGGGGGCTGGAGAGATTTAGGGGTCGGGGAAAATTTTAGGGGTCGGGACGCACTTTTTAGGGGTCAGGCCAAATTTTTTTGTTTTTTTTTGTTTTGAAGTCAAAGTATATCTCAGGGTTGGGGGAGAGTGAAAAATTAGGGGGCTGGAGAGATTTAGGGGTCGGGGAAAATTTTAGGGGTCAGGACGAACTTTTTAGGGGTCAGGCCAAATTTTTTTCTTTTTTTTGGTTTTGAACTGAAAATATTTCTCAGGGTTGGGGGAGAGTGAAAAATTAGGGGGCTGGAGAGATTTAGGGGTCGGGGAAAATTTTAGGGGTCAGGACGAACTTTTTAGGGGTCAGGCCAAATTTTGTTCTTTTTTTTGGTTTTGAACTCAAAATATTTCTCATGGTTAGGGGAGAGTGAAAAATTAGGGGGCTTGAGAGATTTAGGGGTCGGGGAAAATTTTAGGGGTCAGGACGAACTTTTTAGGGGTCAGGCCAAATTTTTTTCTTTGTTTTGGTTTTGCACTCAAAATATTTCTATGGGTTGGAGGAGAGTGAAAAATTAGGGGGCTGGAGAGATTTAGGGGTCGGGGAAAATTTTAGGGGTCAGGACGAACTTTTTAGGGGTCAGGCCAAATTTTTTTGTTTTTTTTTGTTTTGAAGTCAAAATATTTTCCATGGTTGGAGGAGAGTGAAAAATTAGGGGGCTGGAGAGATTTAGGGGTGGGGGAAAATTTTAGGGGTCAGGACGAACTTTTTAGGGGTCAGGCCAAATTTTTTTGTTTTTTTTTGTTTTGAAGTCAAAATATATCTAATGGTTGTAAGAGAGTCAAAAATTAGGGGGCTGGAGAGATTTAGGGGTCGGGGAAAATTTTAGGGGTCAGGACAAACTTTTTAGGGGTCAGGCCAAATTTTTTTGTTTTTTTTTGTTTTGAAGTCAAAATATATCTAATGGTTGTAAGAGAGTGAAAAATTAGGGGGCTGGATAGATTTAGGGGTCGGGGAAATTTTTAGGGGTCAGGACGAACTTTTTAGGGGTCAGGCCAAATTTTTTGGTTTTTTTTTGTTTTGAAGTCAAAATATTTCTCAGGGTTGGGGGAGAGTGAAAAATTAGAGGGCTGGAGAGATTTAGGGGTCGGGGAAAATTTTAGGGGTCAGGACGAACTTTTTAGGGGTCAGGCCAAATTGTTTTGTTTTTTTTGGTTTTGAACTCAAAATATTTCTCAGGGTTGGGGGAGAGTGAAAAATTAGGGGGCTGGAGAGATTGAGGGGTCGGGGAAAATTTTAGGGGTCAGGACGAACTTTTTAGGGGTCAGGCCAAATTTTTTTGTTTTTTTTTGTTTTGAAGTCAAAATATATCTAATGGTTGTGGGAGAGTGAAAAATTAGGGGGCTGGAGAGATTTAGGGGTCGGGGAAAATTTTAGGGGTTAGGACGAACTTTTTAGGGGTCAGGCCAATTTTTTTTGTTTTTTTTTGTTTTGAAGTCAAAATATTTCTCATGGTTGGGGGAGAGTGAAAAATTAGGGGGCTAGAGAGATTTAGGGGTCGGGGAAAATTTTAGGGGTCAGGCGGAACTTTTTAGGGGTCAGGCCTAATTTTTTTGTTTTTTTTTGTTTTGAAGTCAAAATATTTCTCATGGTTAGGGGGAGAGTGAAACATTAGAGGGCTGGAGAGATTTAGGGGTCGGGGAAAATTTTAGGGGTCAGGACGAACTTTTTAGGGGTCAGGCCGAATTTTTTTGTTTTTTTTGTTTTTTTTTGTTTTGAAGTCAAAATATTTCTCAGGGTTGGGGGAGAGTGAAAAATTAGGGGGCTGGAGAGATTTAGGGGTCGGGGAAAATTTTAGGGGTCAGGACGAACTTTTTAGGGGTCAGGCCAAATTTTTTTGTTTTTTTTTGTTTTGAAGTCAAAATATTTTCCATGGTTGGAGGAGAGTGAAAAATTAGGGGGCTGGAGAGATTTAGGGGTCGGGGAAAATTTTAGGGGTCAGGACGAACTATTTAGGGGTCAGGCCAAATTTTTTTGTTTTTTTTTGTTTTGAAGTCAAAATATATCTAATGGTTGTAAGAGAGTGAAAAATTAGGGGGCTGGAGAGATTTAGGGGTCGGGGAAAATTTTAGGGGTCAGGACAAACTTTTTAGGGGTCAGGCCAAATTTTTTTGTTTTTTTTTGTTTTGAAGTCAAAATATATCTAATGGTTGTAAGAGAGTGAAAAATTAGGGGGCGGGATAGATTTAGGGGTCGGGGAAATTTTTAGGGGTCAGGACGAACTTTTTAGGGGTCAGGCCAAATTTTTTGGTTTTTTTTTGTTTTGAAGTCAAAATATTTCTCAGGGTTGGGGGAGAGTGAAAAATTAGAGGGCTGGAGAGATTTAGGGGTCGGGGAAAATTTTAGGGGTCAGGACGAACTTTTTAGGGGTCAGGCCAAATTGTTTTGTTTTTTTTGGTTTTGAACTCAAAATATTTCTCAGGGTTGGGGGAGAGTGAAAAATTAGGGGGCTGGAGAGATTGAGGGGTCGGGGAAAATTTTAGGGGTCAGGACGAACTTTTTAGGGGTCAGGCCAAATTTTTTTGTTTTTTTTTGTTTTGAAGTCAAAGCATTTCTCATGGTTGGGGGAGAGTGAAAAATTAGAGGCTGGAGAGATTTAGGGGACGGGGAAAATTTTAGGGGTCAGGCCAAATTTTTTAGGGGCCTGCCCAAATTTAGGGGCAGCGATATGTACGTATTTAGTATCCACACCGGGGCGGTGATAGGTACTTATTTAGCATTCAGCGGTGGTGATAGGTTCTTATATAGCATGTGCACATGGGCGGTAATAAGTACGTATATAGTGTGCACACCGGGGCAGTGATAGGTATGTATTTAGCATGCGCACTGAGGCAGCGAGCGGTTCATATATAGCACGCGCACCAGGGCGGCGATAGGTACGTATATAGCACGCGCACAGGGGCGGCGAAAGGTACATATTCAAAATTCACACCGGGCGGCGAAAGGTACATATTTAAAATTCACACCGGGGCGGCGATAGGTACGTATTTAGCATTCACACCGGGGCGGCGATAGGTATGTATTTATAATTCACACCGGGGCAGCGATAGGTATGTATTTAGCATTCGCACCGGGGCAGCGATATGTACGATATTACCTCCTCCTTTTTTGAGAGTGTTGAGATAGGGTCGTATCGGTTCCGTTGTCATGATGCCCTCATCCCATGCATTATCTCCTCCTTATTTGAGAAGTGTTGAGGTAGGGTCGTATCGGTTCCGTTGTCATGATGCACTATTCCCATGCATTACCTCTTCCTTTTTTGAGAAGGGTTGAGGTAGGGTAGTATCGGTTCCGTTGTCATGATGCACTCATCCCATGCATTATCTCCTCCTTTTTTGAGAAGTGTTGAGGTAGGGTCGTATCGGTTCTGTTGTCATGATGCACTCATCCCATGCATTATCTCCTCCTTTTTTGAGAAGTGTTGAGGTAAGGGTCGTATCGGTTCCGTTGTCATGATGCACTCATCCCATGCATTACATGGGGGAGGGGGGGCGGTTCGCCGGTATGAGCGCCTCAGGCGAAATTTGGGGGCGAGGGGGAATGTCGGCATTCGCCGGTATTAGCGCCTCAGGCGTAATTTGGGAGGAGGAGTTTCAGCATTCGCCGGTGTGGCGCCTCAGGCCAAATTAGGGGAGGTTCGCCAGTATGAGCGCCCCAGGCAGAATTTGGGGAGGAGTGTCGGAATTTGGAGGAGTACGAGTATTAGGCGGTAAGAGAGAGATCCCGACAGTGGGCGCGTATCAGGCCGTACTTTAGGGGAGAGGAAGTGCACAAAAGGAAAAGGGATTCAAAAATAAAATGATAATCTGATTTTTGATTCGAGAGTGTAAGATCGACACCTATCGGATAGGACTAGATAATACACTTTATCTCAAGGCAAAAATGCCGAGAACAGATACTACACTTTGATCTTAGCCAAAAAGCCAACAAAGCAGAAGAAAATCAAGGTATTTACTCCTCCCCAGGAGTTAGGCACAAGGCCAGTTTTATCTTACTCCCACAAGTAAGATGTGACCACAGATTGGGTCGAGAAAGTGGGGTTAAAAGCCAGCGCTCGAGAGGTGAGCACTCTGGCCATTTAAAAATTGCCTGGGCAGCCCCGTCGGCATTCCCCGGTAGGGGCGCCTCAGACAGTAAGCAATAAACTTACTCCTCCCCAAAGAGGGGAGGCGAAGCCTGGGAGGGTGGACCTCCTAGAACTGCACAGGACAATCCCATAGACCGGCGTAAATCAAGCCCCGGAGGCCAAGACAATACCAGTCTATGGGGTGCAGTATCCATCGGAACAGATACTACACTTTGATCTTAGCCAAAAGGCCAACAAATCAAGGTATTTACTCCTCCCCAGGAGTTAGGCACAAGGCCAGTTTTATCTTACTCCCACAAGTAAGATGTGACCACAGCTTGGGTCGAGAAAGTGGGGTTAAAAGCCAGCGCTCGAGAGGTGAGCACTCTGGCCATTTAAAAATTGCCTGGGCAGCCCCGTCGGCATTCCCCGGTAGGGGCGCCTCAGACAGTAAGCAATAAACTTACTCCTCCCCAAAGAGGGGAGGCGAAGCCTGGGAGGGTGGACCTCCTAGAACTGCACAGGACAATCCCATAGACCGGCGTAAATCAAGCCCCGGAGGCCAAGACAATACCAGTCTATGGGGTGCAGTATCCATCGGAACAGATACTACACTTTGATCTTAGCCAAAAGGCCAACAAATCAAGGTATTTACTCCTCCCCAGGAGTTAGGCACAAGGCCAGCCTTATCTTACTCCCACAAGTAAGATGTGACCACAGATTGGGTCGAGAAAGTGGGGTTAAAAGCCAGCGCTCGAGAGGTGAGCACTCTGGCCATTTAAAAATTGCCTGGGCAGCCCCGTCGGCATTCCCCGGTAGGGGCGCCTCAGACAGTAAGCAATAAACTTACTCCTCCCCAAAGAGGGGAGGCGAAGCCTGGGAGGGTGGACCTCCTAGAACTGCACAGGACAATCCCATAGACCGGCGTAAATCAAGCCCCGGAGGCCAAGACAATACCAGTCTATGGGGTGCAGTATCCATCGGAACAGATACTACACTTTGATCTTAGCCAAAAGGCCAACAAATCAAGGTATTTACTCCTCCCCAGGAGTTAGGCACAAGGCCAGCCTTATCTTACTCCCACAAGTAAGATGTGACCACAGATTGGGTCGAGAAAGTGGGGTTAAAAGCCAGCGCTCGAGAGGTGAGCACTCTGGCCATTTAAAAATTGCCTGGGCAGCCCCGTCGGCATTCCCCGGTAGGGGCGCCTCAGACAGTAAGCAATAAACTTACTCCTCCCCAAAGAGGGGAGGCGAAGCCTGGGAGGGTGGACCTCCTAGAACTGCACAGGACAATCCCATAGACCGGCGTAAATCAAGCCCCGGAGGCCAAGACAATACCAGTCTATGGGGTGCAGTATCCATCGGAACAGATACTACACTTTGATCATTAGCCAAAATTCTGAGGTTATTTACTGGGGTATTTATAACCAATCTACACCTGAACAGCGGTCTATCACTTGGACACTGTTTAAATTACATTATTAAATTAACAAGTAATAATAACTAGGATTTTCTTTCAACAAACATTTTATACTACTATTTAACAAATTCTTATATAAGTTTGGAATATCAACAATGAATTTTAGACTCCCCTAGGCCGTTTTTCTCTAATTCAACATAGCTTTCATACGCCATTACCGAAAATGACATTAATTCACTTCTCAACATCAAAGTGTAGTATCTGTTTCGATGGATACTGCACCCCATAGACTGGTATCGTCTTGGCCTTCGGGGCTTCATTCCGTCGGTCTATGGGTTTGTCCTGTGCAGTTCTAGGAGGTCCACACTCCCAGGCTTCGCCTCCCCTCTTTGGGGAGGAGTAAGTTTATTGCTAGAGGCGCCCTATCGGGGAATGCCGAATAACAGCATCTACGTTTCTCTTCGGACGATTTTGCAGATGAAAAGCGGGGGGGGGGGGGACGGTTACAGTGATTTCAGTAGTGCTCCAGAAGCCTCCTTGATTTTTTTAAATACTCGGCGTTGTCTGGGAGAAAACTGCTCAATGTTCTAGATAGAGCTACTGTAGTGATAAGTTTGTGTAATATTTTAACGTCATTTACGATTCTCTTCGGACTTTTGTGCAGAATAAAAATGAGGGGGGATCGGTAAGAGTGATATCAGTAGAGGCTTCTGCTGTATAGCAACCAGTGGGGGGATTTCTGCGGTATAGGAATCTGAGGCTTCTGCAGTATGGCACCCGGGGAAAAGTGCTCAATATCCTAGATAGAGCTACTGTAGTGATACGTTTGGAAAATATTTTAACGCCATCTTCGTTCCCCTTTGGACTATTTCGCAGATCAGAAGGAGAGAGGATACCTAAGTGATTTCAGTAGTCCTCAGGAGGCCTCCTTGATTTTCAAATACTCGGCGTTGTCCGGGAGAAAAGTGCTCTATATCCTAGATAGAGCTACTGTAGTGATAGGTTTGGAGTATATTTTAACAGCATCTACGATTAAAAGGATGTGTGAATCGATAAGAGTTATTTCAGTAGTGCTCAGGAGGCCTCTTTGATCTTCAAATACTCGGCGTTGTCCGGGAGAAAAGTGCTCAATATCCTAGATAGAGCTACTTTAGTGATAGGTTTAGAAAATATTTTAACGCCATCTTCGTTCCCCTTTGGACTATTTTGCAGATGAAAAGAAGGGTGGATACCTAAGTGATTTCAGTAGTGCTCAGGAGGCCTCCTTGATTTTCAAAGTACTTGGCGTTGTCTGGGAGAAAAGTGCTAAATATGCTAGATAGAGCTACTGTAGTGATAGGTTTTGAAAATATTTTAACGCCATCTTCGTTCCCCTTTGGACTATTTTGAAGATGAAAAGGAGGGAGGATACCTAAGTGATTTCAGTAGTGCTCAGGAGGCCTCTTTGATTTTCAAATACTCGGCGTTGTCCGGGAAAAAGTGCTCAATGTGCTAGATAGACCTACTGTAGTGATAGGTTTGGATAATATTTTAACAGCATCTACGATGTAAAAGATGGGGGAATCGATAAGAGTTATTTCAGTAGTGCTCAGGAGGCCTCTTTGATTTTCAAATACTCGGCGTTGTCCGGGAGAAAAGTGCTCAATATCCTAGATAGAGCTACTGTAGTGATAGGTTTGGATAATACTTTAACAGCATCTACGATTAAAAGGATGGGGGAATCGATAAGAGTTATTTCAGTAGTGCTCAGGAGGCCTCTTTGATGTTCAAATACTCGGCATTGTCCGGGAGAAAAGTGCTCAATATCCTAGATAGAGCTACTGTAGTGATAGGTTTGGATAATATTTTAACGCCATCTTCGTTCCCCTTTGAACGATTTTGAAGATTAAAAGGAGGGAGGATACCTAAGTGATTTCAGTAGTGCTCAGGAGGCCTCTTTGATTTTCAAATACTCGGCGTTGTCCGGGAAAAAAGTGCTCAATGTGCTAGATAGACCTACTGTAGTGATAGGTTTGGATAATATTTTAACAGCATCTACGCTGAAAAGGATGTGGGAATCGATAAGAGTTATTTCAGTAGTGCTCAGGAGGCCTCCTTGATTTTCAAATACTCGGCGTTGTCCGGGAGAAAAGTGCTCAATATCCTAGATAGAGCTACTTTAGTGATAGGTTTAGAAAATATTTTAACGCCATCTTCGTTCCCCTTTGGACTATTTTGCAGATGAAAAGAAGGGGGGATACCTAAGTGATTTCAGTAGTGCTCAGGAGGCCTCCTTTATTTTCAAAGTACTTGGCGTTGTCCGGGAGAAAAGTGCTAAATATGCTAGATAGAGCTACTGTAGTGATAGGTTTTGAAAATATTTTAACGCTATCTTCGTTCCCCTTTGGACTATTTTGCAGATGAAAAGGAGGGAGGATACCTAAATGATTTCAGTAGTTCTCAGGAGGCCTCTTTGATTTTCAAAGTACTCGGTGTTGTCCGGGAAAAAAGTTCTTAATGTGCTAGATAGACTTACTGTAGTGATAGGTTTAGATAATATTTTAACAGCATCTACGCTGAAAAGGATGGGGGAATCGATAAGAGTAATTTAAGTAGTGCTCAGTAGGCCTCCTTGATTTTCAAAGTACTCGGCGTTGTCCGGGAGAAAAGTGCTCAATATCCTAGATAGAGCTACTGTAGTGATAGGTTTGGTTAATATTTTAACAGCATCTATGCTGAAAACCTAATTAGCATTCGCAGTGGTGATAGGAACGTATATAGCATGTGCACATGGGCGGCAATAAATACGTATATAGCATGCGCATCGGAAGTGTAAAAAAAATTGGGGGGAATGCAAAATATTTTTTATTTCTTTTATCTTTTTCATTGAAAATATTTATATGTATGGGGGATGATGAAAAAAAAAATTTTCGGAGGGGAGCTAAAAAAATTTTTTTTTTTTTCTTTTTTAAAATAAAAATATTTCTATGTATGGGAGGAACATAAAATTTTTGGGGGGTAGGGGGGGGTCAGACATTTTTCTTTTTTTTTTTCATTTAAATTAAAAATATTTCTAAATATGTGGGATGATAGAAAAAAAAATTTTCTTGTGGGGAGGCAAAAATATGTATTTTTTTCTGTTTTTAACTAAAAATATTTATATTTATGATAGTGACAATACATGAATAGACACTATTTTGTTTTTCTAAGACGACAGGGGCGAATTAATGAGTTCTTACGTATGCGAACTGGGCTGGAGATTGGTACATATATAGTATGTGTACCCTTGCAGAGATAGGTAAGTATGTAGTATGCGCACCAGAGCCGCGATAGGTACAAATATAGTATGCACACCGGGCCAGCGATAGGTTTATATATAGTATGTGCACCGGGGTGGCAATAGGTACTTATATAGTAGTGCATAGGGGTGGCAATAGCTACGTATTTAGCATTTGCACCGGGGTTGCGATAGGTACGTATTCAGCAATCGCACCGGGGCGGCGATATGTACATATTTAGTATTCGCACTGGGGCAGTGATAGGTACATATGGTGTATGCACACCGGGGCGGCAATATGTACGTATTTAGCATTCATCCCTGGGCGGAGATAGGTACTTATTTACCATTCAGCGGTGGCGATAGGTACGTATATAGCATGTGCACATGGGCGGCAATAAGTAGGTGATAGGTATGTATTATGCATGCGCACTGGGGCAGCGATCGGTTCATATATAGCACGTGCACCGGGGGGACGATAGGTACGTATATAGCACGCGCACCGGGGCGGCGAAAGGTACGTATTTAGCATTCACACCAGGGCGGCGATAGGTACGTATTTAGCATTCACACCGTGGTGGCGATATGTACATATTTAGCTTCCGCACCGGGGCGGCGATAGGTATGTGTTTAGCATTCGCACCAGGGTGGCGATATGTACGTATTTAGCTTCCGCACCGGGGCGGCGATAGGTACGTATTTAGAATTCACACCGGGGCGGCGATAGGTACGTATTTAGAATTCACACCGGGGCGGCGATAGGTATGTATTTAGCATTCGCACCGGAGCGGCGATATGTACGTATTTAGCTTCCACACTGGGGCGGCGATAGGTACGTATTCAGAATTCAGCGGTGGCGATAGCTACGTATATAGCATGTACACATGGGCAGCAATAAGTACGTACATAGCATGCGCTCTGCGGCGGCGATTAGTACATATATAGCACGCGCACCAGGGCGGCGATAGGTACGTATATAGCACGTGCACCAGAACGGCGAAAGGTATGTATTTCGCATTCGCACGGGGCGGCTATAGGTACGTATTTAGCATTCGCACCAGGGCGGCTATAGATACGTATTTAGCATTCGCACCGGACCGGCTATAGGTACGTATTTAGCATTCGCACCAAAGCGGCGATAGGTACGTATTTTGCATTCGCACCAAAGTGGCAATGTGTACATATTAATTATTCACACTAGGGCAGCGATAGGTACTTATGTAGCATGCACACCGGCGCGGCGATAGGTACTATTTAGCATTTGTACCAGGGCGGCGATAGTTACTTAAATAGTATCTGCACTGGGGCGGCGATAGGTACGTATATAGTATGTGCACTGGGGCGGCGATAGGTACGTATATAGTATGCGCACCGGGGTGATGATAGATACGTATATAGTATGAACATCGGGACGGAGATAAGTACCTATATAGAAGGCGCAGATAGGGGTGTTACTTTTTATAGAAATATGTCATACTATTGCCCTGGGCAACGTAGGAGATATGGTGGGGAAGAAACAGCTTTCGCAAAAGACAAAATAAGAAAGTAGCGGTGAAATGGGGCGACCAGGGAAGAGAAAGGTAGAAAGATAAAGACACGGCTATAGAGAAAGGGGTGGAGAAATAGAAGTTTGTATATAAAGATGTTACACACACGATTTTTCTTCCATTATATGTTTTTATGACCCCGAGCAACGCCGGGTAGCCCCGCTAGTCTATTATATAAAGGCCAGTTGTCTGTATGTCTGTCTGTCTGTCTGTCTGTCTGTCTGTCTGTATGTCCAGATACTCCTCCGAGAGGACCCAACAAACAGTCACACGGTTGACATCATCATGACCGGCCAGCCCCGGGGCGTGTAATATCTCAGAACCGGAAATAGAAATTGACTCTTTGGGGGTCGACTGAGCACTTTTCTCCAATGGGGGTGTGCTTTTTTCCTCGATTTTCAACGTTGTTTAGTACTAATTTGAGAAATAACAATGCTATCATGTATAATTTTAGAAATATGCAAAGTCACGCTTTTATTTAACAGGAAATGACGTCAGAGGAAAAGAGTGTAGGGAAGAAAATCCCTCACACTAAAACTCTTCTTTCCCTCTCACTCCCACCCTTTCTACCTTCCCTTCCTCCCCTACGCCAGTTCTGTTGTCATGATACCACCCTCCTAGGCATTACCTCCTCCTTTTTGAGAGTTGTGGAGATAGTGCGGCGATGTGACTGCTTCAGGGCAAATTAGGGGGGGGGTGTCGGCATTCGCTTAATTTGGGGGAGTGGTGCGTCAGGCGAAATTATGGGAGGGGGGAGTGTCGGAAAAAAAAATTGACTCTTCGGGGGGGGGGGGCTTTTTCCATCACTTGTTTAGTACTAATTTGAGAAATAAACAATGCTATCATCGTCACGCTTTTAACAGGAAATGACGTCAGAGGAAATCCCTAACGGCACTTTTTTGAACATTGGTTCATAGTGAAGCAAGGGTTGCTTAACTACTAACGGCATTTTTTGAAACATGCATTTATAGTGACGCAAGTGTTGTTTAATCAATAACGGCACTTTTTTGAACATGAGTTTATAGTGAAGCAAGAGTTGCTTATACTAACCGCATTTCTTCTGTTGACATGATACCATCCTCCCAAGTATTACCTCCTCCTTTTTGAGAGGTGTGAAGTTAGTGTATTATCAGTGAAATCAAAGTAATACATAATTATGCACCACCATTGTTTTCACTAATATTTGTATACATATTAAATAACGTCTAAATCAGTAAAATAAGAAGAGAAAAATTATGCTCCGCCATTGTTTTCACTAATATTTGTATACATGTTAAATAACGTGTCAATAAGTGAAGTAAGAAGAGAAAAATTATGCTCCGCCATTGTTTTCACTAATATTTGTATACATGTTAAATAACGTGTCAATAAGTAAAGTAAGAAGAGAAAAATTATGCTCCGCCATTGTTTTCACTAATATTTGTATACATGTTAAATAACGTGTCAATAAGTAAAGTAAGAAGAGAAATAATTATGCTCCACCACTGTTTTCACTAATATTTGTATACATGTTAAATAACGTGTCAATAAGTAAAGTAAGAAGAGAAATAATTATGCTCCACCACAGTTTTCACTAATATTTGTATACATGTTAAATAACGTGTCAATAAGTAAAGTAAGAAGCGAAATAATTATGCTCCACCACTGTTTTCTCTAATATTTGTATACATGTTAAATAACGTGTCAATAAGTAAAGTAAGCAGAGAAATAATTATGCTCCACCACTGTTTTCACTAATATTTGTATACATGTTAAATAACGTGTCAATAAGTAAAGTAAGCAGAGAAATAATTATGCTCCACCATTGTTTTCACTAATATTTGTATACATGTTAAATAACGTGTCAATAAGTAAAGTAAAAAGAGAAATAATTATGCTCCGCCATTGTTTTCACTAATATTTGTATACATGTTAAATAACGTGTCAATAAGTAAAGTAAGTAGAGAAATAATTATGCTCCACCACTGTTTTCACTAATATTTGTATACATGTTAAATAACGTGTCAATAAGTAAAGTAAGAAGAGAAAAATTATGCTCCGCCATTGTTTTCACTAATATTTGTATACATGTTAAATAACGTGTCAATAAGTAAAGTAAGAAGAAAAATAATTATGTTCCACCATTGTTTTCACTTATATTTGTATACATGTTAAATAACGTGTCAATAAGTAAAGTAAGTAGAGAAATAATTATGCTCCACCATTGTGTTCATTAATATTTGTATACATGTTAAATAACGTCTCAATATATAAAGTAAGAGAAATAATTATGCTCCGCCATTGTTTTCACTAATATTTGTATACATATTAAATAACGTCTCAATAAGTAAAGTAAGAAGTAAAATAATTATGCTCCGCCATTGTTTTCACTAATATTTGTATACATGTTAAATAACGTCTCAATAAGTAAAGTAAGAAGAAAAATAATTATGCTCCATTATGCTTTTGTTTTGAACTCAAAATATTTCTCAGGGTTGGGGGAGAGTGAAAAATTAGAGGCTGGAGAGATTGAGGGGTCAAGCCGAACTTTTTAGGGGTCAGGCCAAATCTATTTTTTTTTTTGTTTTGAACTCAAAATATTTCTCACGGTTGAAGGAGAGTGAAAAATAAGTTGGGATGGGGGGCTAGAGAGAATAAGGGGTCGGGGAAAATTTTAGGGGTCAGGCCAGACTTTTTAGGGGTCAGGACAAATTTTTTTCTTTTTTTTTGTTTTGAAGTCAAAATATTTCTCATGGTTGGGGAGAGTGAAAAATTAGGGGGCTAGAGAGATTTAGGGGTCGGGGTAAATTTTAGGGGTCAGGACGAACTTTTTAGGGGTCAGGCCAAATTTTTTTCTTTTTTTTTGTTTTGAACTCAAAATATTTCTCATGGTTGGGGGAGAGTGAAAAATTAGGGGGCTGGAGAGATTTAGGGGTCGGGACAATTTTAGGGGTCAGGACAAACTTTTTAGTGGTCAGGCTAAATTTTTTTCTTTTTTTTGGTTTTGAACTGAAAATATGTCTCATGGTTGGGGGAGAGTTAAAATTAGGGGGCTGGAGAGATTTAGGGGTCGGGGAAAATTTTAGGGGTCAGGACGAACTTTTTAGTGGTCAGGCCAAATTTTTTTCTTTTTTTTGGTTTTGAACTCAAAATATTTCTCATGGTTGGGGGAGAGTGAAAAATTAGGGGGCTGGAGAGATTTAGGGGTCGGGGAAAATTTTAGGGGTCAGGACGAACTTTTTAGTGGTCAGGCCAAATTTTTTTCTTTTTTTTTGTTTTGAACTCAAAATATTTCTCATGGTTGGGGGAGAGTGAAACATTAGGGGGCTGGAGAGATTTAGGGGTCGGGGAAAATTTTAGGGGTCAGGACGAACTTTTTAGGGGTCAGGCAAAGTTTTTTTCTTTTTTTTGGTTTTGAACTCAAAATATTTCTCATGGTTGGGGGAGAGTGAAAAATTAGGGGGCTGGAGAGATTTAGGGGTCGGGGAAAATTTTAGGGGTCAGGACGAACTTTTTAGTGGTCAGGCCAAATTTTTTTCTTTTTTTTTGTTTTGAACTCAAAATATTTCTCATGGTTGGGGGAGAGTGAAACATTAGGGGGCTAGAGAGATTTAGGGGTCGGGGAAAATTTTAGGGGTCAGACGGAACTTTTTAGGGGTCAGGCCAAATTTTTTGTTTTTTTTTGTTTTGAAGTCAAAATATGTCTCATCGTTGGGGGAGAGTGAAAAATTAGGGGGCTGGAGAGATTTAGGGGTCGTGGAAAATTTTAGGGGTCAGGACGAAGTTTTTAGGGGTCAGGCCAAATTTTTTTGTTTTTTTTTGTTTTGAAGTCAAAATATTTCTCATGGTTGGGGGAGAGTGAAACATTAGGGGGCTGGAGAGATTTAGGGGTCGGGGAAAATTTCAGGGGTCAGGACGAACTTTTTAGGGGTCAGGCCAAATTTTTTTCTTTGTTTTGATTTTGAACTCAAAATATTTCTCATGGTTGGGGGAGAGTGAAAAATTAAGGGGCTGGAGAGATTTAGGGGTCGGGGAAAATTTTAGGGGTCAGGACGAACTTTTTAGGGGTCAGGCCAAATTTTTTTGTTTTTTTTTGTTTTGAACTCAAAATATTTCTCATGGTTGGGGGAGAGTGAAAAATTAGGGGGCTGGAGAGATTTAGGGGTCGGGGAAAATTTTAGGGGTCAGGACGAACTTTTTAGGGGTCAGGCCAAATTTTTTTGTTTTTTTTTGTTTTGAACTCAAAATATATCTCATGGTTGGGGGAGAGTGAAAAATTAGGGGGCTGGAGAGATTTAGGGGTCGGGGAAAATTTTAGGGGACAGGACGAACTTTTTAGGGGTCAGGCCAAATTTTTTTGTTTTTTTTTGTTTTGAAGTCAAAATATTTCTCATGGTTGGAGGAGAGTGAAAAATTAGGGGCTGGAGAGATTTAGGGATCGGGGAAAATTTTAGGGGTCAGGCCAACTTTTTTAGGGGTCCGCCCAAATTTAGGGGCCGCGATATGTACGTATTTAGCTTCCACACCGGGGCGGCGATAGGTACTTATTTAGCATTCAGCGGTGGTGATAGGTACTTATATAGCATGTGCACATGGGCGGTAATAAGTACGTATATAGTATGCGCACCGAGGCAGTGATAGGTATGTATTTAGCATGCGCACTGAGGCAGCGATCGGTTCATATATAGCAAGCGCACCGGGGCGGGGATAGGTACATATTTAAAATTCACACCGGGGCGGCGAAAGGTACATATTTAAAATTCACACCTTGGCGGGGATAGGTACGTATTTAGAATTCACACCGGGGCGGCGATAGGTATGTATTTAGCATTCACACCGGGGCAGCGATAGGTATGTATTTAGCATTCGCACCGGGGTGGCGATATGTACGTATTTAGCTTCCGCACCGGGGCGGCGATAGGTACCTATTTAGAATTCACACCGGGGCGGCGATAGGTACGTATTTAGAATTCACACCGGGGCGGTGATAGGTATGTATTTAGCATTCGCATTGGGGCGGCGATATGTACGTATTTAGCTTCCACACCAGGGCGGCAATAGGTACGTATTCAGAATTCAGGGGTGTGATAGCTACGTATATAGCATGTACACATGGGCAGCAATAAGTACGTACATAGCATGCGCTCTGCGACGGCGATCAGTACATATATAGCACGCGCACCGGGGCGGCGAAAGCTATGTATTACGAATTTGCACCGTGGTGGTGATAGGTACGTATTTAGCATTCGCACCGTGGCGGCTATAGGTACGTATTTAGCATTCGCACCAGGGCGGCTATAGGTACGTATTTAGCATTCGCACCAAAGCGGCAATATGTACATATTAATTATTCGCACTAGGGCAGCGATAGGTACTTATGTAGCATGCACACCGGGGCGCAATTGGTATGTCTTTAGTATTCGCACTAGGGCAGCGATAGGTACTTATGTAGCATGCACACCGGGGCGCAATAGGTATGTATTTAGCATTCACACCGGGGCAACGATAGGTACTATTTAGCATTCGCAACGGGGCGGCGATAGGTACTTAAATAGTATCTGCACCGGGGTGGCGATAGGTACGTATATAGTATGTGCACTGGGGCGGCGATAGGTACGTATATAATATGCGCACCGGGGTGATGATAGATACGTATATAGTATGAAGACCGGGGTGGAGATAAGTACCTATATAGAAGGTGCAGATAGAGGTGTTACTTTTTATAGAAATATGTCATACTATTACCCTGGGCAATAGGAGAAATGGTGGGGAAGAAACAGCTTTTGCAAAAGGCAAAATTAGAAAGTAGCGGCGAAATGGGGCGACCAGGGAAGAGAAAGGTAGCAGATAAAGAGACGGCTATAGAGAGAGGGGGCGGACATAGAAGTTTGAATATAAAGATGTTACACACACGATCTTTCTTCAAATATATGTTTTTATGACCCCGAGCAACGCCGGGTAGCCCCGCTAGTCTATTATATAAAGGGCAGTTGTCTGTATGTCTGTTTGTTTGTATGTCCAGTATCTCCTCAAAAACTACGCGGCAACATGTCAAAAAGTTGATATCTTTAGCACCGTACATATCCCGTAATCATAATATCTAAAAATCACGACAAACGATTCACTCGCTGACAGTCAACCGGACCACTTTCCGACAAAAGGTAGCAGTTTTTTTCGTATTTTTCACGAAATTTCAACGTTAATATGTAGTAAATTCGAAATAATCTAATGTATTTATGTACTAATCCGATAAAAATGCCGAGTCACTGTAAACATCCCATAATCCCTTGCCGGATGTACCCGGTCTTGCCCTAAATTGTGTCCGGTTGTATCAGATAATCCATTAACTTCTGTCCGGTTGCATCAATAACAACATAGGAATCCTACGGTAAGAGTGTGTAGTGAAACAAGGGTTGCTCAATCACATCCGCACCTGTCCCATAATCCCTTGCCGGATGTACCCGGTCTTGCTCTAAATTGTGTCCGGTTATATCAGGTCATCATGACGTCAGAGAGTGGCAGTTTTTTTTCCCTCACACACTTTCTTTCATAATTATTAATAGACGCTAATATTCCCCCCCTCCCTCCCTGTGGCCGTTCTGTTATCATGATAGGAATTACCTCCTCCTTTCAGGCCAAATTGGGGGGGGGGGGTTACGGTATTCGCCGGTGTGAGCATTACCTCCTCCTTTCTTGAGAAGTGTTGAGGTAGGGTAGTATCGGTTCCGTTGTCATGATGCACTCATCCCATGCATTATCTCCTCCTTTTTTGAGAAATGTTGAGGTAGAGTCGTATCGGTTCCGTTGTCATGATGCCCTCATCCCATGCATTATCTCCTTTTTTTAGAAGTGTTGAGGTAGGGTCGTATCGGTTCCGTTGTCATGATGCACTCATCCCATGCATTATCTCCTCCTTTTTTGAGAAGTGTTGAGGTAGGGTCGTATCGGTTCCGTTGTCATGATGCACTCATCCCATGCATTATCTCCTCCTTTTTTGAGAAGTGTTGAGGTAGGGTCGTATCGGTTTCGTTGTCATAGTGCCCTCATCCCATGCATTATCTCCTCCTTTTTTGAGAAGTGTTGAGGTAGTATCGGTTTCGTTGTCATAGTGCCCTCATCCCATGCATTATCTCCTCCTTTTTTGAGAAGTGTAGAGGTAGGGTCGTATCGGTTCCGTTGTCATGATGCACTCATCCCATGCATTATCTCCTCCTTTTTTGAGAAGTGTTGAGGTAGGGTCGTATCGGTTTCGTTGTCATAGTGCCCTCATCCCATGCATTATCTCCTCCTTTTTTGAGAAGTGTTGAGGTAGTATCGGTTTCGTTGTCATAGTGCCCTCATCCCATGCATTATCTCCTCCTTTTTTGAGAAGTGTAGAGGTAGGGTCGTATCGGTTCCGTTGTCATGATGCACTCATCCCATGCATTATCTCCTCCTTTTTTTAGAACTGTTGAGGAAGGGTCGTATCGGTTCCGTTGTCATGATGCACTATTCCCATGCATTATCTCCTCCTTTTTTGAGAAGTGTTGAGGTAGGGTCGTATCGGGTCCGTTGTCATGATTCACTCATCCCATGCATTATCTCCTCCTTATTTTAGAACTGTTGAGGAAGGGTCGTATCGGTTACGTTGTCATGATGCACTATTCCCATGCATTATCTCCTCCTTTTTTGAGAAGTGTTGAGGTAGGGTCGTATCGGGTCCGTTGTCATGATGCACTCATCCCATGCATTATCTCCTCCTTTTTTGAGAAGTGTAGAGGTAGGGTCGTATCGGGAAAATTTTAGGGGTCAGGACGAACTTTTTAGGGGTCAGGCAAAATTTTTTTTCTTTTTTTTGGTTTTGAACTGAAAATATTTCTCATGGTTGGGGGAGAGTGAAAAATTAGGGGGCTAGAGAGTTTTAGGGGTCGGGGACAATTTTAGGGGTCAGGACGAACTTTTTAGGGGTCAGGCCAAATTTTTTTGTTTTTTTTGTTTTTTTTTGTTTTGAAGTCAAAATATTTCTCAGGGTTGGGGGAGAGTGAAAACTTAGGGGCTAGAGAGATTTAGGGGTCGGGGAAAATTTTAGGGGTCAGGACGAACTTTTTAGTGGTCAGGCCAAATTTTTTTGTTTTTTTTTGTTTTGATGTCAAAATATTTCTCAGGGTTGGAGGAGAGTGAACAATTAGGGGGCTGGAGAGATTTAGGGGTCGGGGAAAACTTTAGGGGTCAGGACGAACTTTTTAGGGGTCAGGCCAAATTTTTTTGTTTTTTTTGTTTTGAAGTCAAAATATATCTCATGGTTCGAGGAGAGTGAAAAATTAGGGGGCTGGAGAGATTTAGGGGTCGGGGAAAATTTTAGGGGTCAGGACGAACTTTTTAGGGGTCAGGCCAAATTTTTTTCTTTTTTTTGGTTTTGAACTCAAAATATTTCTCAGGATTGGGGGAGAGTGAAAAATTAGGGGGCTGGAGAGATTTAGGGGTCGGGGAAAATTTTAGGGGTCAGGACGAACTTTTTAGAGGTCAGGCCAAATTTTTTTGTTTTTTTTTGTTTTGAAGTCACAATATTTCTCATGGTTGGGGGAGAGTGAAAAATTAGGGGGCTGGAGAGATGGAGGGGTCGGGGAAAATTTTAGGGGTCAGGACGAACTTTTTAGGGGTCAGGCACAATTTTTTTCTTTTTTTTTGTTTTGAAGTCAAAATATTTCTCATGGTTGGGGGAGAGTGAAAAATTAGGGGGCTGGAGAGATTGAGGGGTCGGGGAAAATTTTAGGGGTCAGGACGAACTTTTAAGGGGTCAGGCTAAATTTTTTTCTTTTTTTTGGTTTTGAAGTCAAAATATTTCTCAGGGTTGGGGGAGAGTGAAAAATTAGGGGGCTGGAGAGATTGAGGGGTCGGGGAAAATTGTAGGACCCAGGCGGAACTTTTTAGGGGTCAGGCTAAATGTTTTTGTTTTTTTTTGTTTTGAAGTCAAAATATTTCTTATGGTTGGGGGAGATTGAAAAATTAGGGGGCTGGAGAGATTAGGGGGTCGGGGAAAATTATAGGGGTCAGGCCAAATTTAGGGGCGGCGATATGTACGTATTTAGCTTCCACACCGGGGCGGCGATAGGTACTTATTTAGCATTCAGCAGTGGTGATAGGTACTTATATAGCATGTGCACATGGGCAGTAATAAGTATGTATATAGTATGCGCACCGGGGCAGTGATAAGTATGTATTTAGCATGCGCACTGAGGCAGCGATCGGTTCATATATAGCACGCGCACCGGGGCGGCGATAGGTACGTATATAGCACGCGCACAGGGGCGGCGAAGGGTACATATTTAAAATTCACACCGGGGCGGCGATAGGTACGTATTTAGCATTCACGCCGGGGCGGCGATAGGTATGTATTTAGCATTTACACCGGGGCAGCGATAGGTATGTATTTAGCATTCGCACCGGGGCGGCGATATGTACGTATTTAGCTTCCACACCAGGGCGGCGATAGGTACGTATTCAGAATTCAGGGGTGGCGATAGCTACGTATATAGCATGTACACATGGGCAGCAATGAGTACGTACATAGCATGCGCTCTGCGGCGGCGATCAGTACATATATAGCACGTGCACCGGGGCGGCGAAAGGTATGTATTTCGCATTCGCACCATGGTGGTGATAGGTACGTATTTAGCATTCGCACCGGGGCGGCTATAGGTACTATTTAGCATTCGCACCAGGGTGGCTATAGGTACGTATTTAGCATCTGCACTGGGCCGGCGATAGGTACGTATTTAGCATTCACACCAAAGCGGCAATATGTACATATTAATTATTCGCACTAGGGCAGCGATAGGTACTTATGTAGCATGCACACCGGGGCGCAATAGGTATGTATTTAGCATTCACACCGGGGCAACGATTGGTACTATTTAGCATTCGCAACGGGGCGGCGATAGGTTCTTAAATAGTATCTGCACCGGGGCGGCGATAGGTACGTATATAGTATGTGCACTGGGGCGGCGATAGGTACGTATATAGTATGCGCACCGGGGTGATGATAGATACGTATATAGTATGAACACCGGGGTGGAGATAAGTACCTATATAGAAGGCGCAGATAGAGGTGTTACTTTTTATAGAAATATGTCATACTATTACCCTGGGCAATAGGAGAAATGGTGGGGAAGAAACAGCTTTTGCAAAAGGCAAAATTAGAAAGTAGCGGCGAAATGGGGCGACCAGGGAAGAGAAAGGTAGCAGATAAAGAGACGGCTATAGAGAGAGGGGGCGGACATAGAAGTTTGAATATAAAGATGTTACACACACGATCGTTCTTCAAATATATGTTTTTATGACCCCGAGCAACGCCGGGTAGCCGCGCTAGTCTCCTATATAAAGGGCACTTGTCTGTATGTCTGTTTGTTTGTCTGTCTGTCTGTTTGTATGTCCAGATACTCCTCCGACAGGACCCAACAAACAGTCACACGGTTGACATCATTATAACCGGCCAGCCCCGGGACGTATAATATCTCAGAACCGGAAAAAAAAATGGATTCTTCGAGGGTCGACTGAGCACTTTTCTCCAATGGGGGGGGTGCCTTTTTCCTCGATTTTCAACGTTGTTTAGTACTAATTTGAGAAAAAAACAAAGAATTTGAGAAATAATGCACCGTCATGATTTTAACAGGAAATGACGTCAGAGGAAATCCCTAACGGCTCTTTTTTGAACATGAGTTGATAGTGAAGCAAGTGTTGCTTAATCACAAACGGCACTTTTTTTGAACACGAGTCCATAGTCAAGCATGGGTTGCTTACTTACTAACGGCACTTTTTTGAACATGAGTCCATAGTGATGCAAGGGTTGCTTAACTCCAAACGGCACTTTTTGATACATGCGTTTATAGTGACGCAAGTGTTGTTTAATCAATAACGGCACTTTTTTTTAACATGAGTTCATAGTGAAGCAAGGGTTGCTTAATGCTAACCACATTTTTTCTGTTGACATGATAACATCATCCTAGGTATTACCTCCTCCTTTTTGAGAGGTGTGAAGTTAGTGTAGTATCAGTAAAATTAAAGTAATAAATAATTATGCTCCCCCACTGTTTTCACTAATATTTGTATGCTCCCCCATTGTTTTCACTAATATTTCTATACATATTGTATACATATTGAAAACTTGGGGTGGGTGTGGGGGTGTCGGCATTCGCCAGTGTGAGCGCCTCAGGAGAAATTTGGGGAAGAGGGGGGGGGGGTATCGGCATTCGGCGGTGGGGCGCCTCAGGCCAAATCTGGGGAGGGTGAGTGTCGGCATTCGGCGGTGGGGCGCCTCAGGTGAAATTCGGGGAGGAGTGTCGGCATTCGCCAGTATGAGCGCCTCAGGCCGAATTTGGAGGAGTGTCGGCATTCGCCGGTGGTGCGCCTCAGGCCAAATTTGGAGATGGGGGATTGTCGGCATAATGCAAAGTCACGATTTTAGCAGGAAATGACGTCAGAGGAAATCCCTAACGGCACTTTTTTGAACATGAGTTTATTGTGAAGCACGGGTTGCCTTATCCCAACGAAACATAAGTTTTTATTGAAGCAATTGTTGCTTAATCCCTAACGGCATTTTTTTTAACATAAGTCCATAGTAAAGCAAGGGTTGCTTAATTCCTAACGGCACTTTTTTGAACATGAATCCACAGTGAAGCCAGGGTTGCTTAATCAATAACGGCACTTTTTTGAACACGAGTTTGTAGTGAAGCCAGGGTTGCTTAATCCTAACTGCATTTCTTCTGTTGACATGATACCATCCTCCCAGGTATAACCTCCTTCTTTTTGAGAGGTGTGAAGTTAGTGTAGTATCAGTAAAATTAAAGTAATAAATAATTATGCTCCACCATTGTTTTCACTAATATTTGTATACATATTAAATAACGTCTCAATAAGTAAAGTAAGAAGAAAAATAATTATGCTCCACCACTGTTTTCACTAATATGTGTATACATATGATATAACGTCTAAATAAGTAAAGAAAGAAGAAAAATAATTATGCTCCACCACTGTTTTCACTAAAATGTGTATACATATTAAATAACGTCTCAATATGTAAAGTAAGAAGAAATATAATTATGCTCCGCCATTGTTTTCACTAATATTTGAATACATGTTAAATAACGTCTCAATAAGTAAAGTAAAAAGAGAAATAATTATGCTCCGCCATTGTTTTCACTAATATTTGTATACATGTTAAATAACATTTTTTTGTTTTGAACTCAAAATATTTCTTAGGGTTGGGGGAGAGTGAAAAATTAGGGGGCTGGAGAGATTGAGGGCTCGGGGAAAATTTTAGGGGTCAGGCCAAATTTTTTAGGGGTCCGGCCAAATTTTTTTGTTTTTTTTTGTTTTGAAGTCAAAATATATCTCATGGTTGGGGGAGAGTGAAAAATTAGGGGGCTGGAGAGATTTAGGGGTCGGGAAAAATTTTAGGGGTCAGGACGAACTTTTTAGGGGTCAGGCCAAATTTTTTTGTTTTTTTTTGTTTTGAACTCATAATATTTCCTAGGGTTGGGGGAGAGTGAAAAATTAGGGGGCTGGAGAGATTTAGGGGTCGAGGAAAATTTTAGGGGTCAGGACGAACTTTTTAGGGGTCAGGCCAAATTTTTTTGTTTTTTTTTGTTTTGAAGTCAAAATATATCTCATGGTTGGGGGAGAGTGAAAAATTAGGGGGCTGGAGAGATTTAGGGGTCGGGGAAAATTTTAGGGGTCAGGACGAACTTTTAAGGGGTCAGGCCAAATTTTTTTGTTTTTTTTTGTTTTGAAGTCAAAATATTTCTCATGGTTGGGGGAGAGAGAAAAATTAGGGGGCTAGAGAGATTTAGGGGTCGGGGAAAATTTTAGGGGTCAGGCGGAACTTTTTAGGGGTCAGGCCAAATTTTTTTGTTTTTTTTTTGTTTTGAAGTCAGAATATTTCTCATGGTTGGGGGAGAGTGAAAAATTAGGGGGCTGGAGAGATTCAGGGGTCGGGGAAAATTTTAGGGGTCAGGACAAACTTTTTAGGGGTCAGGCATAATTTTTTCTTTTTTTTGGTTTTGAACTCAAAATATATCTCATGGTTGGGGGAGAGTGAAAAATTAGGGGGCTGGAGAGATTTAGGGGTCGGGGAAAATTTTAGGGGTCAGGACGAACTTTTTAGGGGTCAGGCCAAATTTTTTTGTTTTTTTTTGTTTTGAAGTCAAAATATATCTCATGGTTGGGGGAGAGTGAAAAATTAGGGGGCTGGAGAGATTTAGGGGTCGGGGAACATTTTAGGGGTCAGGACGAACTTTGTAGGGGTCAGGCCAAATTTTTTTGTTTTTTTTTGTTTTGAAGTCAAAATATTTCTCATGGTTGGGGGAGAGTGAAAAATTAGGGGGCTAGAGAGATTTAGGGGTCGGGGAAAATTTTAGGGGTCAGGACGAACTTTTAAGGAGTCAGGCCAAATTTTTTTCTTTTTTTTGGTTTTGAACTCAAAATATTTCTCAAGGTTGGGGAAGAGTGAACAATTAGGGGGCTGGAGAGATTTAGGGGTCGGGGAAAATTTTAGGGGTCAGGACGAACTTTTAAGGGGTCAGGCCAAATTTTTTTTTTGTTTTTGTTTTTAAGTCAAAATATTTCTCATGGTTGGGGGAGAGTGAAACATTAGGGGGCTGGAGAGATTTAGGGGTCGGGGAAAATTTTAGGGGTCAGGACGAACTTTTTAGGGGTCAGGCCAAATTTTTTTTGTTTTTTTTGTTTTTTTTTCTTTTGAAGTCAAAATATTTCTCAGGGTTGGGGGAGAGTGAAAAATTAGGGGGCTGGAGAGATTTAGGGGTCGGGGAAAATTTTAGGGGTCAAGACGAACTTTTTAGGGGTCAGGCCAAATTGTTTTGTTTTTTTTTGTTTTGAAGTCAAAATATTTCTCAGGGTTGGAAGAGAGAGAAAAATTAGGGGGCTGGAGAGATTTAGGGGTCGGGGAAAATTTTAGGGGTCAGGACGAACTTTTTAGGGGTCAGGCCAAATTTTTTTGTTTTTTTTTGTTTTGAAGTCAAAATATATCTCATGGTTGGGGGAGAGTGAAAAATTAGGGGCCTGGAGAGATTTAGGGGTCGGGGAAAATTTTAGGGGTCAGGACGAACTTTTTAGGGGTCAGGCCAAATTTTTTTTTTTTTTTGTTTTGAAGTCAAAATATTTCTCATGGTTGGAGGAGAGTGAAAAATTAGGGGGCTGGAGAGATTTAGGGGTCGGGGAAAATTTTAGGGGTCAGGACGAACTTTTAAGGGGTCAGGCCAAATTTTTTTGTTTTTTTTTGTTTTGAAGTCAAAATATTTCTCATGGTTGGGGGAGAGAGAAAAATTAGGGGGCTAGAGAGATTTAGGGGTCGGGGAAAATTTTAGGGGTCAGGCGGAACTTTTTAGGGGTCAGGCCAAATTTTTTTGTTTTTTTTGGTTTTGAACTGAAAATATTTTTCATGGTTGGGGGAGAGTGAAAAATTAGGGGGCTGGAGAGATTTAGGGGTCGGGGAAAATTTTAGGGGTCAGGACGAACTTTTTAGGGGTCAGGCCAAATTTTTTTCTTTTTTTGGGTTTTGAACTCAAAATATTTCTCATGGTTGGGGGAGAGTGAAAAATTAGGGGGCTGGAGACATTTAGGGTCGGGAAAATTTTAGGGGTCAGGACGAACTTTTTAGGGGTCAGGCCAAATTTTTTTGTTTTTTTGGGTTTTGAACTCAAAATATTTCTCATGGTTGGGGGATAGTGAAAAATTAGGGGGCTGGAGACATTTAGGGTCGGGAAAATTTTAGGGGTCAGGACGAACTTTTTAGGGGTCTGCCCAAATTTAGGGGCGGCGATATGTACGTATTTAGCTTCCACACCGGGCCGCGATAGGTACTTATTTAGCATTCAGCGGTGGTGATAGGTACTTATATAGCATGTGCACATGGGCGGTAATAAGTACGTATATAGTATGCACACCGGGGCAGTGATAGGTATGTATTTAGCATGCGCACTGAGGCAGCAGTCGGTTCATATGTAGCACGCGCACCGGGGCGGCGATAGGTACGTATATAGCACGCGCACAGGGGCGGTGAAAGGTACATATTTAAAATTCACACTGGGCGGCGAAAGGTACATATTTAAAATTCACACCGGGGCGGCGATAGGTACGTATTTAGCATTCACTCCGGGGCGGCGATAGGTATGTATTTAGCATTCACACTGGGGCAGCGATAGGTATGTATTTAGCATTCGCACCGGGGCAGCGATATGTACGTATTTAGCTTCCGCACCGGGGCGACGATAGGTACGTATTTAGAATTCACACCGGGGCGGCAATAGGTACGTATTTAGAATTCACACCGGGGTGGCGATAGGTATGTATTTAGCATTCGCACCGGGGCGGCGATATGTACGTATTTAGCTTCCACACCAGGGCGGCGATAGGTACGTATTCAGAATTCAGGGGTGGCGATAGCTACGTATATAGCATGTACACATGGGCAGCAATAAGTACGTACATAGCATGCGCTCTGCGGCGGCGATCAGTACATATATTGCACGCGCACCGGGGCGGCGAAAGGTATGTATTTCGCATTCGCACCGTGGTGGTGATAGGTACGTATTTAGCATTCGCACTGGGGCGGCTATAGGTACGTATTTAGCATTCGCACCAGGGCGGCTATAGGTACGTATTTAGCATTCGCACTGGGCCGGCGATAGGTACGTATTTAGCATTCACACCAAAGCGGCAATATGTACATATTAATTATTCGCATTAGGGCAGCGATAGGTACTTATGTAGCATGCACACCGGGGCGCAATTGGTATGTCTTTAGTATTCGCACTAGGGCAGCGATAGGTACTTATGTAGCATGCACACCGGGGCGCAATAGGTATGCATTTAGCATTCACACCGGGGCAACGATAGGTACTATTTAGCATTCGCAACGGGGCGGCGATAGGTACTTAAATAGTATCTGCACCGGGGCGGCGATAGGTACGTATATAGTATGTGCACTGGGGCGGCGATAGGTACGTATATAGTATGCGCACCGGGGTGATGATAGATACGTATATAGTATGAACACCGGGGTGGAGATAAGTACCTATATAGAAGGCGCAGATAGAGGTGTTACTTTTTATAGAAATATGTCATACTATTACCCTGGGCAATAGGAGAAATGGTGGGGAAGAAACAGCTTTTGCAAAAGGCAAAATTAGAAAGTAGCGGCGAAATGGGGCGACCAGGAAAGAGAAAGGTAGCAGATAAAGAGACGGCTATAGAGAGAGGGGGCGGACATAGAAGTTTGAATATAAAGATGTTACACACACGATCTTTCTTCAAATATATGTTTTTATGACCCCGAGCAACGCCGGGTAGCCCCGCTAGTCTCCTATATAAAGGCCAGTTGTCTGTATGTTTGTCTGTTTGTTTGTCTGTTTGTTTGTCTGTTTGTTTGTATGTCCAGATACTCCTCCGAGAGGACCCAACAAACAGTCACACGGTTGACATCATTATAACCGGCCAGCCCCGGGACGTATAATATCTCAGAACCGGAAAAAAAAATGGACTCTTCGAGGGTCGACTGAGCACTTTTCTCCAATGGGGGGGTGCCTTTTTCCTCGATTTTCAACGTTGTTTAGTACTAATTTGAGAAAAAAACAAAGAATTTGAGAAATAATGCACCGTCATGATTTTAACAGGAAATGACGTCAGAGGAAATCCTTAACGGCTCTTTTTTGAACATGAGTTTATAGTGAAGCAAGTGTTGCTTAATCTCAAACGGCACTTTTTTTGAACACGAGTCCATAGTCAAGCATGGGTTGCTTACTTACTAACGGCACTTTTTTGAACACGAGTCCATAGTGATGCAAGGGTTGCTTAACTCCTAACGGCACTTTTTGATACATGCGTTTATAGTGACGCAAGTGTTGTTTCATCAATAACGGCACTTTTTTTAACATGAGTTCATAGTGAAGCAAGGGTTGCTTAATCCTAACCACATTTTTTCTGTTGACATGATAACATCCTCCTAGGTATTACCTCCTCCTTTTTGAGAGGTGTGAAGTTAGTGTAGTATCAGTAAAATTAAAGTAATAAATAATTATGCTCCCCCACTGTTTTCACTAATATTTGTATGCTCCCCCATTGTTTTCACTAATATTTCTATACATATTGTATACATATTGAAAATTTGGGGTGGGTGTGGGGGTGTCGGCATTCGCCGGTGTGAGCGCCTCAGGAGAAATTTGGGGAAGAGGGGGGGGGTATCGGCATTCGGCGGTGGGGCGCCTCAGGCGAAATCTGGGGAGGGTGAGTGTCGGCATTCGGCGGTGGGGCGCCTCAGGCGAAATTCAGGGAGGAGTGTCGGCATTCGCCAGTATGAGCGCCTCAGGCCGAATTTGGGGGAGTGTCGGCATTCGCCGGTGTGAGCGACTCAGGCCGAATTTGGTGGAGTGTCGGCATTCGCCGATGGTGCGCCTCAGGCCAAATTTGGAGATGGGGGATTGTCGGCATAATGCAAAGTCACGATTTCAGCAGGAAATGACGTCAGAGGAAATCCCTAACGGCACTTTTTTTGAACATGAGTTTATAGTGAAGCACGGGTTGCCTTATCCCAACGAAACATAAGTTTTTATTGAAGCAACTGTTGCTTAATCCCGAACGGCATTTTTTTGAACATGAGTCCATAGTGAAGCAAGGGTTGCTTAATTCCTAACGGCACTTTTTTGAACATGAATCCACAGTGAAGCCAGGGTTGGTTAATCAATAACGGCACTTTTTTGAACACAAGTTTGTAGTGAAGCCAGGGTTGCTTAATACTAACTGCATTTCTTCTGTTGACATGATACCATCCTCCCAGGTATAACCTCCTTCTTTTTGAGAGGTGTGAAGTTAGTGTACTATCAGTAAAATTAAAGTAATAAATAATTATGCTCCACCATTGTTTTCACTAATATTTGTATACATATTAAATAACGTCTCAATAAGTAAAGTAAGAAGAAAAATAATTATGCTCCACGACTGTTTTCACTAATATTTGTATACATATTAAATAACGTCTCAATAAGTAAAGTAAGAAGAAAAATAATTATGCTCCACCATTGTTTTCACTAATATTTGTATACATATGATATAACGTCTCAATAAGTAAAGTAAAAAGAGAAATAATTATGCTCCGCCACTGTTTTCACTAATATTTGTATACATATTAAATAACGTCTCAATAAGTAAAGAAAGAAGAAAAATAATTATGCTCCACCATTGTGTTCACTTATATTTTTATACATGTTAAATAACGTCTCAATAAGTAACGTAAAAAGAGAAATAATTATGCTCCACCATTGTTTTCACTAATATTTGTATACATGTTAAATAACATTTTTTTGTTTTGAACTCAAAATATTTCTTAGGGTTGGGGGAGAGTTAAAAATTAGGGGGCTGGAGAGATTGAGGGCTCAGGAAAAATTTTAGGGCTCAGGCCGAACTTTTTAGGGGTCAAGCCAAATTTTTTTGTTTTTTTTTTGTTTTGAAGTCAAAATATTTCTCAGGGTTGGGGAGAATGAAAAAATTAGAGGCTAGAGATATTGAAGGGTCGGGGAAAATTTTAGGGGTTAGGCGGAACTTTTTAGGGGTCAGGCCAAATTTTTTTGTTTTTTTTTGTTTTGAAGTCAAAATATTTCTCAGGGTTGGGGGAGAGTTAAAAATTAGGGGGCTGGAGAGATTTAGGGGTCGGGGAAAATTTATGGGGTCAGGACGAACTTTTTAGGGGTCAGGCCAAATTTTTTTCTTTTTTTTGGTTTTGAACTCAAAATATTTCTCAGGGTTGGGGGAGAGTGAAAAATTAGGGGGCTGTAGAGATTTAGGGGTCGGGGAAAATTTTAGGGGTCAGGACGAACTTTTTAGCAGTCAGGCCAAATTTTTTTGTTTTTTTTTGTTTTGAAGTCAAAATATTTCTCATGGTTTGAGGAGAGTGAAAAATTAGGGGGCTGGAGAGATTTAGGGGTCGGGGAAAATTTTAGGGGTCAGGACGAACTTTTTAGGGGTCAGGCCAAATTTTTTTGTTTTTTTTGTTTTGAAGTCAAAATATATCTCATGGTTGGGGGAGAGTGAAAAATTAGGGGGCTGGAGAGATTTAGGGGTCGGGGAAAATTTTAGGGGTCAGGACGAACTTTTTAGGGGTCAGGCCAAATTTTTTTCTTTTTTTTTTTTTTTTTTTTGAAGTCAAAATATTTCTCAGGGTTGGGGGAGAGTGAAAAATTAGGGGGCTGGAGAGATTATGGGGTCGGGGAAAATTTTAGGGGTCAGGACGAACTTTTTAGGGGTCAGGCCAAATTTTTTTGTTTTTTTTTTGTTTTGAAGTCAAAATATTTCTCATGGTTGGGGGAAAGTGAAAAATTAGGGGGCTGGAGAGATTTAGGGGTCGGGGAAAATTTTAGGGGTCAGGGCAAACTTTTTAGGGGTCAGGCCAAATTTTTTTGTTTTTTTTTGTTTTGAAGTAAAAATATTTCTCATGGTTGGAGGAGAGTGAAAAATTAGGGGGCTGGAGAGATTTAGGGATCGGGGAAAATTTTAGGGGTCAGGACGAACTTTTTAGGGGTCAGGCCAAATTTTTGTTTTTTTTTGTTTTGAAGTCAAAATATTTCTCATGGTTGGAGGAGAGTGAAAAATTAGGGGGCTGGAGAGATTTACGGGTCGGGGAAAATTTTAGGGGTCAGGACGAACTTTTTAGGGGTCAGGCCAAATTTTTTTGTTTTTTTTGTTTTGAAGTCAAAATATTTCTCAGGGTTGGGGGAGAGTGAAAAATTAGGGGGCTGGAGAGATTTAGGGGTCGGGGAAAATTTTAGGGGTCAGGACGAACTTTTTAGGGGTCAGGCCAAATTTTTTTCTTTTTTTTTGTTTTGAAGTCAAAATATATCTAATGGTTGTAAGAGAGTGAAAAATTAGGGGGCTGGAGAGATTTAGGGGTCAAGGAAAATTTTAGGGGTCAGGACGAACTTTTTAGGGGTCAGGCCAAATTTTTCTGTTTTTTTTTGTTTTGAAGTCAAAATATTTTTCATGGTTGGAGGAGAGTGAAAAATTAGGGGGCTGGAGAGATTTAGGGGTCGGGGAAAATTTTAGGGGTCAGGACGAACTTTTTAGGGGTCAGGCCAAATTTTTTTGTTTTTTTTGTTTTTTTTTTGTTTTGAAGTCAAAATATTTCTCAGAGTTGGGGGAGAATGAAAAATTAGGGGGCTGGAGAGATTTAGGGGTCGGGGAAAATTTTAGGGGTCAAGACGAACTTTTTAGGGGTCAGGCTAAATTCTTTTGTTTTTTTTTGTTTTTTTTTTGTTTTGAAGTCAAAATATTTCTCAGAGTTGGGGGAGAATGAAAAATTAGGGGGCTGGAGAGATTTAGGGGTCGGGGAAAATTTTAGGGGTCAAGACGAACTTTTTAGGGGTCAGGCCAAATTTTTTTGTTTTTTTTTGTTTTTTTTTGTTTTGAAGTCAAAATATTTCTCAGGGTTGGGGGAGAGTGAAAAATTAGGGGGCTGGAGAGATTTAGGGGTCGGGGAAAATTTTAGGGGTCAAGACGAACTTTTTAGGGGTCAGGCCAAATTCTTTTGTTTTTTTTGTTTTTTTTTTTGTTTTGAAGTCAAAATAATTTTCATGGTTGGAGGAGACTGAAAAATTAGGGGGCTGGAGAGATTTAGGGGTCGGGGAAAATTTTAGGGGTCAGGACGAACTTTTTAGGGGTCAGGCCAAATTTTTTTGTTTTTTTTGTTTTGAAGTCAAAATATATCTCATGGTTGGGGGAGAGTGAAAAATTAGGGGGCTGGAGAGATTTAGGGGTCGGGGAAAATTTTAGGGGTCAGGACGAACTTTTTAGGGGTCAGGCCAAATTTTTTTCTTTTTTTTTTTTTTTTTTTTTTGAAGTCAAAATATTTCTCAGGGTTGGGGGAGAGTGAAAAATTAGGGGGCTGGAGAGATTTAGGGGTCGGGGAAAATTTTAGGGGTCAGGACGAACTTTTTAGGGGTCAGGCCAAATTTTTTTGTTTTTTTTTTGTTTTGAAGTCAAAATATTTCTCATGGTTGGGGGAAAGTGAAAAATTAGGGGGCTGGAGAGATTTAGGGGTCGGGGAAAATTTTAGGGGTCAGGGCAAACTTTTTAGGGGTCAGGCCAAATTTTTTTGTTTTTTTTTGTTTTGAAGTAAAAATATTTCTCATGGTTGGAGGAGAGTGAAAAATTAGGGGGCTGGAGAGATTTAGGGATCGGGGAAAATTTTAGGGGTCAGGACGAACTTTTTAGGGGTCAGGCCAAATTTTTGTTTTTTTTTGTTTTGAAGTCAAAATATTTCTCATGGTTGGGGGAAAGTGAAAAATTAGGGGGCTGGAGAGATTTAGGGGTCGGGGAAAATTTTAGGGGTCAGGGCAAACTTTTTAGGGGTCAGGCAAAATTTTTTTGTTTTTTTTTGTTTTGAAGTAAAAATATTTCTCATGGTTGGAGGAGAGTGAAAAATTAGGGGGCTGGAGAGATTTAGGGATCGGGGAAAATTTTAGGGGTCAGGACGAACTTTTTAGGGGTCAGGCCAAATTTTTGTTTTTTTTTGTTTTGAAGTCAAAATATTTCTCATGGTTGGAGGAGAGTGAAAAATTAGGGGGCTGGAGAGATTTACGGGTCGGGGAAAATTTTAGGGGTCAGGACGAACTTTTTAGGGGTCAGGCCAAATTTTTTTGTTTTTTTTGTTTTGAAGTCAAAATATTTCTCAGGGTTGGGGGAGAGTGAAAAATTAGGGGGCTGGAGAGATTTAGGGGTCGGGGAAAATTTTAGGGGTCAGGACGAACTTTTTAGGGGTCAGGCCAAATTTTTTTCTTTTTTTTTGTTTTGAAGTCAAAATATATCTAATGGTTGTAAGAGAGTGAAAAATTAGGGGGCTGGAGAGATTTAGGGGTCAAGGAAAATTTTAGGGGTCAGGACGAACTTTTTAGGGGTCAGGCCAAATTTTTCTGTTTTTTTTTGTTTTGAAGTCAAAATATTTTTCATGGTTGGAGGAGAGTGAAAAATTAGGGGGCTGGAGAGATTTAGGGGTCGGGGAAAATTTTAGGGGTCAGGACGAACTTTTTAGGGGTCAGGCCAAATTTTTTTGTTTTTTTTGTTTTTTTTTTGTTTTGAAGTCAAAATATTTCTCAGAGTTGGGGGAGAATGAAAAATTAGGGGGCTGGAGAGATTTAGGGGTCGGGGAAAATTTTAGGGGTCAAGACGAACTTTTTAGGGGTCAGGCTAAATTCTTTTGTTTTTTTTTGTTTTTTTTTTGTTTTGAAGTCAAAATATTTCTCAGAGTTGGGGGAGAATGAAAAATTAGGGGGCTGGAGAGATTTAGGGGTCGGGGAAAATTTTAGGGGTCAAGACGAACTTTTTAGGGGTCAGGCCAAATTTTTTTGTTTTTTTTTGTTTTTTTTTGTTTTGAAGTCAAAATATTTCTCAGGGTTGGGGGAGAGTGAAAAATTAGGGGGCTGGAGAGATTTAGGGGTCGGGGAAAATTTTAGGGGTCAAGACGAACTTTTTAGGGGTCAGGCCAAATTCTTTTGTTTTTTTTGTTTTTTTTTTTGTTTTGAAGTCAAAATATTTTTCATGGTTGGAGGAGAGTGAAAAATTAGGGGGCTGGAGAGATTTAGGGGTCGGGGAAAATTTTAGGGGTCAGGACGAACTTTTTAGGGGTCAGGCCAAATTTTTTTGTTTTTTTTGTTTTGAAGTCAAAATATATCTCATGGTTGGGGGAGAGTGAAAAATTAGGGGGCTGGAGAGATTTAGGGGTCGGGGAAAATTTTAGGGGTCAGGACGAACTTTTTAGGGGTCAGGCCAAATTTTTTTCTTTTTTTTTTTTTTTTTTTTTTGAAGTCAAAATATTTCTCAGGGTTGGGGGAGAGTGAAAAATTAGGGGGCTGGAGAGATTTAGGGGTCGGGGAAAATTTTAGGGGTCAGGACGAACTTTTTAGGGGTCAGGCCAAATTTTTTTGTTTTTTTTTTGTTTTGAAGTCAAAATATTTCTCATGGTTGGGGGAAAGTGAAAAATTAGGGGGCTGGAGAGATTTAGGGGTCGGGGAAAATTTTAGGGGTCAGGGCAAACTTTTTAGGGGTCAGGCCAAATTTTTTTGTTTTTTTTTGTTTTGAAGTAAAAATATTTCTCATGGTTGGAGGAGAGTGAAAAATTAGGGGGCTGGAGAGATTTAGGGATCGGGGAAAATTTTAGGGGTCAGGACGAACTTTTTAGGGGTCAGGCCAAATTTTTGTTTTTTTTTGTTTTGAAGTCAAAATATTTCTCATGGTTGGGGGAAAGTGAAAAATTAGGGGGCTGGAGAGATTTAGGGGTCGGGGAAAATTTTAGGGGTCAGGGCAAACTTTTTAGGGGTCAGGCAAAATTTTTTTGTTTTTTTTTGTTTTGAAGTAAAAATATTTCTCATGGTTGGAGGAGAGTGAAAAATTAGGGGGCTGGAGAGATTTAGGGATCGGGGAAAATTTTAGGGGTCAGGACGAACTTTTTAGGGGTCAGGCCAAATTTTTGTTTTTTTTTGTTTTGAAGTCAAAATATTTCTCATGGTTGGAGGAGAGTGAAAAATTAGGGGGCTGGAGAGATTTACGGGTCGGGGAAAATTTTAGGGGTCAGGACGAACTTTTTAGGGGTCAGGCCAAATTTTTTTGTTTTTTTTGTTTTGAAGTCAAAATATTTCTCAGGGTTGGGGGAGAGTGAAAAATTAGGGGGCTGGAGAGATTTAGGGGTCGGGGAAAATTTTAGGGGTCAGGACGAACTTTTTAGGGGTCAGGCCAAATTTTTTTCTTTTTTTTTGTTTTGAAGTCAAAATATATCTAATGGTTGTAAGAGAGTGAAAAATTAGGGGGCTGGAGAGATTTAGGGGTCAAGGAAAATTTTAGGGGTCAGGACGAACTTTTTAGGGGTCAGGCCAAATTTTTCTGTTTTTTTTTGTTTTGAAGTCAAAATATTTTTCATGGTTGGAGGAGAGTGAAAAATTAGGGGGCTGGAGAGATTTAGGGGTCGGGGAAAATTTTAGGGGTCAGGACGAACTTTTTAGGGGTCAGGCCAAATTTTTTTGTTTTTTTTGTTTTTTTTTTGTTTTGAAGTCAAAATATTTCTCAGAGTTGGGGGAGAATGAAAAATTAGGGGGCTGGAGAGATTTAGGGGTCGGGGAAAATTTTAGGGGTCAAGACGAACTTTTTAGGGGTCAGGCTAAATTCTTTTGTTTTTTTTTGTTTTTTTTTTGTTTTGAAGTCAAAATATTTCTCAGAGTTGGGGGAGAATGAAAAATTAGGGGGCTGGAGAGATTTAGGGGTCGGGGAAAATTTTAGGGGTCAAGACGAACTTTTTAGGGGTCAGGCCAAATTTTTTTGTTTTTTTTTGTTTTTTTTTGTTTTGAAGTCAAAATATTTCTCAGGGTTGGGGGAGAGTGAAAAATTAGGGGGCTGGAGAGATTTAGGGGTCGGGGAAAATTTTAGGGGTCAAGACGAACTTTTTAGGGGTCAGGCCAAATTCTTTTGTTTTTTTTGTTTTTTTTTTTGTTTTGAAGTCAAAATATTTTTCATGGTTGGAGGAGAGTGAAAAATTAGGGGGCTGGAGAGATTTAGGGGTCGGGGAAAATTTTAGGGGTCAGGACGAACTTTTTAGGGGTCAGGCCAAATTTTTTTGTTTTTTTTGTTTTGAAGTCAAAATATATCTCATGGTTGGGGGAGAGTGAAAAATTAGGGGGCTGGAGAGATTTAGGGGTCGGGGAAAATTTTAGGGGTCAGGACGAACTTTTTAGGGGTCAGGCCAAATTTTTTTCTTTTTTTTTTTTTTTTTTTTTTGAAGTCAAAATATTTCTCAGGGTTGGGGGAGAGTGAAAAATTAGGGGGCTGGAGAGATTTAGGGGTCGGGGAAAATTTTAGGGGTCAGGACGAACTTTTTAGGGGTCAGGCCAAATTTTTTTGTTTTTTTTTTGTTTTGAAGTCAAAATATTTCTCATGGTTGGGGGAAAGTGAAAAATTAGGGGGCTGGAGAGATTTAGGGGTCGGGGAAAATTTTAGGGGTCAGGGCAAACTTTTTAGGGGTCAGGCCAAATTTTTTTGTTTTTTTTTGTTTTGAAGTAAAAATATTTCTCATGGTTGGAGGAGAGTGAAAAATTAGGGGGCTGGAGAGATTTAGGGATCGGGGAAAATTTTAGGGGTCAGGACGAACTTTTTAGGGGTCAGGCCAAATTTTTGTTTTTTTTTGTTTTGAAGTCAAAATATTTCTCATGGTTGGAGGAGAGTGAAAAATTAGGGGGCTGGAGAGATTTACGGGTCGGGGAAAATTTTAGGGGTCAGGACGAACTTTTTAGGGGTCAGGCCAAATTTTTTTGTTTTTTTTGTTTTGAAGTCAAAATATTTCTCAGGGTTGGGGGAGAGTGAAAAATTAGGGGGCTGGAGAGATTTAGGGGTCGGGGAAAATTTTAGGGGTCAGGACGAACTTTTTAGGGGTCAGGCCAAATTTTTATCTTTTTTTTTGTTTTGAAGTCAAAATATATCTAATGGTTGTAAGAGAGTGAAAAATTAGGGGGCTGGAGAGATTTAGGGGTCAAGGAAAATTTTAGGGGTCAGGACGAACTTTTTAGGGGTCAGGCCAAATTTTTTTGTTTTTTTTTTGTTTTGAAGTCAAAATATTTTTCATGGTTGGAGGAGAGTGAAAAATTAGGGGGCTGGAGAGATTTAGGGGTCGGGGAAAATTTTAGGGGTCAGGACGAACTTTTTAGGGGTCAGGCCAAATTTTTTTGTTTTTTTTTGTTTTGAAGTCAAAATATATCTCATGGTTGGGGGAGAGTGAAAAATTAGGGGGCTTGAGAAGTTTAGGGGTCGGGGAAAATTTTAGGGGTCAGGACGAACTTTTTAGGGGTCAGGCCAAATTTTTTTCTTTTTTTGTTGTTTTTTTTTGTTTTGAAGTCAAAATATTTCTCAGGGTTGGGGGAGAGTGAAAAATTAGGGGGCTGGAGAGATTTAGGGGTCGGGGAAAATTTTAGGGGTCAGGACGAACTTTTTAGGGGTCAGGCCAAATTTTTTTGTTTTTTTTTGTTTTGAAGTCAAAATATTTCTCATGGTTGGAGGAGAGTGAAAAATTAGGGGGCTGGAGAGATTTAGGGGTCGGGGAAAATTTTAGGGGTCAGGACGAACTTTTTAGGGGTCAGGCCAAATTTTTTTGTTTTTTTGTTGTTTTTTTTTGTTTTGAAGTCAAAATATTTCTCAGGGTTGGGGGAGAGTGAAAAATTAGGGGGCTGGAGAGATTTAGGGGTCGGGGAAAATTTTAGGGGTCAGGACGAACTTTTTAGGGGTCAGGCCAAATTTTTTTGTTTTTTTTTGTTTTGAAGTCAAAATATATCTAATGGTTGTAAGAGAGTGAAAAATTAGGGGGCTGGAGAGATTTAGGGGTCATGGAAAATTTTAGGGGTCAAGACGAACTTTTTAGGGGTCAGGCCAAATTCTTTTGTTTTTTTTGTTTTTTTTTGTTTTGAAGTCAAAATATTTCTCAGGGTTGGGGGAGAGTGAACAATTAGGGGGCTGGAGAGATTTAGGGGTCGGGGAAAATTTTAGGGGTCAGGACAAACTTTTTAGGGGTCAGGCCAAATTTTTTTGTTTTTTTTTGTTTTGAAGTCAAAATATTTCTCATGGTTGGAGGAGAGTGAAAAATTAGGGGGCTGGAGAGATTTAGGGGTCGGGGAAAATTTTAGGGGTCAGGACGAACTTTTTAGGGGTCAGGCCAAATTTTTTTGTTTTTTTTTGTTTTGAAGTCAAAATATTTCTCATGGTTGGGGGAGAGTGAAAAATTAGGGGGCTGGAGAGATTTAGGGGTGGGGGAAAATTTTAGGGGTCAGGACGAACTTTTTAGGGGTCAGGCCAAATTTTTTTCTTTTTTTTTTTTTTTTTTTTGTTTTGAAGTCAAAATATTTCTCAGGGTTGGGGGAGAGTGAAAAATTAGGGGGCTGGAGAGATTTAGGGGATGGGGAAAATTTTAGGTGTCAGGACGAACTTTTTAGGGGTCAGGCCAAATTTTTTTGTTTTTTTTTGTTTTGAAGTCAAAATATATCTCATGGTTGGGGGAGAGTGAAAAATTAGGGGGCTGGAGAGATTTAGGGGTCGGGGAAAATTTTAGGGGTCAGGACGAACTTTTTAGGGGTCAGGCCAAATTTTTTGTTTTTTTGTTGTTTTTTTTTGTTTTTAAGTCAAAATATTTCTCAGGGTTGGGGGAGAGTAAAAAATTAGGGGGCTGGAGAAATTTAGGGGTCGGGGAAAATTTTAGGGGTCAGGACGAACTTTTTAGGGGTCAGGCCAAATTTATTTGTTTTTTTTTGTTTTGAAGTCAAAATATTTCTCATGGTTGGAGGAGAGTGAAAACTTAGGGGGCTGGAGAGATTTAGGGGTCGGGGAAAATTTTAGGGGTCAGGACGAACTTTTTAGGGGTCAGGCCAAATTTTTTTTTTTTTTTGTTTTGAAGTCAAAATATATGTCATGGTTGGGGGAGAGTGAACAATTAGGGGCTGGAGAGATTTAGTGGGCGGGGAAAATTTTAGGGGTCAGGCCAAATTTTTTAGGGTCTGCCCAAATTTAGGGGCGGCTATATGTACGTATTTAGCTTCCACACCGGGGCGGCGATAGGTACTTATTTAGCATTCAGCGGTGGTGATAGGTACTTATATAGCATGTGCACATGGACGGTAATAAGTACGTATATAGTATGCACACCGGGGCAGTGATAGGTATGTATTTAGCATGCGCACTGAGGCAGCGATCGGTTCATATGTAGCACGCGCACCGGGGCGGCGATAGGTACGTATATAGCACGCGCACAGGGGCGGCGAAAGGTACATATTTAAAATTCACACTGGGCGGCGAAAGGTACATATTTAAAATTCACACCGGGACGGCGATAGGTACGTATTTAGCATTCACGCCGGGGCGGCGATAGGTATGTATTTAGCATTCACACCGGGGCAGCGATAGGTATGTATTTAGCATTCGCACCGGGGCGGCGATATGTACGTATTTAGCTTCCACACCAGGGCGGCGATAGGTACGTATTCAGAATTCAGGGGTGGCGATAGCTACGTATATAGCATGTACACATGGGCAGCAATAAGTACGTACATAGCATGCGCTCTGCGGCGGCGATCAGTACATATATTGCACGCGCACCGGGGCGGCGAAAGGTATGTATTTCGCATTCGCACCGTAGTGGTGATAGGTACGTATTTAGCATTCGCACTGGGGCGGCTATAGGTACGTATTTAGCATTCGCGCCAGGGCGGCTATAGGTACGTATTTAGCATTCGCACTGGGCCGGCGATAGGTACGTATTTAGCATTCACACCAAAGCGGCAATATGTACATATTAATTATTCGCACTAGGGCAGCGATAGGTACTTATGTAGCATGCACACCGGGGCGCAATTGGTATGTCTTTAGTATTCGCACTAGGGCAGCAATAGGTACTTATGTAGCATGCACACCGGGGCGCAATAGGTATGTATTTAGCATTCACACCGGGGCAACGATAGGTACTATTTAGCATTCGCAACGGGGCGGCGATAGGTACTTAAATAGTATCTGCACCGGGGCGGCGATAGGTACGTATATAGTATGTGCACTGGGGCGGCGATAGGTACGTATATAGTATGCGCACCGGGGTGATGATAGATACGTATATAGTATGAACACCGGGGTGGAGATAAGTACCTATATAGAAGGCGCAGATAGAGGTGTTACTTTTTATAGAAATATGTCATACTATTACCCTGGGCAATAGGAGAAATGGTGGGGAAGAAACAGCTTTTGCAAAAGGCAAAATTAGAAAGTAGCGGCGAAATGGGGCGACCAGGAAAGAGAAAGGTAGCAGATAAAGAGACGGCTATAGAGAGAGGGGGCGGACATAGAAGTTTGAATATAAAGATGTTACACCCACGATCTTTCTTCAAATATATGTTTTTATGACCCCGAGCAACGCCGGGTAGCCCCGCTAGTCTATTATATAAAGGGCAGTTGTCTGTATGTCTGTCTGTCTGTCTGTCTGTTTGTTTGTATGTCCACATACTCCTCCGAGAGGACCCAACAAACAGTCACACGGTTGACGTCATTATGACCGGCCAGCCCCGGGTCGTATAATATCTCAGAACCGGAAAAAAAAATGGACTCTTCGGGGGTCGACTGAGCACTTTTCTCCAATGGGGGGGTGCCTTTTTCCTCGATTTTCAACGTTGTTTAGTACTAATTTCAGAAAATTTGAGAAATAATGCACCGTCATGATTTTAACAGGAAATGACGTCAGAGGAAATCCCTAACGGCTCTTTTTTGAACATGAGTTTATAGTGAAGCAAGTGTTGCTTAATCACAAACGGCACTTTTTTTGAACACGAGTCCATAGTCAAGAATGGGTTGCTTACTTACTAACGGCACTTTTTTGAACATGAGTCCATAGTGATGCAAGGGTTGCTTAACTCCTAACGGCACTTTTTGATACATGCGTTTATAGTGACGCAAGTGTTGTTTAATCAATAACGGCACTTTTTTTAACATGAGTTCATAGTGAAGCAAGGGTTGCTTAATCCTAACCACATTTTTTCTGTTGACATGATAACATCCTCCTAGGTATTACCTCCTCCTTTTTGAGAGGTGTGAAGTTAGTGTAGTATCAATAAAATTAAAGTAATAAATAATTATGCTCCCCCACTGTTTTCACTAATATTTGTATGCTCCCCCATTGTTTTCACTAATATTTCTATACATATTGTATACATATTGAAAACTTGGGGTGGGTGTGGGGGGGTGTCGGCATTCGCCGGTGTGAGCGCCTCAGGAGAAATTTGGGGAAGAGGGGGGGGGGTATCGGCATTCGGCGGTGGGGCGCCTCAGGCCAAATCTGGGGAGGGTGAGTGTCAGCATTCGGCGGTGGGGGCGCCTCAGGCAAAATTCGGGGAGGAGTGTCGGCATTCGCCAGTATGAGCGCCTCAGGCCGAATTTGGTGGAGTGTCGGCATTCGCCGGTGGTGCGCCAGAGGCCAAATTTGGAGATGGGGGATTGTCGGCATAAGGCAAAGTCACGATTTTAGCAGGAAATGACGTCAGAGGAAATCCCTAACGGCACTTTTTTGAACATGAGTTTATAGTGAAGCACGGGTTGCCTTATCCCAACGAAACATAAGTTTTTATTGAAGCAACTGTTGCTTAATCCCTAACGGCATTTTTTGAACATGAGTCCATAGTGAAGCAAGGGTTGCTTAATTCCTAACGGCACTTATTTGAACATGAATCCACAGTGAAGCCAGGGTTGCTTAATCAATAACGGCACTTTTTTGAACACGAGTTTGTAGTGAAGCCAGGGTTGCTTAATCCTAACTGCATTTCTTCTGTTGACATGATACCATCCTCCCAGGTATAACCTCCTTCTTTTTGAGAGGTGTGAAGTTAGTGTAGTATCAGTAAAATTAAAGTAATAAATAATTATGCTCCACCATTGTTTTCACTAATATTTGTATACATATTAAATAACGTCTCAATAAGTAAAGTAAAAAGAGAAATAATTATGCTCCACCATTGTTTTCACTAATATTTGTATACATATTAAATAACGTCTCAAGAAGTAAAGTAAGAAGAGAAATAATTATGCTCCGCCATTGTTTTCACTAATATTTGTATACATATTAAAAAACATCTCAATAAGTAAAGTAAGAAAAGAGATAATTATGCTCCCCCATTGTTTTCACTAATATTTGTATACATATTAAATAACGTCTCAAGAAGTTAAGTAAGAAGAGAAATAATTAGGCTCCGCCATTGTTTTCACTAATATTTGTATACATATTAAATAACGTCTCAAGAAGTTAAGTAAGAAGAGAAATAATTATGCTCCGCCATTGTTTTCACTAATATTTGTATACATGTTAAATAACGTCTCAATAAGTAAAGAAAGAAGAGAAATAATTATGCACCGCCATTGTTTTCACTAATATTTGTATACATGTTAAATGACATTTTTTGTTTTGAACTCAAAATATTTCGCAGGGTTGGGAGAGAGTGAAAAATTAGTTGGGAGTAGGGGGCTGGAGACATTGAGGGGTCGGAGAAAATTTTAGGAGTCAATCCGAACTTTTTAGGAGTCAGGCCAAATTTTTTTGTTTTTTTTTGTTTTGAACTGAAAATATTTCTCAGGGTTGGGGGAGAGTGAAAACTTAGGGGGCTGGAGAGATTTAGGGGTCGGGCAAAATTTTAGGGGTCAGGACGAACTTTTTAGGGGTCAGGCCCAATTTTTTTCTTTTTTTTTTGTTTTGAAGTCAAAATATATCTCATGGTTGTGGGAGAGTGAAAAATTAGGGTGCTGGAGAGATTTAGGGGTCGAAGAAAATTTTAGGGGTCAGGACCAACTTTTTAGGGGTCAGGCCAAATTATTTTGTTTTTTTTGGGTTTTTTTCTTTTGAAGTCAAAATATTTCTCAGGGTTGGGGGAGAGTGAAAAATTAGGGGGCTGGAGAGATTTAGGGGTCGGGGAAAATTTTAGGGGTCAGGCGGAACTTTTTAGGGGTCAGGCCAAATTTTTTTGTTTTTTTTTGTTTTGAAGTCAAAATATATCTAATGGTTGTAAGAGAGTGAAAAATTAGGGGGCTGGAGAGATTTAGGGGTCGGGGAAAATTTTAGGGGCCAGGACGAACTTTTTAGGGGTCAGGCCAAATTTTTTTGTTTTTTTTTGTTTTTTTTTGTTTTGAAGTCAAAATATTTCTCAGGGTTGGGGGAGAGTGAAAAATTAGAGGGCTGGAGAGATTTAGGGGTCGGGGAAAATTTTAGGGGTCAGGACGAACTTTTTAGGGGTCAGGCTAAATTTTTTTGTTTTTTTTTGTTTTGAAGTCAAAATGTATCTCATGGTTGGGGGAGAGTAAAAAATTAGGGGGCTGGAGAGATTTAGGGGTCGGGGAAAATTTTAGGGGTCAGGCGGAACTTTTTAGGGGTCAGGCCAAATTTTTTTGTTTTTTTTTGTTTTGAAGTCAAAATATTTCTCAGGGTTGGGGGAGAGTGAAAAATTAGGGGGCTGGAGATATTTAGGGGTCGGGGAAAATTTTAGGGGTCAGGACGAACTTTATAGGGGTCAGGCCAAATTTTTTTGTTTTTTTTTGTTTTGAAGTCAAAATATTTCTCAGGGTTGGGGGAGAGTGAAAAATTAGGGGGCTGGAGAGATTTAGGGGTCGGGGAAAATTTTAGGGGTCAGGCGGAACTTTTTAGGGGTCAGGCCAAATTTTTTTGTTTTTTTTTGTTTTGAAGTCAAAATGTATCTCAGGGTTGGGGGAGAGTGAAAAATTAGGGGGCTGGAGAGATTTAGGGGTCGGGGAAAATTTTAGGGGCCAGGACGAACTTTATAGGGGTCAGGCCAAATTTTTTTGTTTTTTTTTGTTTTTATTTGTTTTGAAGTAAAAATATTTCTCAGGGTTGGGGGAGAGTGAAAAATTAGGGGGCTGGAGAGATTTAGGGGTCGGGGAAAATTTTAGGGGTCAGGACGAACTTTTTAGGGGTCAGGCTAAATTTTTTTGTTTTTTTTTGTTTTGAAGTCAAAATATATCCTATGGTTTGGGGAGAGTGAAAAATTAGGGGGCTGGAGAGATTTAGGGGTCGGGCAAAATTTTAGGGGTCAAGACGAACTTTTTAGGGGTCAGGCCAAATTTTTTTCTTTTTTTTGTTTTGAACTGAAAATATTTCTCAAGGTTGGGGGAGAGTGAAAAATTAGGGGGCTGGAGAGATTTAGGGGTCGGGGAAAATTTTAGGGGACAGGACGAACTTTTTAGGGGTCAGGCCAATTTTTTTTGTTTTTTTTTTGTTTTGAAGTCAAAATATTTCTCATTGTTGGGGGAGACTGAAAAATTAGGGGGCTGGAGAGATTTAGGGGTCGGGGAAAATTTTATGGATAAGGCCGAACTTTTTAGGGGTCAGGCCAAACTTTTTTGTTTTTTTTTGTTTTGAACTCAAAATATTTCTAAGGGTTGGAGGAGAGTGAAAAATTAGGGGGCTGGAGAGATTTAGGGGTCGGGGAAAATTTTAGGGGTCAATACGAACTGTTTAGGGGTCAGGCCAAATCTTTTTCTTTTGTTTTGGTTTTGAACTCAAAATATTTCTCAGGGTTGGGGGAGAGTGAACAATTAGGGGGCTGGAGAGATTTAGGGGTCGGGGAAAATTTTAGGGGTTAAGACGAACTTTTTAGGGGTCAGGCCAAATTTTTTTGTTTTTTTTTGTTTTGAAGTCAAAATATATCTCATGGTTGGGAGAGAGTGAAAAATTAGGGGGCTGGAGAGATTTAGGGGTCGGGGAAAATTTTAGGGGTCAGAACGAACTTTTTAGGGGTCAGGCCAAATTTTTTTCTTTTTTTTGTTTTTTTTTGTTTTGAAGTCAAAATATTTCTCAGGGTTGGGGGAGAGTGAAAAATTAGGGGGCTGGAGAGATTTAGGGGATGGGGAATATTTTAGGGGTCAGGACGAACTTTTTAGGGGTCAGGCCAAATTTTTTTGTTTTTTTTTGTTTTGAAGTCAAAATATATCTAATGGTTGTAAGAGAGTGAAAAATTAGGGGGCTGGAGAGATTTAGGGGTCGGGGAAAATTTTAGGGGTCAAGACGAACTTTTTAGGGGTCAGGCCAAATTCTTTTGTTTTTTTTTGTTTTTGTTTTTGTTTTGAAGTCAAAATATTTCTCAGAGTTGGGGGAGAATGAAAAATTAGGGGGCTGGAGAGATTTAGGGGTCGGGGAAAATTTTAGGGGTCAAGACGAACTTTTTAGGGGTCAGGCCAAATTTTTTTGTTTTTTTTTTGTTTTTTTTTGTTTTGAAGTCAAAATATTTCTCAGGGTTGGGGGAGAGTGAAAAATTAGGGGGCTGGAGAGATTTAGGGGTCGGGGAAAATTTTAGGGGTCAAGACGAACTTTTTAGGGGTCAGGCCAAATTCTTTTGTTTTTTTTGTTTTTTTTTTTGTTTTGAAGTCAAAATATTTTTCATGGTTGGAGGAGAGTGAAAAATTAGGGGGCTGGAGAGATTTAGGGGTCGGGGAAAATTTTAGGGGTCAGGACGAACTTTTTAGGGGTCAGGCCAAATTTTTTTGTTTTTTTTTGTTTTTTTTTGTTTTGAAGTCAAAATATTTCTCAGGGTTGGGGGAGAGTGAACAATTAGGGGGCTGGAGAGATTTAGGGGTCGGGGAAAATTTTAGGGGTCAGGACGAACTTTTTAGGGGTCAGGCCAAATTTTTTTGTTTTTTTTTGTTTTGAAGTCAAAATATTTCTAATGGTTGTAAGAGAGTGAAAAATTAGGGGGCTGGAGAGATTTAGGGGTCGGGGAAAATTTTAGGGGTCAGGACGAACTTTTTAGGGGTCAGGCCAAATTTTTTTGTTTTTTTTTGTTTTGAAGTCAAAATATATCTAATGGTTGTAAGAGAGTGAAAAATTAGGGGGCTGGAGAGATTTAGGGGTCGGGGAAAATTTTAGGGGTTAAGACGAACTTTTTAGGGGTCAGGCCAAATTTTTTTGTTTTTTTTTGTTTTTTTTTGTTTTGAAGTCAAAATATTTCTCAGGGTTGGGGGAGAGTGAACAATTAGGGGGCTGGAGAGATTTAGGGGTCGGGGAAAATTTTAGGGGTCAGGACGAACTTTTTAGGGGTCAGGCCAAATTTTTTTGTTTTTTTTTGTTTTGAAGTCAAAATATATCTAATGGTTGTAAGAGAGTGAAAAATTAGGGGGCTGGAGAGATTTAGGGGTCGGGGAAAATTTTAGGGGTTAAGACGAACTTTTTAGGGGTCAGGCCAAATTTTTTTGTTTTTTTTTGTTTTTTTTTGTTTTGAAGTCAAAATATTTCTCAGGGTTGGGGGAGAGTGAAAAATTAGGGGGCTGGAGAGATTTAGGGGTCGGGGAAAATTTTAGGGGTCAGGACGAACTTTTTATGGGTCAGGCCAAATTTTTTTCTTTTTTTTTGTTTTTTTTTGTTTTGAAGTCAAAATATTTCTCAGGGTTGGGGGAGAGTGAACAATTAGGGGGCTGGAGAGATTTAGGGGTCGGGGAAAATTTTAGGGGTCAGGACGAACTTTTTAGGGGTCAGGCCAAATTTTTTTGTTTTTTTTTGTTTTGAAGTCAAAATATATCTAATGGTTGTAAGAGAGTGAAAAATTAGGGGGCTGGAGAGATTTAGGGGTCGGGGAAAATTTTAGGGGTTAAGACGAACTTTTTAGGGGTCAGGCCAAATTTTTTTGTTTTTTTTTGTTTTTTTTTGTTTTGAAGTCAAAATATTTCTCAGGGTTGGGGGAGAGTGAAAAATTAGGGGGCTGGAGAGATTTAGGGGTCGGGGAAAATTTTAGGGGTCAGGACGAACTTTTTATGGGTCAGGCCAAATTTTTTTCTTTTTTTTGGTTTTTTTTTGTTTTGAAGTCAAAATATTTCTCAGGGTTGGGGGAGAGTGAACAATTAGGGGGCTGGAGAGATTTAGGGGTCGGGGAAAATTTTAGGGGTCAAGACGAACTTTTTAGGGGTCAGGCCAAATTCTTTTGTTTTTTTTTGTTTTGAAGTCAAAATATATCTAATGGTTGTAAGAGAGTGAAAAATTAGGGGGCTGGAGAGATTTAGGGGTCGGGGAAAATTTTAGGGGTCAAGACGAACTTTTTAGGGGTCAAGCCAAATTCTTTTGTTTTTTTTGTTTTTTTTTGTTTTGAAGTCAAAATATTTCTCAGGGTTGGGGGAGAGTGAAAAATTAGGGGGCTGGAGAGATTTAGGGGTCGGGGAAAATTTTAGGGGTCAGGACGAACTTTTTAGGGGTCAGGCCAAATTTTTTTGTTTTTTTTTGTTTTGAAGTCAAAATATTTCTCATGGTTGGAGGAGAGTGAAAAATTAGGGGGCTGGAGAGATTTACGGGTCGGGGAAAATTTTAGGGGTCAGGACGAACTTTTTAGGGGTCAGGCCAAATTTTTTTGTTTTTTTTTGTTTTGAAGTCAAAATATATCTCATGGTTGGGAGAGAGTGAAAAATTAGGGGGCTGGAGAGATTTAGGGGTCGGGGAAAATTTTAGGGGTCAGAACGAACTTTTTAGGGGTCAGGCCAAATTTTTTTCTTTTTTTTGTTTTTTTTTGTTTTGAAGTCAAAATATTTCTCAGGGTTGGGGGAGAGTGAAAAATTAGGGGGCTGGAGAGATTTAGGGGATGGGGAATATTTTAGGGGTCAGGACGAACTTTTTAGGGGTCAGGCCAAATTTTTTTGTTTTTTTTTGTTTTGAAGTCAAAATATATCTAATGGTTGTAAGAGAGTGAAAAATTAGGGGGCTGGAGAGATTTAGGGGTCGGGGAAAATTTTAGGGGTCAAGACGAACTTTTTAGGGGTCAGGCCAAATTCTTTTGTTTTTTTTTGTTTTTGTTTTTGTTTTGAAGTCAAAATATTTCTCAGAGTTGGGGGAGAATGAAAAATTAGGGGGCTGGAGAGATTTAGGGGTCGGGGAAAATTTTAGGGGTCAAGACGAACTTTTTAGGGGTCAGGCCAAATTTTTTTGTTTTTTTTGTTGTTTTTTTTTGTTTTGAAGTCAAAATATTTCTCAGGGTTGGGGGAGAGTGAAAAATTAGGGGGCTGGAGAGATTTAGGGGTCGGGGAAAATTTTAGGGGTCAAGACGAACTTTTTAGGGGTCAGGCCAAATTCTTTTGTTTTTTTTGTTTTTTTTTTTGTTTTGAAGTCAAAATATTTTTCATGGTTGGAGGAGAGTGAAAAATTAGGGGGCTGGAGAGATTTAGGGGTCGGGGAAAATTTTAGGGGTCAGGACGAACTTTTTAGGGGTCAGGCCAAATTTTTTTGTTTTTTTTGTTTTTTTTTTGTTTTGAAGTCAAAATATTTCTCAGAGTTGGGGGAGAATGAAAAATTAGGGGGCTGGAGAGATTTAGGGGTCGGGGAAAATTTTAGGGGTCAAGACGAACTTTTTAGGGGTCAGGCCAAATTCTTTTGTTTTTTTTTGTTTTTTTTTTGTTTTGAAGTCAAAATATTTCTCAGAGTTGGGGGAGAATGAAAAATTAGGGGGCTGGAGAGATTTAGGGGTCGGGGAAAATTTTAGGGGTCAAGACGAACTTTTTAGGGGTCAGGCCAAATTCTTTTGTTTTTTTTTGTTTTGAAGTCAAAATATATCTAATGGTTGTAAGAGAGTGAAAAATTAGGGGGCTGGAGAGATTTAGGGGTCGGGGAAAATTTTAGGGGTCAAGACGAACTTTTTAGGGGTCAAGCCAAATTCTTTTGTTTTTTTTGTTTTTTTTTGTTTTGAAGTCAAAATATTTCTCAGGGTTGGGGGAGAGTGAAAAATTAGGGGGCTGGAGAGATTTAGGGGTCGGGGAAAATTTTAGGGGTCAGGACGAACTTTTTAGGGGTCAGGCCAAATTTTTTTGTTTTTTTTTGTTTTGAAGTCAAAATATTTCTCATGGTTGGAGGAGAGTGAAAAATTAGGGGGCTGGAGAGATTTACGGGTCGGGGAAAATTTTAGGGGTCAGGACGAACTTTTTAGGGGTCAGGGCAAATTTTTTTGTTTTTTTTTGTTTTGAAGTCAAAATATATCTCATGGTTGGGAGAGAGTGAAAAATTAGGGGGCTGGAGAGATTTAGGGGTCGGGGAAAATTTTAGGGGTCAGAACGAACTTTTTAGGGGTCAGGCCAAATTTTTTTCTTTTTTTTGTTTTTTTTTGTTTTGAAGTCAAAATATTTCTCAGGGTTGGGGGAGAGTGAAAAATTAGGGGGCTGGAGAGATTTAGGGGATGGGGAATATTTTAGGGGTCAGGACGAACTTTTTAGGGGTCAGGCCAAATTTTTTTGTTTTTTTTTGTTTTGAAGTCAAAATATATCTAATGGTTGTAAGAGAGTGAAAAATTAGGGGGCTGGAGAGATTTAGGGGTCGGGGAAAATTTTAGGGGTCAAGACGAACTTTTTAGGGGTCAGGCCAAATTCTTTTGTTTTTTTTTGTTTTTGTTTTTGTTTTGAAGTCAAAATATTTCTCAGAGTTGGGGGAGAATGAAAAATTAGGGGGCTGGAGAGATTTAGGGGTCGGGGAAAATTTTAGGGGTCAAGACGAACTTTTTAGGGGTCAGGCCAAATTTTTTTGTTTTTTTTTTGTTTTTTTTTGTTTTGAAGTCAAAATATTTCTCAGGGTTGGGGGAGAGTGAAAAATTAGGGGGCTGGAGAGATTTAGGGGTCGGGGAAAATTTTAGGGGTCAAGACGAACTTTTTAGGGGTCAGGCCAAATTCTTTTGTTTTTTTTGTTTTTTTTTGTTTTGAACTCAAAATATTTTTCATGGTTGGAGGAGAGTGAAAAATTAGGGGGCTGGAGAGATTTAGGGGTCGGGGAAAATTTTAGGGGTCAGGACGAACTTTTTAGGGGTCAGGCCAAATTTTTTTGTTTTTTTTGTTTTTTTTTTGTTTTGAAGTCAAAATATTTCTCAGAGTTGGGGGAGAATGAAAAATTAGGGGGCTGGAGAGATTTAGGGGTCGGGGAAAATTTTAGGGGTCAAGACGAACTTTTTAGGGGTCAGGCCAAATTCTTTTGTTTTTTTTTGTTTTTTTTTTGTTTTGAAGTCAAAATATTTCTCAGAGTTGGGGGAGAATGAAAAATTAGGGGGCTGGAGAGATTTAGGGGTCGGGGAAAATTTTAGGGGTCAAGACGAACTTTTTAGGGGTCAGGCCAAATTTTTTTGTTTTTTTTTGTTTTTTTTTGTTTTGAAGTCAAAATATTTCTCAGGGTTGGGGGAGAGTGAAAAATTAGGGGGCTGGAGAGATTTAGGGGTCGGGGAAAATTTTAGGGGTCAAGACGAACTTTTTAGGGGTCAGGCCAAATTCTTTTGTTTTTCTTGTTTTTTTTTTTGTTTTGAAGTCAAAATATTTTTCATGGTTGGAGGAGAGTGAAAAATTAGGGGGCTGGAGAGATTTAGGGGTCGGGGAAAATTTTAGGGGTCAGGACGAACTTTTTAGGGGTCAGGCCAAATTTTTTTGTTTTTTTTGTTTTGAAGTCAAAATATATCTCATGGTTGGGGGAGAGTGAAAAATTAGGGGGCTGGAGAGATTTAGGGGTCGGGGAAAATTTTAGGGGTCAGGACGAACTTTTTAGGGGTCAGGCCAAATTTTTTTCTTTTTTTTTTTTTTTTTTTTTGAAGTCAAAATATTTCTCAGGGTTGGGGGAGAGTGAAAAATTAGGGGGCTGGAGAGATTTAGGGGTCGGGGAAAATTTTAGGGGTCAGGACGAACTTTTTAGGGGTCAGGCCAAATTTTTTTGTTTTTTTTTTGTTTTGAAGTCAAAATATTTCTCATGGTTGGGGGAAAGTGAAAAATTAGGGGGCTGGAGAGATTTAGGGGTCGGGGAAAATTTTAGGGGTCAGGGCAAACTTTTTAGGGGTCAGGCCAAATTTTTTTGTTTTTTTTTGTTTTGAAGTAAAAATATTTCTCATGGTTGGAGGAGAGTGAAAAATTAGGGGGCTGGAGAGATTTAGGGATCGGGGAAAATTTTAGGGGTCAGGACGAACTTTTTAGGGGTCAGGCCAAATTTTTGTTTTTTTTTGTTTTGAAGTCAAAATATTTCTCATGGTTGGAGGAGAGTGAAAAATTAGGGGGCTGGAGAGATTTACGGGTCGGGGAAAATTTTAGGGGTCAGGACGAACTTTTTAGGGGTCAGGCCAAATTTTTTTGTTTTTTTTGTTTTGAAGTCAAAATATTTCTCAGGGTTGGGGGAGAGTGAAAAATTAGGGGGCTGGAGAGATTTAGGGGTCGGGGAAAATTTTAGGGGTCAGGACGAACTTTTTAGGGGTCAGGCCAAATTTTTTTCTTTTTTTTTGTTTTGAAGTCAAAATATATCTAATGGTTGTAAGAGAGTGAAAAATTAGGGGGCTGGAGAGATTTAGGGGTCAAGGAAAATTTTAGGGGTCAGGACGAACTTTTTAGGGGTCAGGCCAAATTTTTTTGTTTTTTTTTGTTTTGAAGTCAAAATATTTTTCATGGTTGGAGGAGAGTGAAAAATTAGGGGGCTGGAGAGATTTAGGGGTCGGGGAAAATTTTAGGGGTCAGGACGAACTTTTTAGGGGTCAGGCCAAATTTTTTTGTTTTTTTTGTTTTTTTTTTGTTTTGAAGTCAAAATATTTCTCAGAGTTGGGGGAGAATGAAAAATTAGGGGGCTGGAGAGATTTAGGGGTCGGGGAAAATTTTAGGGGTCAAGACGAACTTTTTAGGGGTCAGGCTAAATTCTTTTGTTTTTTTTTGTTTTTTTTTTGTTTTGAAGTCAAAATATTTCTCAGAGTTGGGGGAGAATGAAAAATTAGGGGGCTGGAGAGATTTAGGGGTCGGGGAAAATTTTAGGGGTCAAGACGAACTTTTTAGGGGTCAGGCCAAATTTTTTTGTTTTTTTTTGTTTTTTTTTGTTTTGAAGTCAAAATATTTCTCAGGGTTGGGGGAGAGTGAAAAATTAGGGGGCTGGAGAGATTTAGGGGTCGGGGAAAATTTTAGGGGTCAAGACGAACTTTTTAGGGGTCAGGCCAAATTCTTTTGTTTTTTTTGTTTTTTTTTTTGTTTTGAAGTCAAAATATTTTTCATGGTTGGAGGAGAGTGAAAAATTAGGGGGCTGGAGAGATTTAGGGGTCGGGGAAAATTTTAGGGGTCAGGACGAACTTTTTAGGGGTCAGGCCAAATTTTTTTGTTTTTTTTGTTTTGAAGTCAAAATATATCTCATGGTTGGGGGAGAGTGAAAAATTAGGGGGCTGGAGAGATTTAGGGGTCGGGGAAAATTTTAGGGGTCAGGACGAACTTTTTAGGGGTCAGGCCAAATTTTTTTCTTTTTTTTTTTTTTTTTTTTTTGAAGTCAAAATATTTCTCAGGGTTGGGGGAGAGTGAAAAATTAGGGGGCTGGAGAGATTTAGGGGTCGGGGAAAATTTTAGGGGTCAGGACGAACTTTTTAGGGGTCAGGCCAAATTTTTTTGTTTTTTTTTTGTTTTGAAGTCAAAATATTTCTCATGGTTGGGGGAAAGTGAAAAATTAGGGGGCTGGAGAGATTTAGGGGTCGGGGAAAATTTTAGGGGTCAGGGCAAACTTTTTAGGGGTCAGGCCAAATTTTTTTGTTTTTTTTTGTTTTGAAGTAAAAATATTTCTCATGGTTGGGGGAGAGTGAAAAATTAGGGGGCTGGAGAGATTTAGGGATCGGGGAAAATTTTAGGGGTCAGGACGAACTTTTTAGGGGTCAGGCCAAATTTTTGTTTTTTTTTGTTTTGAAGTCAAAATATTTCTCATGGTTGGAGGAGAGTGAAAAATTAGGGGGCTGGAGAGATTTACGGGTCGGGGAAAATTTTAGGGGTCAGGACGAACTTTTTAGGGGTCAGGCCAAATTTTTTTGTTTTTTTTGTTTTGAAGTCAAAATATTTCTCAGGGTTGGGGGAGAGTGAAAAATTAGGGGGCTGGAGAGATTTAGGGGTCGGGGAAAATTTTAGGGGTCAGGACGAACTTTTTAGGGGTCAGGCCAAATTTTTTTCTTTTTTTTTGTTTTGAAGTCAAAATATATCTAATGGTTGTAAGAGAGTGAAAAATTAGGGGGCTGGAGAGATTTAGGGGTCAAGGAAAATTTTAGGGGTCAGGACGAACTTTTTAGGGGTCAGGCCAAATTTTTTTGTTTTTTTTTGTTTTGAAGTCAAAATATTTTTCATGGTTGGAGGAGAGTGAAAAATTAGGGGGCTGGAGAGATTTAGGGGTCGGGGAAAATTTTAGGGGTCAGGACGAACTTTTTAGGGGTCAGGCCAAATTTTTTTGTTTTTTTTTGTTTTGAAGTCAAAATATATCTCATGGTTGGGGGAGAGTGAAAAATTAGGGGGCTTGAGAAGTTTAGGGGTCGGGGAAAATTTTAGGGGTCAGGACGAACTTTTTAGGGGTCAGGCCAAATTTTTTTCTTTTTTTGTTGTTTTTTTTTGTTTTGAAGTCAAAATATTTCTCAGGGTTGGGGGAGAGTGAAAAATTAGGGGGCTGGAGAGATTTAGGGGTCGGGGAAAATTTTAGGGGTCAGGACGAACTTTTTAGGGGTCAGGCCAAATTTTTTTGTTTTTTTTTGTTTTGAAGTCAAAATATTTCTCATGGTTAGAGGAGAGTGAAAAATTAGGGGGCTGGAGAGATTTAGGGGTCGGGGAAAATTTTAGGGGTCAGGACGAACTTTTTAGGGGTCAGGCCAAATTTTGTTGTTTTTTTGTTGTTTTTTTTTGTTTTGAAGTCAAAATATTTCTCAGGGTTGGGGAGAGTGAAAAATTAGGGGGCTGGAGAGATTTAGGGGTCGGGGAAAATTTTAGGGGTCAGGACGAACTTTTTAGGGGTCAGGCCAAATTTTTTTGTTTTTTTTTGTTTTGAAGTCAAAATATATCTAATGGTTGTAAGAGAGTGAAAAATTAGGGGGCTGGAGAGATTTAGGGGTCATGGAAAATTTTAGGGGTCAAGACGAACTTTTTAGGGGTCAGGCCAAATTCTTTTGTTTTTTTTGTTTTTTTTTGTTTTGAAGTCAAAATATTTCTCAGGGTTGGGGGAGAGTGAAAAATTAGGGGGCTGGAGAGATTTAGGGGTCGGGGAAAATTTTAGGGGTCAGGACAAACTTTTTAGGGGTCAGGCCAAATTTTTTTGTTTTTTTTTGTTTTGAAGTCAAAATATTTCTCATGGTTGGAGGAGAGTGAAAAATTAGGGGGCTGGAGAGATTTAGGGGTCGGGGAAAATTTTAGGGGTCAGGACGAACTTTTTAGGGGTCAGGCCAAATTTTTTTGTTTTTTTTTGTTTTGAAGTCAAAATATATCTCATGGTTGGGAGAGAGTGAAAAATTAGGGGGCTGGAGAGATTTAGGGGTCGGGGAAAATTTTAGGGGTCAGGACGAACTTTTTAGGGGTCAGGCCAAATTTTTTTCTTTTTTTTTTTTTTTTTTTTGTTTTGAAGTCAAAATATTTCTCAGGGTTGGGGGAGAGTGAAAAATTAGGGGGCTGGAGAGATTTAGGGGATGGGGAAAATTTTAGGTGTCAGGACGAACTTTTTAGGGGTCAGGCCAAATTTTTTTGTTTTTTTTTGTTTTGAAGTCAAAATATATCTCATGGTTGGGGGAGAGTGAAAAATTAGGGGGCTGGAGAGATTTAGGGGTCGGGGAAAATTTTAGGGGTCAGGACGAACTTTTTAGGGGTCAGGCCAAATTTTTTGTTTTTTTGTTGTTTTTTTTTGTTTTTAAGTCAAAATATTTCTCAGGGTTGGGGGAGAGTAAAAAATTAGGGGGCTGGAGAAATTTAGGGGTCGGGGAAAATTTTAGGGGTCAGGACGAACTTTTTAGGGGTCAGGCCAAATTTATTTGTTTTTTTTTGTTTTGAAGTCAAAATATTTCTCATGGTTGGAGGAGAGTGAAAACTTAGGGGGCTGGAGAGATTTAGGGGTCGGGGAAAATTTTAGGGGTCAGGACGAACTTTTTAGGGGTCAGGCCAAATTTTTTTGTTTTTTTTGTTTTGAAGTCAAAATATATGTCATGGTTGGGGGAGAGTGAACAATTAGGGGCTGGAGAGATTTAGTGGGCGGGGAAAATTTTAGGGGTCAGGCCAAATTTTTTAGGGTCTGCCCAAATTTAGGGGCGGCTATATGTACGTATTTAGCTTCCACACCGGGGCGGCGATAGGTACTTATTTAGCATTCAGCGGTGGTGATAGGTACTTATATAGCATGTGCACATGGACGGTAATAAGTACGTATATAGTATGCACACCGGGGCAGTGATAGGTATGTATTTAGCATGCGCACTGAGGCAGCGATCGGTTCATATGTAGCACGCGCACCGGGGCGGCGATAGGTACGTATATAGCACGCGCACAGGGGCGGCGAAAGGTACATATTTAAAATTCACACTGGGCGGCGAAAGGTACATATTTAAAATTCACACCGGGACGGCGATAGGTACGTATTTAGCATTCACGCCGGGGCGGCGATAGGTATGTATTTAGCATTCACACCGGGGCAGCGATAGGTATGTATTTAGCATTCGCACCGGGGCGGCGATATGTACGTATTTAGCTTCCACACCAGGGCGGCGATAGGTACGTATTCAGAATTCAGGGGTGGCGATAGCTACGTATATAGCATGTACACATGGGCAGCAATAAGTACGTACATAGCATGCGCTCTGCGGCGGCGATCAGTACATATATTGCACGCGCACCGGGGCGGCGAAAGGTATGTATTTCGCATTCGCACCGTAGTGGTGATAGGTACGTATTTAGCATTCGCACTGGGGCGGCTATAGGTACGTATTTAGCATTCGCGCCAGGGCGGCTATAGGTACGTATTTAGCATTCGCACTGGGCCGGCGATAGGTACGTATTTAGCATTCACACCAAAGCGGCAATATGTACATATTAATTATTCGCACTAGGGCAGCGATAGGTACTTATGTAGCATGCACACCGGGGCGCAATTGGTATGTCTTTAGTATTCGCACTAGGGCAGCAATAGGTACTTATGTAGCATGCACACCGGGGCGCAATAGGTATGTATTTAGCATTCACACCGGGGCAACGATAGGTACTATTTAGCATTCGCAACGGGGCGGCGATAGGTACTTAAATAGTATCTGCACCGGGGCGGCGATAGGTACGTATATAGTATGTGCACTGGGGCGGCGATAGGTACGTATATAGTATGCGCACCGGGGTGATGATAGATACGTATATAGTATGAACACCGGGGTGGAGATAAGTACCTATATAGAAGGCGCAGATAGAGGTGTTACTTTTTATAGAAATATGTCATACTATTACCCTGGGCAATAGGAGAAATGGTGGGGAAGAAACAGCTTTTGCAAAAGGCAAAATTAGAAAGTAGCGGCGAAATGGGGCGACCAGGAAAGAGAAAGGTAGCAGATAAAGAGACGGCTATAGAGAGAGGGGGCGGACATAGAAGTTTGAATATAAAGATGTTACACCCACGATCTTTCTTCAAATATATGTTTTTATGACCCCGAGCAACGCCGGGTAGCCCCGCTAGTCTCCTATATAAAGGGCACTTGTCTGTATGTTTGTTTGTTTGTTTGTTTGTTTGTTTGTTTGTATGTCCAGATACTCCTCCGACAGGACCCAACAAACAGTCACACGGTTGACATCATTATAACCGGCCAGCCCCGGGACGTATAATATCTCAGAACCGGAAAAAAAAATGGACTCTTCGGGGGTCGACTGAGCACTTTTCTCCAATGGGGGGGTGCCTTTTTCCTCGATTTTCAACGTTGTTTAGTACTAATTTGAGAAAAAAACAAAGAATTTGAGAAATAATGCACCGTCATGATTTTAACAGGAAATGACGTCAGAGGAAATCCCTAACGGCTCTTTTTTGAACATGAGTTTATAGTGAAGCAAGTGTTGCTTAATCACAAACGGCACTTTTTTTGAACACGAGTCCATAGTCAAGCATGGGTTGCTTACTTACTAACGGCACTTTTTTGAACATGAGTCCATAGTGATGCAAGGGTTGCTTAACTCCTAACGGCACTTTTTGATACATGCGTTTATAGTGACGCAAGTGTTGTTTAATCAATAACGGCACTTTTTTTAACATGAGTTTATAGTGAAGCAAGGGTTGCTTAATCCTAACCACATTTTTTCTGTTGACATGATAACATCCTCCTAGGTATTACCTCCTCCTTTTTGAGAGGTGTGAAGTTAGTGTAGTATCAGTAAAATTAAAGTAATAAATAATTATGCTCCCCCACTGTTTTCACTAATATTTGTATGCTCCCCCATTGTTTTCACTAATATTTGTATACATATTGTATACATATTGAAAACTTGGGGTGGGTGTGGGGGGTGTCGGCATTCGCCGGTGTGAGCGCCTCAGAAGAAATTTGGGGAAGAGGGGGGGGGGGGTATCGGCATTCGGCGGTGGGGCGCCTCAGGCCAAATCTGGGGAAGGTGAGTGTCGGCATTCGGCGGTGGGTCGCCTCAGACGAAATTCGGGGAGGAGTGTCGGCATTCGCCAGTATGAGCGCCTCAGGCCGAATTTGGGGGAGTGTCGGCATTCGCCGGTGTGAGCGACTCAGGCCGAATTTGGTGGAGTGTCGGCATTCGCCGGTGGTGCGCCTCAGGCCAAATTTGGAGATGGGGGATTGTCGGCATAATGCAAAGTCACGATTTTAGCAGGAAATGACGTCAGAGGAAATCCCTAACGGCCCTTTTTTGAACATGAGTTTATAGTTAAGCACGGGTTGCCTTATCCCAACGAAACACAAGTTTTTATTGAAACAACTGTTGCTTAATCCCTAACGGCATTTTTTTGAACATGAGTCCATAGTGAAGCTAGGGTTGCTTAATTCCTAACGGCACTTTTTTGAACATGAATCCACAGTGAAGCCAGGGTTGCTTAATCAATAACGGCACTTTTTTGAACACGAGTTTGTAGTGAAGCCAAGGTTGCTTAATCCTAACTGCATTTCTTCTGTTGACATGATACCATCCTCCCAGGTATAACCTCCTTCTTTTTGAGAGGTGTGAAGTTAGTGTAGTATCAGTAAAATTAAAGTAATAAATAATTATGCTCCACCATTGTTTTCACTAATATTTGTATACATATTAAATAACGTCTCAATAAGTAAAGTAAGAAGAAAAATAATTATGCTCCACCACTGTTTTCACTAATATTTGTATACATATTAAATAACGTCTCAATAAGTAAAGTAAGAAGAAAAATAATTATGCTCCACCATTGTTTTCACTAATATTTGTATACATATGATATAACGTCTAAATAAGTAAAGTAAGAAGAAAAATAATTATGCTCCACCACTGTTTTCACTAAAATGTGTATACATATTAAATAACGTCTCAATATGTAAAGTAAGAAGAAATATAATTATGCTCCGCCATTGTTTTCACTAATATTTGAATACATGTTAAATAACGTCTCAATAAGTAAAGTAAAAAGAGAAATAATTATGCTCCGCCACTGTTTTCACTAATATTTGTATACATATTAAATAACGTCTCAATAAGTAAAGAAAGAAGAAAAATAATTATGCTCCACCATTGTTTTCACTTATATTTTTATACATGTTAAATAAGGTCTCAATAAGTAAAGTAAAAAGAGAAATAATTATGCTCCACCATTGTTTTCACTAATATTTGTATACATGTTAAATAACATTTTGTTGTTTTGAACTCAAAATATTTCTTAGGGTTGGGGGAGAGTTAAAAATTATAGGGATGGAGAGATTTAGGGGTCGGGGAAAATTTTAGGGGTCAGGACGAACTTTTTAGGGGTCAGGCCAAATTTTTTTCTTTTTTTTTGGTTTTGAAGTCAAAATATATCCGAGGGTTGGAGGAGAGTGAAAAATTAAGGAGCTGGAGAGATTTAGGGGTCGGGGAATATTTTAGGGGTCACGACGAACTTTTTAGGGGTCAGTCAAATTTTTTTCTTTTTTTTTGTTTTGAACTGAAAATATTCCTCAGGGTTGGGGGAGAGTGAAAAATTAGGGGGATAGAGAGATTTAAGGGTCGGGGAAAATTTTAGGGGTCAGGACGACCTTTTTAGGGTTCAGGCCAAATTTTTTTGTTTTTTTTTGTTTTGAAGTCAAAATATTTCTCATGGTTGGGGGAGAGTGAAAAATTAGGGGGCTGGAGAGATTTAGGGGTCGGTGAAAATTTTAGGGGTCAGGACGAACTTTTTAGGGGTCAGGCCAAATTTTTTTCTTTTTTTTTGGTTTTGAACTCAAAATATTTCTCATAGTTGGGGGAGAGTGAAAAATTAGGGGGCTGGAGAGATTTAGGGGTCGGGGAAAATTTTAGGGGTCAGGACGAACTTTTTAGGGGTCAGGCCAAATTTTTTTGTTTTTTTTTGTTTTGAAGTCAAAATATATCTCAGGGTTGGGGGAGAGTGAAAAATTAGGGGGCTGGAGAGATTTAGGGGTCGGGGATAATTTTAGGGGTCATGACGAATTTTTTAGGGGTCAGGCCAAATTTTTTTCTTTTTTTTGGTTTTGAACTGAAAATATTTCTCAGGGTTGGGAGGGAGTGAAAAATTAGGGGGATTGAGAGATTTAGGGGTCGGGGAAAATTTTAGGGGTCAGGACGAACTTTTTAGGGGTCAGGCCAAATTTTTTTGTTTTTTTTTTGTTTTGAAGTCAAAATAAATCTCATGGTTGGGGGAGAGTGAAAATTAGGGGGCTGGAGAGATTTAGGGGTCGGGGAAAATTTTAGGGGTCAGGACGAACTTTTTAGGGGTTAGGCCAAATTTTTTTGTTTTTTTTGGTTTTGAACTGAAAATATTTCTCAGGGTTAAAGGAGCGTGAAAAATTAGGGGGCTGGAGAGATGAAGGGGTCGGGGAAAATTTTAGGGGTCAGGACGAACTTTTTAGGGGTCAGGCCAAATTTTTTTGTTTTTTTTTGTTTTAAAGTGAAAATATTTCTCATGGTTGGGGGAGAGTGAAAAATTAGAGGGGCTGGAGAGATTTAGGGGTCGGTGAAAATTTTAGGGGTCAGGACGAACTTTTTAGGGGTCAGGCCAAATTTTTTTCTTTTTTTTTGGTTTTGAACTCAAAATATTGCTCATAGTTGGGGGAGAGTGAAAAATTAGGGGGCTGGAGAGATTTAGGGGTCGGGGAAAATTTTAGGGGTCAGGACGAACTTTTTAGGGGTCAGGCCAAATTTTTTTGTTTTTTTTTGTTTTGAAGTCAAAATATATCTCAGGGTTGGGGGAGAGTGAAAAATTAGGGGGCTGGAGAGATTTAGGGGTCGGGGATAATTTTAGGGGTCAGGACGAATTTTTTAGGGGTCAGGCCAAATTTTTTTCTTTTTTTTGGTTTTGAACTGAAAATATTTCTCAGGGTTGGGGGGGAGTGAAAAATTAGGGGGATTGAGAGATTTAGGGGTCGGGGAAAATTTTAGGGGTCAGGACGAACTTTTTAGGGGTCAGGCCAAATTTTTTTGTTTTTTTTTTGTTTTGAAGTCAAAATAAATCTCATGGTTGGGGGAGAGTGAAAATTAGGGGGCTGGAGAGATTTAGGGGTCGGGGAAAATTTTAGGGGTCAGGACGAACTTTTTAGGGGTTAGGCCAAATTTTTTTGTTTTTTTTGGTTTTGAACTGAAAATATTTCTCAGGGTTAAAGGAGCGTGAAAAATTAGGGGGCTGGAGAGATGAAGGGGTCGGGGAAAATTTTAGGGGTCAGGACGAACTTTTTAGGGGTCAGGCCAAATTTTTTTGTTTTTTTTTGTTTTAAAGTGAAAATATTTCTCATGGTTGGGGGAGAGTGAAAAATTAGAGGGGCTGGAGAGATTTAGGGGTCGGTGAAAATTTTAGGGGTCAGGACGAACTTTTTAGCGGTCAGGCAAAATTTTTTTCTTTTTTTTTGGTTTTGAACTCAAAATATTTCTCATGGTTGGGGGAGAGTGAAAAATTAGGGGGCTGGAGAGATTTAGGGGTCGGGGAAAATTTTAGGGGTCAGGCAGAACTTTTTAGGGGTCAGGCCAAATTTTTTTGTTTTTTTTTGTTTTAAAGTGAAAATATTTCTCATGGTTGGGGGAGAGTGAAAAATTAGAGGGGCTGGAGAGATTTAGGGGTCGGTGAAAATTTTAGGGGTCAGGACGAACTTTTTAGGGGTCAGGCCAAATTTTATTTGTTTTTTTTTGTTTTGAACTCAAAATATATCTCATGGTTGGGGGAGTATGAAAAATTAGGGGGCTGGAGAGATTTAGGGGTCGGGGAAAATTTTAGGGGTCAGGACGAACTTTTTAGGGGTCAGGCCAAATTTTTTTGTTTTTTTTTGTTTTGAAGTCAAAATATATCTCAGGGTTGGGGGAGAGTGTAAAATTAGGGTGCTGGAGAGATTTAAAGGTCGGGGAAAATTTTAGGGGTCAGGACGAATTTTTTAGGGGTTAGGCCAAATTTTTTTTTTTTTTTTGGTTTTGAACTGAAAATATTTCTCAGGGTTAGGGGAGCGTGAAAAATTAGGGGGCTGGAGAGATTTAGGGGTCGGGGAAAATTTTAGGGGTCAGGACGAACTTTTTAGGGGTCAGGCCAAATTTTTTTGTTTTTTTTTGTTTTGAACTCAAAATATATCTCATGGTTGGGGGAGAGTGAAAAATTAGGGGGATGGAGAGATTTAGGGGTCGGGGAAAATTTTAGGGGTCAGGACGAACTTTTTAGGGGTCAGGCCAAATTTTTTTGTTTTTTTTTGTTTTGAAGTCAAAATATATCTCAGGGTTGGGGGAGAGTGTAAAATTAGGGGGTTGGAGAGATTTAAAGGTCGGGGAAAATTTTAGGAGTCAGGACGAATTTTTTAGGGGTCAGGCAAAATTTTTTTCTTCTTTTTGGTTTTGAACTGAAAATATTTCTCAGGGTTGGGGGGGAGTGAAAAATTAGGGGGATGGAGGGATTTAGGGGTCGGGGAAAATTTTAGGGGTCAGGACGAACTTTTTAGGGGTCAGGCCAAATTTTTTTGTTTTTTTTTGTTTTGAAGTCAAAATAAATCTCATGGTTGGGGGAGAGTGAAAATTAGGGGGCTGGAGAGATTTAGGGGTCGGGGAAAATTTTAGGGGTCAGGAGGAACTTTTTAGGGGTTAGGCCAAATTTTTTTGTTTTTTTTGGTTTTGAACTGAAAATATTTGTCAGGGTTAGGGGAGCGTGAAAAATTAGGGGGCTGGAGAGATTTAGGGGTCGGGGAAAATTTTAGGGGTCAGGACGAACTTTTTAGGGGTCAGGCCAAATTTTTTTTTTTTTTTTGGTTTTGAACTGAAAATATTTCTCAGGGTTGGGGGAGAGGTAAAAATTAGGGGGATGGAGAGATTTAGGGGTCGGGGAAAATTTTAGGGGTCAGGACGAACTTTTTAGGGATCAGGCCAAATTTTGTTTTTTTTTGGTTTTTGAAGTCAAAATATATCTCATCGTTGGGGGAGAGTGAAAAATTAGGGGGTTCGAGAGATTCAGGGGTCGGGGAAATTTTAGGGGTCAGGACGAACTTTTTAGGGGTCAGGCCAAATTTTTTTCTTTTTTTTGGTTTTGAACTGAAAATATTTCGTAGGGTTGTGGGAGAGTTAAAAATTAGGGGGCTGGAGAGATTTAGGGGTCGGGGAAAATTTTAGGGGTCAGGCGGAACTTTTTAGGGGTCAGGCCAAATTTCATTTGTTTTTTTTTGTTTTGAAGTCAAAATATTTCTCAGGGTTGGGGAGAGTGAAAAATTAGGTGCTGGAGAGATTTAGGGGTCGGGGAAAATTTTAGGGGTCAGGCCAAATTTTTTAGGGTCCGCCCAAATTTAGGGGCGGCGATATGTACGTATTTAGCTTCCACACTGGGGCGGCGATAGATACTTATTTAGCATTCAGCAGTGGTGATAGGTACTTATGTGCACATGGGCAGTAATAAGTACGTATATAGTATGCGCACCGGGGCAGTGATAGGTATGTATTTAGCATGCGCACTGAGGCAGCGATCGGTTCATATATAGCACACGCACCGGGGCGGAGATAGGTATGTATATAGCATGCGCACAGGGGCGGCGAAAGGTACATATTTAAAATTCACACCGGGGCGGTGAAAGGTACATATTTAAAATTCACACCGGGGCGGCGATAGGTACGTATTTAGCATTCACACCAGGGCGGCGATAGGTATGTATTTAGCATTCACACCGGGGCAGCGATAGGTATGTATTTAGCATTCGCACCGGGGTGGCGATATGTACGTATTTAGCTTCCGCACAGGGGCGGCGATAGGTACGTATTTAGAATTCATACCGGGGCAGCGATAGGTACGTATTTAGAATTGACACCGGGGCGGCGATAGGTATGTATTTAGCATTCGCACCGGGGCGGCGATATGTACTTATTTAGCTTCCACACCAGGGCGGCGATAGGTACGTATTCAGAATTCAGGGATGGTGATAGCTACGTACATAGCATGTACACATGGGCAGCAATAAGTACGTACATAGCATGCGCTCTGCGGCGGCGATCAGTACATATATAGCACGCGCACCGGGGCGGCGAAAGGTATGTATTTCGCATTCGCACCGTGGTGGTGATAGGTATGTATTTAGCATTCGCACCGGGGCGGCTATAGGTACGTATTTAGCATTCGCATCAGGGCGGCTATAGGTACGTATTTAGCATTCGCACTGGGCCGGCGATAGGTACGTATTTAGCATTCACTCCAAAGCGGCAATATGTACATATTAATTATTCGCACTAGGGCAGCGATAGGTACTTATGTAGCATGCACACCAGGGCGCAATTGGTATGTCTTTAGTATTCGCACTAGGGCAGCGATAGGTACTTATGTAGCATGCACACCGGGGCGCAATAGGTATGTATTTAGCATTCACACCGGGGCAACAATAGGTACTATTTAGCATTCGCAACGGGGCGGCGATAGGTACTTAAATAGTATCTGCACCGGGGCTGCGATAGGTACGTATATAGTATGTGCACTGGGGTGGCGATAGGTACGTATATAGTATGCGCACCGAGGTGATGATAGATACGTATATAGTATGAACACCGGGGTGGAGATAAGTACCTATATAGAAGGCGCAGATAGAGGTGTTACTTTTTATAGAAATATGTCATACTATTACCCTGGGCAATAGGAGAAATGGTGGGGAAGAAACAGCTTTTGCAAAAGGCAAAATTAGAAAGTAGCGGCGAAATGGGGCGACCAGGGAAGAGAAAGGTAGCAGATAAAGAGACGGCTATAGAGAGAGGGGGCGGACATAGAAGTTTGAATATAAAGATGTTACACACACGATCTTTCTTCAAATATATGTTTTTATGACCCCGAGCAACGCCGGGTAGCCCCGCTAGTGCTAGATAAAGGGGTGTATTCTACTCGTGGCATTCTGGTAATGGTTAGAAGCAACTCGCTGTTAAGAAAAATGGATCTAAAGTTAAGTCTTATAAAGTGTTTTAAGATTAAATTATCTTCTTCTGACGAAAAAGCTGTCAGTAGATATATATATATATATATATATATATATATATATATATATATATATATATATATATATATATATATATATATATATATATATAGCATGGTCGTGTTGCATTGCCTGCTTACCTTCGTGTTGTATGCACCCGGGGTTCGTCTCTGCTGGCTGGTCTATTTCGGCTTTCGTCGCTGTTGTTAAAACTCGCCGTTGACAGAAGAAAAAACACGCGGATGCTGATCGATCTAGTTTTAACACTTTTATTTAACACAAAACAAAACGTCAGACTGAAGAGTTTGTACGAGAGAGAGAGAGAGAGAGAGACAGAGAGAGAGAGAGAGAGAGAGAGAGATAGAAAGAGAGAGAGAGACAAAGAGAACAAATGAATTACTTGTAAAGATACCCTTTCACTTTTAGCCACCTGTGCACCCTCCTCTTGCACTGGCGAGGATCTCGAGTTTTTCATGTCTGATCGATCGGTTGGTTAGCGCCGAAGAGACAGAATCAGTGCATAACGGAAGTGATGTCATTTCCGACTTCCGTTTTACCCCCTCCTCCAGGCACCCCTCATTATCTAACAGACGTATTCAAGTCTAATGTCAACAAATACTTATCGAACCGTCATTTTAAATAATCAAATTCTGAGCATTTCCAATTATCTCATGGTATTGTTCCTCATCTAACTAACAATCCCATTCACCCTTATCTTCGAGTGGCTTGTGGTCTTGGTAAGTAGGGACTTAGTTAGTATATATATATATATATATATATATATATACAGAGAGAGAGAGGGGGAGAGAGAGTGAGAGAGAGAGAGAGCGAGAGAGAGAGAACGAGAGAGAGAGAGGGAGAGGGAAAGGAGAGGAAGAGGGGAAGAGGAGATGGAGAGGGGTAGAAAAGTCGAGTGAGATAGAAGATACAGAGCGACAGCGGGAAATAGAGTGTGTCTGTTTTACGGCTTATTAAACATGTTTACTTTACTTAATAGAGAAACATGATGGTTATAGCAAACGTTTCACTATAAACGATCACTTTCAACACGATACACTGTTTTCCCCATAACTGTAGGGATATGTGGGAAGGTGGATGGAGTGTCATATTTTTTGTGGCTTGTAAGTAATTGCGATAGATCAAATTGCATTTAAAATCGGTGTAGCGATTTCAAAGTTCACGTCGGCAAACACGAGGCCACCTGCAACTTTAAGAAAAGAAATAAAGAAAAGAATGAAAACTGTCTGGAGTACATACATACATACATACATACATACATACATACATACATACATACATAAACACATAATATACACACATATACACAACTAAACAGATGTGGCCCAGTATAATTACCGATACATACATACATACATACATACATACATACATACATACATACATACATACATACATACATACATACATACATACAAGTAGACGGATACAACCCAGAATTTGTTGAGCTTTCGCGTTAGGATCAAAGTGTACTATCTATTAAGTCTCATGGGGCCATCTTTCTAGGAATTACCTCCTCCTTTCAGGAGTGACGAAGTGTTTATTGCCTTTCGTCTCCTCTTTTTGGGGAGGATGGGTTTATTCCTTGTCAGCTTGCCCATTCCTCCTATTCCTGAAAATGTTTTCGTGGAGTTGATGAAATTTGCTACGATGTCGGTTGAATTCAGTTTTGACGACATTATGTACAGACAGATTGATGGTGTATCTATGGGCTCTCCCTTAGGACCAGCATTGGCCAATATTTTTGTTCGTTTCCATGAAGAAGGTCTCCTATCTGGTCCAAATAGACCAGATATCTACTTTCGTTATGTTGACGACACCTTTTGTCTGTTCAACAATGAAACGGAAGCGGACGTTTTTTTTATGTCCCTTAACAATATTCATCCAGCTCTTAAATTCACTATCGATAAGGAAGCTAATTCTTCGTTGCCATTCCTTGATGTATTAGTTAATAAAGCTTCCTCTGGTTTCTTGACATCAGTATATCGGAAACCTACATTTACTGGTCTTTATACTCGTTGGGACTCATTTTGTCCCACAAAGCAAAAATTTAATCTTATTAAGGGCCTTAAAGATTTGTTCGAAGACCAAGCTGGATGAAGAAATTAAATTTATCACTAAGACCCTCTGTAACAATGGCTATCCTTTAGACATTGTACAATCTACGATTAAAACAAAAATATTACATTTTTACAAAAGCAAACCAGCTTCTGTAGACAGATGCCCTATTTACCTTCGCCTACCTTGGCTTGGTAACATTAGTGATAGATTCGCCAAACAAATCTCTTTGTCTGTACAACAATGTTATTTTGCTGCGAATACACGAGTTGTTTTTTCCTCTCGACCAATCTTGACTTCTATTCGAAAAGATGTCCTTCCCCCACATCATAATAATTCCATTATTTATTTATTTAAATGTAGTTGCAGTATGCACTACGTTGGGATGACGTCACAGAGATTGGACATCCGCGTCAAACAACACGTGCCCACAAAAATTCGCAATGCAAATTATTTACCAACTGACGTTTTGAATAATACTTATGGTTCGTCGATCGGTCAACATCTCATAAATAACCGCACCTGTGCCTTTAAATTCAGTGTCGACTTATTCTCCATTCTTAGTAAGTCGCACTCCCCTTATCATCTCAAGATCCTAGAAACAATTTATATTAAGTCATTGAGACCTTCTCTTTGCAAGCAAAGAGAAAATCTCCTCGGGCTTAATGTTGTTTCTATTTGATTGAACTTTTTTTTTACCCCTTTCCCTCGCTATAATTCTCATAGCATCTTTTTTATATTTTTTATACATTACCTCGATATTTGGCTCTGTTGAGCGAGGTACGAAACCGGTCAGCTGCCCTTTCATCTTTTTAATTTCTTAATTCATTATGAGTAATAAATATTGTCTCTTCAATGTCATTTTAAAGTTTTGTACGACAAAGAAAATATTTAAATATATATATATATATATATATATATATATATATATATATATATATATAGAGAGAGAGAGAGAGAGAGAGAGAGAGAGAGAGAGAGAGGGAGAGAGAGAGAGAGACAGGGGGTAATGCCTGAGAGGATGACCACATGAGACTGAATAGATACTACACGTTTATTCTGTCAGCGAATGAACTGCCGACGCGATCGCCCACCCTATTTTTGCAGCTACATTCCAACTATAAACTAACCATATCTTTAACCTTGCTTTGTGGAAGGCAAGTAAACGAATCCGGCCTTCGCATTAAGATCAAAGTACAGTATCTGTTTGGTCTCACTGCATCCTCGCATGTATCACCTTTTGCTTTGGGAGGTGGCGAAAGGTGTATTGCATTTCTTCATTTTCGAAGGGAAACTAGGTTTATTGTTTGTTGCGCGACCGGATTATTTTAGCAGCCGGACTTTTTTTCTAAGCTGAATTCACACCTTGTGTTACCGTTGCCTTTGTGGGAGACACCTGTCGTATCTGTTTGGTATTAAGAGGCTATCCCCTCAAGAATTATCTCCGTCTTTCGGAAGAGAAAGGTTTATAGTTTGTCGTGAGAGGTTTGCCGAGAGGACTATACAAGTGTGTTGTTTCCATCCAGAATGCACATTCTATGTCGCTTTATTTTCTCTATATTAAAAAGTATCTCATATCTAACTTTATATCTACCTGAATAAAGACAAATTGTTGCATATCCACGCTCGATGTATCGCAAATGTCACTTGGGAGGAATAAAACGCACTTGACACAGACACGCACCTGGCTAGAAGAAACAAAACATTGTTGATTATCGCAAATAAAATAATTGTTGATTGGTTCGAAACCACCTGCAACGGTTATCTTTATTCAAAGACGAGAATATCCCGTCGCTAAATAAACACCCTAAGAGTGTGGCTACATTTATGGCCCGGACCCTACGCCTCACACTCTTCTTCGCCCCGTGGGTATCGTAGTCGGCCACTCGCGCACAGGTGTTTGATATCCTGGTCGCGGCGCCACTTATAAACAGGTACCCCACACAATCCTGTGTCACGGCACCGTTTATAACAAGTGTCCTCGCACGCTCCTTCCTTGCGACGGCATCAAATGTAATGTGAACCGTCTTCGGCGAAGGAATCCTTCCTGACTGTGAACACCCTTTCTTCGGCTCGTGATGTCGTCTATAGTGGCAGTAGAAAACCAAGATGTGTCGGTCGTATCTCCTCTAGGTCGGGATGTTTGATTCGCTGGTCCGCTGTGAAGGCAAGATTACTTAGCAGGACAATTCGACAATAGAATAATTCAACAACGTCGGTTTCTCTTTGTATCAATTAATTATTAAAAACAATCAAAAGGAAGGATTAATTTTACAGTGAATTCTAGAGTCTCTTACTTCGATAATATGTCTTTGTCCACTAAGCTATCCCGTCTCTCTCTGCGTGTGTGTGCGACTCGCTTTTACGACTGCAAAGCCTTAATTGAGATATAACTTGTCTACTCAAAACGGTGGGGGGGAATACTATGGGCTATGCCATCCCAAGCGAGAGCGATTGTTTGCGCAACGCCCCCGCCTGGCCGGCTCGTGTCTGAGCTCCGGCTGTGTCAAAAACATAATCCCGAATCTAACTGCCGGCTTTCTGTCTTTTCGTTTCCACAACAAAACGAAAAACGTCCGACTCATACTCTCTCTCTCTCTCCCTCTCTCTCCACCATGGGGGGAGGGGAGTGACCAAAGGACTTATTCTCTTTCTTTCTCAATGGGGGGGGGGGGCGTTCGCGCGCGCGACCCCCCACGAGCTGATATCCATCAGTATCTAAAAGACACATGACCAAATTGTTCAGCTGGTCAAACTCATCCATTGTATCTGGATGATTACATCCGACGGCTTACACACTTTCTCCCGCCAGGCTGGCGCCGTTTCTCGGCTAAGGTTTGGACAGTCTAAATATGTACTAGCCCCGTATCTCTACTTGTTTCTACGTGGGGCCTGATTTCCTTGATGCATATTGGTGCACCCTAAAAGGACAGATTGCGTCGGCTGAAATCACTGTTTCACACATTGACAGCGAAGGCGAAATCCCAGAATGGGTGTTTACAGGTGGATGCGCGAGTGTCACAAATAATTATATAAACTAACCCTTAATTTAAATCGGAATTTGATTCTGTCAATTCCTGTTCACTCCTATTCCTCACTAACCCGACACGTTCACCGCTATCGAGAATAAAGATATATCATTGTATTCTTATAAATCCATGTTTGTCACCATTCTTTTAAACACATCTAAAATACAAGATAACACCCAGCATAGATAGATAGATAATATAAATACGCACATAGACAAACAAATGAGACAGATAATATATATATATATATATATATATATATATATATATATATATATATATATATATATATATATATAGAGAGAGAGAGAGAGAGAGAGAGAGAGATACATAGTTTCCCCCCGCTCAGTCTCGGGAAACAATGGATAACCTGTATAATGTTTTCTAAAGGGGGGGGGGGTTATTGTGAAGTAAAGGTTGCGCGATCTTCAGCCACACCTCTCCTGAACCGGCATTGCTTGAGTCTAGCGGCATGGAGAAGCCCAAGACGACTAGAAACAATGCCGGAATAAGCAGCGCGTCCTACCACATACAGCATCTGGTATTCCCAAATGGTCACCCATCTTAGTACTAACTAAGATCAATGTCGCTTAACTTCGGTTATCTAACGGGAGCCAGTGCATCAACGTTATTATGCTTACATAAATAACTAGACAGATGACACTTGTCCCAAAGTCTACCAAGGCTTGAAAGTCATTACTATTTTATTCTAGTTTGTGTAATTAATAAATTAATATAAATATTCTATTGGAGTTATGGCAGAACAGTGGATAGTGGCACAGACTATGGGCACGGCGGGGCCATTGGATTACTTCTACTAATACGAAAGATATGAACTAATCTCGCTTTCTTCAGCTATGGCTGAACTAGTAAGACAGATTAGGTCTTAAAGGCAAGTTGATAAGCGAACTAGTGTAATATTATTGGTCAGAGCGCAGGTTTTGAACCCGGATCGTTTGCAGATAAAAAAGAACAAATAATTATTTGGAAAAAAATGAACAAAACATAAACATTACTTGTCCATGACGTCAGTAGGTCGAAGTCCATCGTCCTCAGCTTTTCTACCATATTTTCTGTCGACCCTATTTTCCAAACCCTATTAACTACTAAAGTCCCCCTTCTCTTAAACCGTTTTGGGGATGACGAAAAACTGAATCCGGTGGTAAGACCGTAATTTGTGAGCTTTGGAGAGTGCGCATTAACTCCTTGAGCACCATTGCTCCCAAATCCATGCTGACCCGGAATCAGTAGCGTGCAGAGGTCTGGTGATTCCCGAAATTAACTCCTTGAATGTATGCTCCAAAGACTCAAGTATATGCCTTAGAAATGTTATGAGGAAGAGAGATAGTTTGAATATGATTAGATTACCCCACAATTTGGATGCTTTTGGCCACCGCCCCGTCACCCCTCAATCTGCACGTCACTTTCCGGAGTGACAGTACCTATCAGGAATCCATTTTTGGGTTAAATAGAATCTATCGTTTACAGAGTATTTGTTTACGCCTGCAAAACAAATTAATCTACAAAGTAATCGTAAGCAAAACATATGTACGATTTCAGCAGAAAATGATCCAACGATAGTTGACATGACGTAAAATCTAACAACAAACCACCCAACAGCCGATCTGCCCTCCGGTCTTCGTCGGGTGTACGGTTGATGTACGCTGATGTTTTAACCGTATTTACATATGGTTGTTGCTCATGTGTATACGTTGACGTTTATTACGTATTTAAATCGGATGCATTGGACCATTTAATTTTTTTCTTCATGGAGTGGCCAGGGTACAATTTTAGTGACGTGTTCCCGTGCGCAAAGTCGAAAAAACCCTAAAGAATAAGAGAGAGGGAGAGAGGGAGAGGGAGAGAGAGAGGGAGAGAGAGAGAAGGGGGCTAAGAGAGAGAAGGGAGGGGGAGTTGCATTTGGTTTTCATATCAGTTTCGAAATATTGTAAGGACATTTTTGACATGTGCGGATGCGTATATTTTCTGCACTTCTGGTTGGCTGAACGAATGAATAAATGCATCTTAACAATTTCCCTTCTGATTATGTCTAACTCTGTCATCGTGGGAAGGCAAGTAAATGGGGACTTACACGCAACATAGTAGAGATGTAGCAGTCATAAGAAGGACCTATTTCCTAATGCGGAGAACTGTCCTTGTCGGTCTATTTGATCATACACTGACCGATCAGCTTGCTGGGCGTATTTATTTCAGCTGTCCCCTGAGGATCTATTTTGGACCCTTTTGGTAATAGCAAGAGTCATCAGAGCGACTGCGACAAGCAACCAAGAAGAACGCGCCCCTTTCTCTCTCTCTCCTGCCTGGATCCCCTGGATTTCCAGAGCCCAGCTATCTTCACTCGAAGATAAGCTGCTCGTAGACTTTCGGCATCAAAGAACTTTCTATCCTTTCCTTTCTTCACTTGGACACTGTCCATACCTTTGCCGACCTATACCCAACGGTAGAGGTAATATTAATAAACCCATTTTGATTATGGTGTTAAAATAGAGTTTGTTTTCCTTCGTGTGATGACCGTTTTCGTTTTACTATCTACCATATTAGGAGTTGTTCGTAACGCTCACTAGTAAGAACAGCTTCTATAGAGAAACACCAGCCGTTTATGTGTGCGTATCTATGCTTAGAAAGGTCACGGACGTTGTGAGAAGAGTTAACATGACTAATGTCTTAACTTCGCTGCCAACCTTGTTCCTTTCACCCCCCCCCCCCAACGGAACTCAATTTACAAGACTAATCGGTTGCGTTCTGTTGTTTTCAGGCGACATGACATCATACGATGTCTTGAGAAAAACACTCAGTAAATTTCCGGTGTTTACGTGCGATTCGAGACATTTTCTAGGTGAGTGTGCCGTACTATCCCTCCCTCTCCCTCTCTCTCTCTCTATTTATCTCTATTTTTTTCTATTCCTCTCTATATCTCTCTTTCTCCCTCTCGAACACGAGCGCGCGGTCATCCTTATATCTCTATTTTCCTGTCTATTTCTAATTGTATCTTTCTAATTCTCTCACTCTCCCCTCTCTCTTTCTCTCTCCCCTTCTTTCTTACTTTGTCACTTTCACAACTTCCGCCGTTTGTTTTCCTGACTCAAGACGCATTTCACAACAAGTAACATTTTTTTTCTTTCTAAATAATAATCATTTTTTCATTTTCGTAATTTTTGAACATGGCACTTTGCACCTTCTAGTCGGCTCAAACTTAGTATCTGTTCTGGTCGGTCTCAGGAAGCCATCCTCCTAGGCATTCCCTCTTCCTTTTGGAGGAAAGGGTTAGTTTATTGTCGAATGTTATGCCGATGGGGAAGGGGCTGGTTTCCTCACTATAAACTGAATATAAATTGACAATATGTCTGACTTTGCTGCAGTGGGAGGCATGTAAATAAACGGGCTGGAATACACATCGCAGAACGGGTTCATAATGTTATTTGCACTTGTAGGCTTGTAACATTGATACATATTGATATCTATTTCTGTAAGGGGATGATGAGGGGGATGAAAGGGGTTATCCTTTTATCTTCTCGTAAAGAAACGGAACAACGAAAAGTATTTCTGTAACTATAACAAAAAGGGATTTTATTAACTCAAGGTTACCTATACCGTTTGGTATAGGTAGAAGAGAGTGGGACGGTGCCCGTCTGAGGAAGAGGAAGAATATAAGAGTTCTTAGGGCCGCCGTGGATTTCTTCAGGTGAAGATGGTAGTAGTCGTCGAGTCGGCGACTGCGGCAGGAGAGAGAGAGCGTTTCCTCGTTCCTCGCTGGTGCTCTTTGCGATGTGTCCAAGCTGGTGCCAGGAGGTCGTCTGATCTTTTTCTTCGAGCCCTAAGGGAACATAAGTAGTCCCTTAGGAAACTAACGATATTACTGCGCCCTGTGATTTATTGGACAAGCCAGCTCACAGGGACAGTGATTACGCATTCAAAAGTAGTCCCTATTGGTGACTGCTACATTTCCTCTGGCGGAGGGCAGCCATAATGATTTTGTTTGGTCACACGATGACCAATCAGGCTATACGGCGTAGTAATTTCTATCAGATATTTTAGGGTTCGTAAAGCAGACAGAGAGCTTCCAGGCAGCCACGAAGAAAGACGTATGCACTCTCCCCTGTCACACGTTGACTAGGCACTTCTAGCACGGTTATCATCACTTGACGATATACAGCTCCAGAGACAAGAAAGAACTATCGGCAACCGACACATAAACAATTTCAACTGAAGGACAAATCAACAGTTGTCACTTCTAGCAACATAGACTTTACTGTGTATGCCAATCAATAAATTTATATACGTTGTTTTCTTATAGAAAAGTGTTGCTCTTTCTTTCTTTCATATTTTTTAACACATTATTATAAAAGAGAGTCTTGTAATTTACGTGAAGATTTCTCTCGATACTTTTAGATTCCTGTTCTTGAGGAAGACGGTTACAATTTTGCCATTGACTATATTTATTTTATTTAAATAATTGATGTCAATTTTTGTTTTTGTTTTGTGTTGCAATGTGGCGTGTCAGAACGTTGGGATAGACATTTTTAATGGTATATGCACATGCATCACATGTTTGGGTTATGGCGTCGATAGTATTTTCAGTTGTCAGAAAGCTGCGTAAATTCGATATTAGGCGTCAAGAATGTAGAGGGAAAGGCAACATAAAAAAATGAGAAAGTCAATCCATACAAAAATATATCAAGTTTTATTCAACAGCTTGTTGAGAATGACCAAAATGACCAAAATGAAGAGTACGTAGTCTCTCTTTGATAGTTGGTTTAATTAGCCAAGACTAAATGTATGACCACTAATCAGAAAAACAAAAAACCGACCCCCCTTCACATCAACATCAACAGCCAACAAATTGAATAAGTTACAGCGTTTGTTTACATTGCGCGCAAGCTGTCTTCATCTAACGACAGACAAACAGCTGTACATCACAGAATCGACTTAGGTTGGTCCGCCTTCACAAGAAACAAAACCGCCCTAACTTTTAAAGGCATACCATACAGAATCAAAGCATAAATCTATATGTCCTTCTTGTAGTCTTATACGGACTCAGAAAGTAGAAGCCACGTCATGCGCTGTATTACTGATCATACACTATCCGATTACATCAGTATCGCAGAGTTGCGAAAACTCACTGGAATCCCATCAATATCTTCTGTCATGAAATGTAGAGTCTTGGGATTGTTTGGTCACGGTAAGCGTTCCAGTGTTAGGCTATGCAAAATATGCGTTGAAGGCATAATACAAGCCGGTCGAAAGGTAGACGAAAGAAAAGAGGGATAGACAACGTTTTTGAATGGAGGAACATGAACACAAACCAAGCGAACACCTGTGCCCAAGATCGTAAGACTTAGAGGCCATTCAGCCATGTAAATGTGTATTCTGCAGTTAGCAGAGAAAACGTATAATAAAAAAATTAGCCTCATGGATGGGTTTAGTAGTAAATGAGAACGTTAAATATGCGAACAATTATAATTTAGTCTATGTAATGTAGGCGTGTTTGTTTGCTCTTACTGTGCGAATTTTCTGTGTTCACAACTTGTGATAGTTTTTTGTTACGTGCTCTGCGTGCCTCTGGCTTGTGGCTGGGAGGGGGCTTTAGTGAGGTTCTTCCGTGTCGAGTTATGGTTAGGATCCGAAAGAAACTGCAGACTGAAAAGGCTGTGAGCTGTTGCCGTTGTTTTTTTTTGTATTAAGCGCAAAATATTGAAACAACTTTTTTTTAAATATGTAGAGGCATATATTTTCTGAGCTTCTGATTGGTTGAACGACGATATTGATATTAAGATCTTATTCAATCAAGAGTCGATATTTTTAAACATTTGCTTACTTCTGCTGCTTCTATAAGTTGCTTCTCAACTATTTTGAGACGGGGTACGAGGGTTTATACGTCCCTTTTTACCAGGACGTTATATTATATGGTTCATCAATAAGAATAAAGCACCAACTGAAATCCAACTTTATATGGTTCCATGTCACGTGATCAAGGTAACCAATCACCTATCTACCCTCATATGAGTCCACAGCTGTCACCAAAAGTTATCACCCTTCAACCACACCTAATAACCTATTGCACTTTGCAGATCATACGCACACTTTACTTTAAAAAGATAGTAACATTTGACAATCATTGAAGTCCCTTTGGGATTTTTTAATAACTTGAAGAAGTTAGTTTGTTTCTTTTGCCTTTTTTTTAATAGCAAATCAAACATTTCCCAGTCATTTAATGACGATGTCACAGGTGTTGAATAAAATGGAAATGATCAAAAAACAAATGAAATCCGATAAACAGCAGTTGTAAAAGTAACAAATATTTTTATTTAGAGAAAAGATATTGGGGCATTTTGTGTTCGTGTGAGCGACTTGCATTGCGGTAGTATCAGAATTTGTGTGTGTGTGTGTGTGTGAACATTATCTCTCGCGCTAGCTTCACATAAGTGAAAGTTCGCAAGGTAAAAAGATGTGTGCGTTATCGTCAGTAGTAATAGTTTGTAGTGCTGCTAGCTTTGCTGATCTAGTAGATGTCGTTGTTGCTATTGTTGCTATTGTTGCAAGTAGATGCTAATATTGTTGTTTGGGGTGTTTTGTTTAACGTCATATCGACCATTATGTTCATTTAATGCCCAACGCCATTTATCTAAACAAATGTCTTCCTTTTGTAAACGAATTGTTAGAAGAAAAGCCGCTCTGTTTTTAACGTATAAATGTGCGGAATTTAAGGATTCATACCTTTTCTAGCCATTTTAGTTGTTTCCAACATCGTTGGTTCTCAGGCAGCGCCGGGTAAATCGGCTACTCTATCTATATAAGAGCGACAACTATTCTAGTCCTTTACCCGAAATTAAAACACCGCTCTGCCTCGCATGCTTCGTCCGCCATTTTAAATATAGAAAAAAAAAACACATACACAGCTTTACCTTATATATCTAAAAAAAATACCAATAAGGTTATGAATTTATCAGTGGGTCAATGGTCAAAGTTACAATGGGGGCAGAGTTAAGAAGGCGGCAGAAAAAGAGAAATAAAGAGAGATAAAGAGATAGAGAAAGAGGAAGGAGAAGGAAGAAAAAAGAAGAGAGAGAGAGGCAGCGATAGAGAAAAAGGAAATATGAGGAAGAAAGGAGAAATGAAAGAGAATCAGCGAAGGAGAGATAGATAGAGAGAGAGAGATAGATAGAGAGAGAGAGAGAGTGAGAGAGAGAGAGAGGGGAGAGAGAGGGAGAGAGAGGGGGCCAATAATATATACCGTCTCAATGTAGCCCTACGGTGGACCAATTCTTTGATCTCAGACCGCAACAAAATATCTTTGGCCGGCGTCCTGTAGTACACATCTATTTGCCACGTCGTAAGTTGTTCAGTGGAAAATGGCGTCTTCGCAATCGTGTCAAAACCAACCGAAGTCTCGTTGTCTTCCCCTCTCTCCTTGCAATTGCAATAATGTAACGTAATAAAAAAGAAAAACGCCAACAACATATTTCCATAATGGCGTCACATTCTTTGGTGTTTTATTCTTTTACATATTACGTGAACTTCATCCGACTCCTGGAGCGGCTAACATAGGCAGAGCTTAAAAAACAAACAAAAAAGAAACACGTCCAAACACAGTCAGCTCACAGGCCAAAAGGGGAGATTTTTCTTTCTTCTTCGCAACGTCTACTTTCGGACTTATTCTCCATGACGTCATATCATGACCCGAAGCGCTAACTAATTTCTAACTTCTAATAGAATTTTTAATTTCATCTGTTTAATTTAGCCTTACGTTAAAAATACCGTCTTTAGCACTATTTTTTTTTTACAGATCACGTGCAATATCACTACGTCGCCATAGAATAATAGCAATTGCTGGCAGTTGTTATTGGACTTTATTGAATAAGTCTAAGACAGCAAATATTCATAAAAGTATTTTCTTTTCTCTTTAAGGCAGTCTAAACTCATTAGTACAAAAAATATATTTATATCCTAAGTTTTCTATGTTTAGCTGTTATAGAAATCGATAGGTTAACAGTTAGAAAGTTCAAATTAGTTACAATAAGGTTTAAATTTTTCAAAGTATTTTATAACACCATTAAAAATTTTCAAAGTATTTTATAACACCATTAAAATTTTCAAAGTATTTTACAACACCATTAAAATTTTCAAAGTATTTTACAACACCATTAAATTTTTCAAAGTATTTTATAACATCATTAAAATTTTCCCTCGATTTCATCTGGCGTAACTAGGGTCCAATAAAGGATTCCAATTATCGCTTATCGGGGATGCAATTGAAAACAAAGACCTGTATCAAGATCAAATCGTTGTATTAATTATTGTATTAATTATTGTATTAATTCTGTATCGTGATTTCATCCGTAAACGACAATGACTTCTATTCTCATCTTGATTCTTATTTTCACAACCTTTCAGCCGATCTAACCCGCAATCTTTTTCGGGTGCATATTTTTGGACTCGCGAATCTTCATGTCAGACTCAGGAACTTATACGAAATTTCGAACTGAATCCTTTATTTCATCTGTTCCGATGGATACTGCACCCCATACTGGTATTGTCTTGTCCTTCGGGGCTTGATTTACGCCGGTCAATGGGTCTGTCCTGTGCAGTTCTAGGAGGTCCACCCTCCCAGGCTCTGCCTCCCCTCTTTGGGGAGGAGTAAGTTTATTGCTTACTGTCTGAGGCGCCCCTACCGGGGAATGCCGACGGGGCTGCCCAGGCAATTTTTAATAGCCAGAGTGCTCGCTTTCTCGGGCGCTGGCTTTTCAAACCCCACTTACTCGACCCAAGCTGTGGTCACATCTTACTTGTGGGAGTAAGATAAAACTGGCCTTGTGCCTAACTCCTGCAGAGGAGTAAATAAATATTTCATCCACGGAGGTAAATTGTTCTCATTCTGTTAAGTTCGAAATTCCGTATAGATTCCCGAGTTCGATATAAAGTTTCCCCAGTTCGAAAATATGCACCTGAAGAAGATCGGACGTTACACCGGTCGAAACGTTGTGAAAATACCAACCAAGGTGAGAATAGTAGTACGAATAATGCAAATTTGCAATCGTCATCTAAAAAATTCCGAAACACAGTGACGGCGTTTTACTTTATTTTAGAAATTTTAAATTAACATAAAAATGGTAAAAATGGGGCCCAGGATTAGGGGTAAGAGTAAAAATTGCCTGGGCAGCCCCGTCGGCATTCCCCTGTAGGGGCGCCTCAGGCGGTAAGCAATAAACTTACTCCTCCCCAAAGAGGGGAGGCAAAGACTGGGAAGGTGGACCTCCTAGAACTGCACAGGACAGACCCATAGACTGGCGTAAATCAAGACCCGAAGGCCAAGACAACACCAGTATGGGGTGTAGTATCCATCGGAACAGATACTACACTTTGATCTTAGCCAAAAGGCGTCTGATTTGGAGTAGATCAGACAGTCAGAATATATGTTAAAAATAGGGCGAGAGAAGTGGGGGATGGAGTTTGGAGAGTGGGTGGTGTCCTTCCTAGATAAGTGCAAGAATTGAAAGTGGGGAGTGGGCATCTTGGAGGGTTTCTATTACCAGGAGGGTGGGGTAACTCATTCATTCAACTAGATAAGAGGCTAAACTTACCCAAAGGGCTGGGGTCCGACTGGACAAGGAACCGTGCAACCATGCTCAGGCCGGGAACACGTACTCATACTTGACTCCTTTTCGTACACACAAGCTCGCTACTTGTATCCACCTTTTTTCAAAAACCGAGGAGTATAATCTTTTCCTATCACATCTGATCTTGACTTTCAGCTGGTGCTTGAAGAATGCGATCAGATCCTGATCAGCAAAAGATTCAAACCCCTGGTTATTTCTTAGACGCGACGTCCACACTACCATTCGCGCTTCAGCCAGGATCACGAGAAACACCATTCGTCTCTCCCCATCCCACGGCGGACAGACGTTGTCTATTACGTAAGCTAGGTGCAGCGGCAGCGGCTGCTCAGGATCGATGCGAGCCGTCACCTCATTGACGTACTCCCAGTACTGCTGGAGCTTATGGCACAAGAAGAAAGCGTGATCAGGCGTTTCCTCAAAGAGCCTGTCACAACGGGGACACTCGGGTGAGTCCTCAATTCCGGATCTCTGCAGTATGGCATTAAGGGGTAGCGCATTCCGGGCCAATCGCCAGGTCAGAGAGAACTCTGAGTTGTTGATATGACTCGTTCCCGATATGACTCGTTCCATTCGGAGCGGATCTCCTCCTCTGTCCACCCGCACCGTTTGACTAACGGATCGTCAGCTGCCCCCCTCACTAATCCTCTATGGAGTTCTTTTCTAGAAAGCCGCGAAAGGTCACTGGACCGAGGAAGCTTTTTGAGCGCGGCTCGACACTCCCTGAAAAACTGCGATTCACCCCTCGGCCTACGATGGCTCTCAATCGAATGGTCGAGGATAAGGTCAGGGAAAGCACTATCGACCATGAGGTTCCACGCAGATTCCTCTGTCAATGTTCGACTCAGGAATCCAGTCTCTCGGCGTCTCGATGACACGTCAAGTCAGGCATCCCCAAGCCTCCCTCACACGGACGTTGAATACAGACCTGGCTGCAAACCCAATGCCTCTTCCTGTCCTAGAGAAGTGAGGACAGAAGGCGATGGAGCACCTTGAGGCGGTTCACAGGCAGAGGAAGCACAGCCAATCGGTAAAGTATGAGAGGGAAGACGTAAGTGGCGCACGCCTTTGCTCTACCTTTTAAGGAGAGTTTCCTTCGAAGCCAAGTGTTAACCAGCGCTTCGACCTTTGACTGTACCTCCGACCAATTCCTATCGAGCTGGAGGTCTGGTCCGAACCACACACCAAGGATTCGAACCGGGCCAACTGTCCAGCAGAACGGAGCTGGAAGCATTGTGTTACCGCTCCAGGCACCCAACCGCAGGCCAGTTGACTTGCTACAGTTGATTTTGGCCCCTGTGATCGTTTTGTAATGTGTAAGCGCCTGTGTCACCCTCTCAATGTCTTGGAAGCACGACACATAGACGGTGATGTCATTGGCGAACGCGGAGACCCTGGCTCGCGCTCCACCAGGCACAGCGATTCCGCATAGGACCAGACCTGCCTCCCCACTCCTTAGCTTGCGAAGTAGTGGCTCCAGTGCAAGGATGTAGAGCAGGGGCGACAGCGGACAATCCTGGCGTACCGACCGAGAGACAGCGAAAGACTTCGAACGCCTTCCGTTTACCTGTACTACTGCCGTCTGCGATACTACACTTTGATCTTAGCCAAAAGGCCAAGAGCTGTGGTAAGAGTAGACAGGATTCTTATTAGTCACCAGGTAATGCCGGCTGCTTCTGCTGGTAACTTAATAGTTTCACCTTTTTTCTTTTTTTTTTCTTTCTATTTTTCTTTCTTTTTTCTTTCTTTTTTCTTTCTTTTTTCTTTCTTTTTTCTTTTATAAAATGTTATCAGCAGCATCTTATCGCATGCTGCCTTTAAACGCTGTTTCTTTTCTTTACAGGTATCCGTGTTTATTACAGTATTTCAACTTGGTATTTATCTACCTCTCACAGCGGTAAGATGTGACACAAAGTCGGGAAAGATGGATTGAAACGCCAGCGCCCAAGAAGAAGGGCACTTTGACCGTCAATAAATGCCTGAGCAGCCCCGTCGGCATTCCCCGATAGGTGCGCCTCAGGCGATTAGCAATAAACTGACCTCTTCTCAAAGGGCGAGAAGGCAAAGCCTGGGAGAGTGGACCGCCTAGAACTGCACAGGACAGTACCTCAGACCGGCGAAATCAAGACCCGAAGGCCAAGACGGTACCGGTCTCCAGAGTGAGCATCCATCGGAACAGATACTACACTCTGATCTTAACCAAAAGGCCACTTTTCGTATTCGTCTTTAATGAAATGCATTTCTCAAAAGTTAATAAGGTGCTTCTATAGGAGAGGACCCATATCGACCCGAATGTTTCCGATTGCGATTTACGGAACAAGAAGGAAATGACCGAAGCAGTTTACGATTTAAAAGCCGCCAAAAAATGTTCAAAGTCAGTCGACACTAAAGCAAAACCAGGTTAGGTTAGAGTTAAGTTAAAGTTACGGTTAGGTTAGGATTAGGTTATGGTTAAAGTTAGGTTATTATTTACAAATACTTCAATGGATTGTGCTCCTATGAACTGGCTACTCTGCTGCCCTCTCGACGTAAATACACTAGACCAACTCGACAATCAGTTAAATCCCATCCATTCACTGTGGAGGTCCCAAGATGCCGAAGAGCCTTCTACTCCAATAGCTTCTTTCCTCGTGCTGCCGTCCTTTGGAACTCCATCCCTGCTCCCTATTTCCACGACAGTACCGACATGCAGAGGTTTAAAACTAATGTAAACAGACATCTTGCTACACTGCTCAAACTTAGGATGACACCCAAAACCTACACCCTAATTCTCAGTAACCCCTTGCGTCTACAGTGGCAGCCTGCCTTGCTTGGGGTAAAATATGTTAAAATAAATAAATAAATAAAAGATTGGAGTGAGACAATTTTTTAGCCCCTTCCCCTCAAGATAAAATTGAAAAAAAAAAAACTTCTTAAAAACAATAAAATAAATAAGTTAATTCACTTAATGATCGAAGAAAATTATTAAACCCATTCTTAATACTGAGGAGGTGACGGGATAATTAACCCTAATCTTAAGTCAGAAAAAATTGTTTGATTTAATCTCTGTACTAATTGACTGTTCAGAGACAGCTCGGCCATTTCCGGTCTGTTCCGTAAATTGCAATCAGAAAGATTTGGGTCGATATAGTTCCTCTTCTAAATATTTAAACAATGTAGTCGTTGCCTCAACATTTTAAACACTGTATGACTTTGCGAATAGAATCACGCTGTATTATCTACTCTGTTTTTGGTCAAAAGAAGAGACATCCTTCTTGACTGAGGTACTTTTTATTTTTGACCCAATTCAATTTTGAGGGAGCTGGATTTTACCCTCACAACTTAAAACAGACCGTATGTCTAATTTCGCCACTGTAAATGGCAAGTAAATAGTTTTATATGCATTATTGAATCTTTTTTTAGTTATCTCCCTTAGATCAGCTTAGTGATTTGTTAATGTGAGTAGCTTCCCCTTTTTTAACATATTTTCTTTAATTTGAGTTACTTAATTATAAAATATTGCCAAGTCAAACAAATTGATTTGGTCTGGGCTCCTTCTTATTTTGGTACAACTTAATTCAAGCTTTATAATCTATTTTTTTTAAAGAAGGTTTCTTATTTATTTATTTATTTATTTATTTATTTATTGTGTGATGAAGACAATAATAGTTATCTCCCCTTGATTGCCTTTATATCAAATTACAATGATTGGACCTATTTTGTAGCTAAATTTTACAGATGAGTCAAGCTCAAACGATTTGTTCTTATTTTAAGTTGTTTATTTCAATCGTATAGGATTTTTAAATGTTAGGAATTTTACGAGGCTTTTTTTAAATTTTTACTTTTGTTTATAAATTCCTTACAACATTTGTATTCGTTTAAAACTCTTTTTTGACAGAGTACAAAATCGACTTCGCAATCAAGTGAAGGGTGATCTCTTCTCTTCCCTACACCCCTTTTCTCACAGAGAAGAGACATTGCTACTCTGTCCATATTTTCATGGAAGGTGCATGACAGAGCTTCGATCTCTTCTCTCTCTTTCTCTCTCTCTCTCTCACTCTCTCCCCCTCTCCCTCCCTCTCTCTCTCTCTCTCTCTCTCTCTCTCTCTCTCTCTCTATATATATATATATATATATATATATATATATATTATACGTACATAAAAATAAACCATGGACATGTGTTTCTGGCTCATAGTCGTCATCAGCATGGCTAACTTAAACAAGGATCGAATTTTCGATATCGATGTTAATTGTTTGGCGTTTTACCTCCGGACTATGACGCCTTGCCTGGAAATATGTATGGTTTATATATATATATATATATATATATATATATATATATATATATATATATATATATATATATATATATATATATATATATATATATATATATAGATAGATAGATAGATAGATAGATAGATAGATAGATACACATTATTTATTTAAAAACTATATGTTACATATTTCAGAGACGTACTGCAGTTGCATCGAGCTGGGATGCCTTTTATCCTTTAAAAGACCGTTATAGTCCATTCCAACTATCAGCGACTCAGGAAATGAAAACGAAAGGAATGGAGGTAAAAGATCACCGTTAATCTGGTGTATTCGTTCAAGCTTCTGTTTTGGATAAAGTGCCGAGTGAAATAAGGGCAGACGATATATTTATATGGGTCTTGGTCGTAATTAAGTTTTATTTAAAATAATTTAATTATCGATAACGGATGCTGTATGTTTCACTGCTTCAATGGTGTATTTGTGTTTAGGAGTAATTGTGTGGTGTAGTTTATTTGTCGGGGAATGGGTTATACTTTGGGTGGGATCTATTTCTGTTATTAGGGTTTAAGCGTTATATTTATATTAATTTATTATTTTATTTTCATTTTATTTAAATTATTTATTTATTAATATATATTTTTATTATTATTATTTTATTATTATTATTTTTTTTTTATATTTTTTTTTTATATATTGGGTGGGTGGGGGGCTTATATATGATAATTTCCATCGTTTGGAAAATCCTGGATGACGCGCACCAGATGATGTCTGTTGCATTACCTTCTACAAGGAGAGAGATCTAACGCTTTGGATGTCACAATAAAATCAATGTATGTTTGTTATTTAGTGCAAATCAACAAATCATAAAAAGTACGATCAAACCTCACCGCATGTCTTTAATGCACAACAACAGCAGTCCTCCAAGACTGAGTATATTCCATCCAAGACCATATTCGGGGTCTCTCTTCGTCCCCAAATGGCTGCTTTCCTGCTCTGAAATGAAAGCTGGCACAACAACACGAAGAAAAGAACGAGATTCCGACTTTGGGGAAAGACCATTTTATTAGACTGAATACGTTGCCTCACTCTTTGCTAGCGGTGCGGTGCAGATTTTAGGAGTCTACTCTTTCTTCCTTCGTTTCTAGTCGATTCTTAAGTAATTTCTTATCACGTCTGATCGCGCCAAGTTTTCTAACAGAGTCACCGCTCTACACGCATATTCTATCCCGTGTGACGTCATTTTCTCTTGCAAGGATTTTCACAGGAGACAATAGTTCCCCCAAACTAGCTACTCTTCTAACCATTATTTCCTGTTTATGTACTAATTCTCTGGCGAATTTTAATCATAAAATAATTACTATTGAACGTACACTTACTATTTAATATATATATATATATATATATATATATATATATATATATATATATATATATATATATATATATATATATATACAAAGACATATTAAATTATTTATACCTATATACGTCGGTGTTCTCATCAGTATAAGAAGTGACAATTTCAGACGGGATCATCAGTTGTTTAACATGAAAAACTGTTTCCGGGATTTAAAAAAAACAGTATTTTATCTCATGGCTCCTCAGCAGTGTTGATCAGATACCACCTCAATTAAAAAACAAAAACAAAAAAAAAAGTTCCGTATATCAGATCTAGTTGTTTTGCTCCAGATTATATTTTCCTAACCCATTTTTGTTATCAAAAATATTCTCCTTATACGTAAATTTCAATTTATATATATATATATATATATATATATATATATATATATATATATATATATATATATATATATATATATATATATATATATATGCACTATTTACATACGCTATACATTTTATTTAATTGTCTAAATATTTTATTTTGATTTCCGCCTTGTTTAATCATTCTTATTAGTAAAGCAGCAACTGTGGGGTATAAAATCTATCTTAGAGTAACGCGAGCTATTCTAAGAAATTCTGCCCCCGTAAAAATATATCTAGGACATGTACTATTTTTGTGCGGCATGGAACGATACGAAAAGGAAAGGAATTTCTTTTTATCAAACATTTTATAGATAAATATTCCATCCTCAATTTTATATCTAAATAAAAAAAATGTAGCTTGTGTTTCTGTGTGTTCACAATTTAATTCTAACTCCTTTGGATGTATCAAATGTTTTGTATTTCAAAACTCCTCGTTATCATTAATACATACAAGGTCGTCAATAAATCGTCTGCAACTATGATAACTAGATATATCATTTAAATTAATGATGACATATGTATTCATGTCTATGTAAATAAAGATTAGCCCAAAAGGTGTAGGATCCAAACCTATTGGAAAACCTATAGTTTGTATTAGTACTTTATTTCCTATTTGAAAATAACTTTCTTTAATGAGGTGACTTATAAGTATTGTTAAACCAGTTTTGGAAACACTAGTCTTACCATTCTTAGTTTTACACTAAAAAGCCGTAGATTTTGAAAAGTCTGTTTTCACCTTTCCCTCCTGCAAAAGCTAAATGTATAAGATTATCTAATTCTTTATAAATTCCTTATGTGGTATTTTTGGATATTAAATACTAAAATCGTATGTTGAAATTGATTTACCCTTTTTACGAGAATTCATACGATCTAATTTTCCTTTTACTGGATCTGAATTATTAACCACCCAAAAATATTACTATAGAATTTCCTTTTTTTATGAAAATTATTTATTTGATTAATAATTAATTAAAAAAAACTTTAGATATAGTTTTACTTAAAGGTTTTGTGATGTACATCTTGGAAGCAACAATAAAATGTGATCCAACTGGTTTTTTGTGCATTTTCGGTATCCTATATATAATGGAAGTTTTTTTTTCTGGCAATTTCAGTCCTAATTTTTCAGAAATAATGGTGTTGTTTAGAATAATAATTTTGGGTTCACAATTACTTCATTTATAAGTATCTAAAACTTCGCCTATAATTCCTACTACTGACAATAAGCGATGTATATGGTATCTTTTACAGATAGCAGCTATATTATTTGCTGCCTTATCAATAGGAATCTATTTTTAAGTATTTGGAAATACATAATTATTTGTGAATTTCTAAGAAGATTCGTTCTTTTAGAATGTTTAAAATATTTTAAACGTTCAACCTTTTTATTTACGAATCTAAGTACATTATTCTGCTATGCGTCAAATGTAGAATGTAATAGTTCATGCTTATTTGCCATAGATATTATGAAATTATCTAATGTTTACTCTTTTTTTTACACATTTCGTATAGTTTAAATATTTAGGTTCTCTGTAAGGAGTTTTCTTAATTTTGAATGTTCAACTATCGCTAGATTACCGGTAATTATATGCCCTATGTCATTATTACATATAGGTGAAGACTTACATTAATATTCTGGAATATTTATTCTATCATAATCATTAATATTTATATTCTCTACTTTTTCTTTATAATTGAAAACCTTATTCCGTATGGTTTGTCCTATTTTATATATTACTATTGAATTCTGTTCGTCTATTTTAAGCTCATTGGGTAGTGATTGTATAGTTACTGGATTATTAAATATTTTAGGCTTATTTAAACCCTTTATTTTCATACAAAACTACACAAACATTTCTAGGTTAATTTTTAATACCCTCAACAGGTGGCTTGTATAATTTTGTGTCGATTATATCCATTGTATACTCAGACAATTGAGTAAGTTCTTATTTCCTATACGTCACATCCGGTTGTAATAATATTTTGGATGCTATGTCCTTCAATACCTTCTTTTCCGTTTGATTAAGAAGTTTTCTAATGTAATTGAAAGGCGATTGAATGAATCATTCGAATACATCCGCGAAGAATGGAACATAAAAGCTACAGATCTTACATACGATAATTTAACAAAAAAAACTCGATGAGTCTTCGGAAAATCGGAAATATTCGAAAAAGACTTATTAAGTAGAAGTATTCCGTGTTGTTCAATTACGTTTGTCTTAATGAAAATATGCTGCCTAAATACACACAATATACACATACACACAATATATATATATATATATATATATATATATATATATATATATATATATATATATATATATATATCATATATATATATATATATATATAAATATATATATATATGACAAATCGATACTTGATTCTGCCTAACCAGTCTTTTACGTAAATTTTCAATCTGTTTTCTTCCAATCGTTTGCATCAATTACCTATTCTATCTGCATGATAATTCTTTCAATAGCAGGATTCACCGTTTACCTCTATTGAGATTCTCCGTTTCATACAAATGTTAAATTCAAAATGGCGTCTGCAACCGCTGGGTACGCACTTATTTACTTCTTTCACTTGATTTGTATTACTACGATGTTGTAGGAATTAAATTAAAACACGTATTATATACATTATAAGTTTTCCACATTTATTTTTTCTTTTAATTTTTGACCGCTTAGATTTCGAAGATCATTTCATTAAATTCTCATGTGACTTTTAACCCACATTTAATACGTTTTCTTGTTTACCGTGTTGACAAAAATATTACAGAAATCTGTACTTCTCTGCTTACCTCATTCATTCATTATATATTTCCAGATTGCCTTCATCTGAAATACATACACAAAAAAGTAATCCCTTAACAAGAACAAATACAGCATTACATTGACTGTTCGAGTCTTTATCTTCTTCGTTTACAAGATTACCATTTGGCTGGTGGCGAGACACATCGGTACTATTTAATTGTTATTTAATTTTGTATATATAAATAATAATACTGTTTTATAATTATTGTTATTTTAGATTTAGATTTTTTATATACTTGCAGGTACTTTGGTAATTTCATGTGACGTAAACAATTTATTTTTTCTTCAATTCGATTAATTGGACTTTCGCAGCAAATACACCAGTGTAGTGTTTTCATTCGTCCCCTATTAAATTGTGATACGTTCATAAATCTATTTCTAAACCATCGTAATTACGTCGAATATAATTGACTTAAATTCATCAAATGCTTTATCTATGTTTTTCTTTTAAAAACTATACGACAAAATAGGATTCGTTTAAGATAAAGAAAAAAGTATATAAATAACAGCCCGGCGTATTCACCTTCATTTATAAGTAAATACAACGTTTGTTGTCATAATTTCAGGGAATAGTTTAGTGGAATTTATAATTACACAGTGAAGTTTTATTCTTGTTTTTTTTTCTGTGTTTCTTGACATAATATTATCATCAGTATTGTTCGGATCGAGGGTCGTGTTCCCCCGATTATAAACGTGTTCAGTAAATCAAGCAATTGTTGCATGCAAAGACAGAGTAATAATTAATAAACAAAATGAGGTAGTTCAAATAACGTTTATTGAACGTGTGTGTACGTGGAATGATGAAGTGTGTGATGTATGCATGTGTGTCGATGGAAAAACAGTTCTTGAAAAGGTATAAGAAGAAATGAATCCGGCGTAGGAAAAGTCTTTGAAAGCCGTACACAAAGAAAATGAGTTGAGAACTCTTACCGTTGTTTGACCACGTGCTGACGGAAGAAACGTGTGTTGGTAGTTGTTTTGCCGAGGCTAGTTAAAAAGGAAAAGAGAAAAGCGTGAGACGAAACGCTAGTGTATTAGCGTCGTTCTGCCGAGGCCAATTGACCAGAAGAGAAGAGTGAAATGGAACGCTAGTGTCAGCGTCGTTCTGTCGAGGCCAATTGAGTAGACAAGAGAGAGAATTTCCGTTTGCATCTAGTTTTATAGTCCGAAGGGCAGATAACTCTGGTGTCGCTTTACAGCGCCACCTGTCGGTGAAAAAGCGACACCTAACGGCCAACCGGTGTAGTTATGTTTTGAAAGGAGGAGGTAACTGCTACAGTATCAATGTGATTAACACACGCTGATATAAATGTGAAAGAAATTATGAAAACTTGAAAAATCAATGCATTCAATATGAATATGATTTATGTATCAAGGAAAAAGTTGAATCTATATAATAATACGCTAAGGCAATGCCATGTTCGTACTACATGATCACCCCCACCGGTTTTTTTTTAAAGATGGGATCGCCCTCTCCTCCTTTTCAAAAGATAGAGTTGTTGTGCCGACACCCGTTTTATGATTCGGCACACCAAACAAACCGGGTGTTTAATCATTGAACATCTTAGCACTTGCCATGGCATTACTAATAAAACCATATGTTAAATCCTTGAGTGTCATAAGACGTGTGACAGAAATCAACACAATTTCTTTCTTTCCGCGCACATCGTCACTCTATCCAACCAATCAGATTTCAGCAGCAGCAGTCGGCCATACACTATATATATAGGAAGTGTCTCTTTGCTGGCTTTATACAATTCTCATTAACAACATAATCAGTATTGAAAATGCATAATTTTTTAAAGCAAATATTAGATATGTTTTACATTTCCTCCCTTTTTACATATATTTTATTGATTTTATGTTCTTGTTAATGTAAGTTGATTTTATAAGTAAGACTGTGTATCATGAAGAAATAAGCATTTTCTTTATCTCATGTGGAAACAAATTGTATATGTAACAAACATAAATTTTGTAAAACTTATCAAAATGATTTTTCCGAACATTATTTTGTTCATAAAATATTTGATTTTGTAAAATGTTGAATTTACTTTCATTATATTTTCTGTAATCAAACTGTTAATATAAACAAATTGACTCATCAAAAATGTGTTTAAATCATGGTGAATAAAGTGATTTTTGTGAATTTAGTTCTTTTATATTTTTGTAATTTTTATATTTGATTTTATGGAAATAAATCAATTATTGTAAGCTGCTTCCTAATAATATGTAGAGTTGCTAATTACTGGACATTACTAAGAAATTTCTTACTAAAACTTTTCTCGGTAATAATTATTTAATAGTAATTTTGATTTTCACATGTTCGCCACCAGTCGTGGACCCCAGTCGCATGTTTGCCAGGCCTGTATCACTGATCGCCTTGATCCAAACAGATTTCAGTGTGTACTTTGTATTTAATAAGATATTTAATTAAAAGAAACGTTGAACAAAACTGACTTTATTTCATATATAAAATTAATTAATAAATTGATAATAAAATAATAAAAGTGATCAGCTTATAAATCTTAGTACTTACCTACAAATAATGCAATTACAAATAATGCAATTACAAATAATGCAATTACAAATAATGCAATTACAAATAATGCCATTACAAATAATGCAATTACAAATAATGCAATTACAAATAATGCCATTACAAATAATGCAATTACAAATAATGCAATTACAAATAATGCAAAGAGTTGGAGGTAGATAAAAAAAAAGCTTGATGTGATCGGAGAAAAGTGGGCGTGGTTTTGAAATCTGTATGACAATTTTTGTCTAAATCAACTGAAAAATCGAAGTTAACAGAAATTATGGTAAAAATTGGATTAACATTAACTCTAGAGAAATCCTAAAAATATAAAGCCGCTTAGCACTCTTTCAAAACAACAACTTATTATTGAAAAAAAAAGAACACACACTATATTTGCTGTTTTTGAAAGGATGGAGAAAAAAACTATGTGTAATTTTATTTAATTATCGACCATAATGCATCAGTAAGAAATGGCGTTTCGGTAAAAGTATACACAAGACACGTCGACCAGGTTGAAAATGGTGAAATATTTTGTAATAATGCCGAACGGCATTTTTTCAAGCTTCTCCTAAAATTAATGTTAATCAGAAATTGTTTTTTTTTTTAATATATAATAACTAATGCCAAAAGCCGGTCAAGGATCAAAGTTAATGAGATTGTCAGTTGGATGTTGAACATTTTATGAGAGGATTGAAAACGATGAATAAAATGGACATTTGATTACTTAAGAGGACGGCTCGACAAGTATTTGTTGACATTTCCATGGGATTGCTTCTCCACAGACTACAACATTGTCGTATTTAAATACGACAATGTTGTAGTCTGCAGAAGAGGCAATCCCATGAAAATGTTCCACTTATGGGAAGTTCTTGGAAACAAACTTTGTTCATGAAAATTCCGTTTGGTTTTAGTACACAGATGAAGAAAAGAAAGTTCTTTGCAGTGTTGGTAGAAGACGAATTCTTGCCCCGAATATTTTACAGGAAGGAACTAGAATTTGGAGCCCAGTCGTCGTGTAATCGCAGACGATCGCTTCAAACTCTATCTTGTATAATACTCAATACTATTACACATAAATATCAATCGGATAAGCAATAACAAAAATATTAAGAAAGAAATTATATTTAAAAAATTCTTTATTGATTTTTAAATTACAGCAAATCGAGTTCATGTCTCCAATACCAGAAGTTAACCACAAAACACGCCACCTGGCGGTTGAATGCACAAGTACCACCAATTGCCGTATTCAATCAAGGGAGACCACCACGATGGGTTTAGGACTGCCCCATCATAAATAGCTTTTTTTTCTGAAATTGAAAGATCCTGAAGAGATTTCACTGTTTGTCACGCCAAGAATGAACCTTTTCTTCGGTCATTTTTTTTTTTTTTTGTAAAAGTAGCGTGAATGGTTTTTAAAGCGTTTTCGATTCATTATATATTCATGTAATTCGTAGGATTTTTTTTTATTTGAAGAGAAATGTTTGAATGATATTTTTTAGAAGAATGGCAAAATGTTCACAACATATAGAATGTATTAATGAGCGTTGTGTGTGTTTCTTTATTGAATAGTTTGGCTAATTTATTCTTTCTACGATAATTTTGGAGGAGAATAGCGATGAAGATATTTTAATGGGAAATAAGTGAGCCATACGCTTTAAAAATGGTCCTATTAGACAAATACAACAACAACAACAACGATGATAATAATAATAATAATAATAATAATAATAATAATAATAATAATAATAATAATAATAATAATAAATTTTAATTATTACTAACCCTATCTTTGACTGAATAGAGAGCGATTTTATTTCCGTATACAATAAAATATTATTTATGAGGGTATTTATTTTAAAACATAATCTCTATCTTTCTCTTTCTCTCTCTACCCCCACTCTCTCTCTCTCTCTCTCTCTCTCTCTCTCTCTCTCTCTCTCACACACACACACACACATATATATATATATGTATATATATATATATGTATATATATATATGTATATATATATGTATATATATATATATATATATGTATATATATATATATGTATATATATATATATATATATATATATATATATATATATATATATATATATATATATATATATATATATATTATATATAATTAACTGAATCAAACAAATCATTCTGACGACAGAGTCATCAATAAGTGAAAAATGTCACTCGAGGAGCGCTGGGTATCACCAAAGATAATTGGTGTCCCGTTGACTTACCCGGCAACTCCGAGTTTCATGCTGAAGCACTCATAAGACATCAGTATATATATATATATATATATATATAAATTATGTGCGTGTGTGTGTGAATATTAGAGAGAGAGAGAGAGAGAGAGAGAGAGAGAGAGAGAGAGAGAGAGAGAGAGAGAGAGAGAGAGAAAGCCCATATCATTTTTAGATTCTGTCGTCGTTAGAACGAATCAACTCAAATCACCCTGCCAAATCAAACGAAATGACATAGTGGTTAAATGTTGCGGTTTCGATTCCTCTACGGGACTCATTTCTTTCTGGCCAAACGATATGACTTAGTTTGTTCTAAATTTAAATGTTTTCCCCAATAAAGAGTGTTTATTTGTAACTATTTGTTTAATTTCATATTTTCATTATTAAAAAAAATTACATCTGCTTATATATATATATATATACATACATGCACACACATACGTGTATATATATTTTTCTTTTAACTATTGTCCCTAACGTTAATAATAATATTTCTACTACATGTCAGCCAGTGTGTTTCCAGGACTTCTTCAAGTGTGCCATTTATTTCTGTAGTGTGACGTTTTTTTTTGCATATGATTCCTGCTGAGTATTTGTTTACATTGTACGATAAACTGATGATTTCACCGTTTATTTTAAACTGTTTATTAAAAAAACGACACCAAATGATAGATAAAACTATATAGTAAAAAAAATGTACATGCAGCGATTTATAAAAATGTCCGTGTCAAGTTCCATCCTTCAAGCTATGCATACGTGTTTGTTGATTAACAAATAAACGCTGAAATCATCGATTTATCGAATTTCAGTACGTAATAAACATTAATAAATGATTCAAAACAATCGTATTTAAATACTAAAAAAAAATGACATACATAAATGAACAATGCACCTAAAGAAGGCCGGAGAACACATTGGCCGAAACATAGTAGACATATAAATATCAGCGTTGATGAGAAGGAGGGTCGGACTAAAATCAATGTAACTTAATTTTACTTAATGACGTCAAAATCTCGTTCTATATTCTCGCCAATTACGCGAGATTTGACCGTGATGGCGGGCAGTCATCTTTGTTTAATAGCTTTCCTCCAGTAAATTCGTGATGTATTCCCGCATTTCAGTCGGGTTAGTTGATGTGGTGAAACGCATCACAGGTTTTCCGTGGCGATTGATGAGGAACTTCTCGAAGTTCCAACGAATGTCGTGACTGCTCATTGGTTTGTACATTAGCCGATCACGGGGTTCGAACTCGTGCTTCGGGCTCGGACAGTAAAACTGCAATGGAAGCAGAAAACATGAAATAAGTAAACGTTATGCCGATAAACACATTAGAACAAGAACGGGGATTCTTAGGATGCGTTCATTCAATCTGCGCGTTTATTGCTATTTTAAACTAGAGCATGACAGACCGATAGAGTGTACACCCTCCGTCATAGATGACAAAAAAATTATGCTTTGCCAGTGTTCGCACTAATATTCATATTCATATAAAATAACATCGCAGTCGATGAAATCGGACTATGTTGTTGAGTAGCATCATGGCTATCCCTCTGGAAATTGTCTCTCGGCGCGATTATCTCTACTAGGTGTTGCCCCCCCCCTACTGCCTGGTCCAGTCTGCACGTTTCCATTGCTTTCTCCATAAAGTTTACAATTTGTCAGATATTTTATACATCTGTAAGCATTCAATTATCCATGCATGGATTAGGGTTGTGTAGTAGGCTTTTTCGTAGTCAATCCATTCTATGGTCATGTTTTTTATTTGTTGCTTTTTACTTCGTTCAGAATCTTTTGGCCGATGTGTAGTTAGCCATGTGTCCCTGTTGTTTCTTAAGGAAGTTGGAGATCTGTTCACTCAGATGTACCCTTAACACTTCCTACATGGTTGGTTGGTAGAAAGGTTATCGGTCTGCAGTTGCTTGAGATAGTGCCCTTATAACTGTATTTTTGAATTAGTATTGTTCCTCTTTCGACACTAGTATGTCTGTTTTGTGGATACATTTTATTGATTTTCCAAATTAGATTTGAAACAGACATCAATACATTCGTCGTCTTGGGTGTTGTATGCTTGATGAATTAAACAAATTAACATTATTTTGTAAGTGTTATACAATTATGATGCAAAAATTTCTGTAAAATTAACTTTGAATAATTCAATAACTTAAAATCTAACAAAATGTATACACGAAACGTACATACTAGTGTCGGAGAAGAACAATATTAATTCAAAAAGACAGTGATATCCCAAGCAACTGCAGACCGATAAGCACGTAAACAAATTTAAGGATACAACTGAGCGAACTGATCTCCAACGTCCTTAATGACCATAGACTACTCATCGAGGAGGTAAAAGGGCGCCGGAAAGTAACAACAGGGAGACATGGGCAGCTATAAATCGGCCAAACTGTTCTAGACGAAGTAAAAAGAAACAAATAAAAGAATGGAATGGATTGACCACGAGAAAGTCTACTATACAGTCCCCTATGCATGAATAACTAAATTCTTAAAGATTTATAAGATATCTGACAAAATTATCGACTTTATGGAGAAAGCAATGGAAACATGGAGACTGGAACTGACAAAAGGAAGACAACACTTCGTAGATATAATCGCGCCGAGAGACATTTTTCAGGGAGATTATCTATCACCAGTATATTTTTTAACAATGATGCAACTCAACAACATAGTAAGGAGGTGCAATACCGGATATGAATTCGCCGAAGACACAAAAGAAAAATAAACCATATCATGTATATGGACGACCTGAAAATATTTGAAAACAAAAAACAAAAAAAAGAAAATCTAAGAGATGAAAAGAATACGAAAACTCGAAATCATAGAATTGCTCAACCAAGAGGCTGTGAGGGCACTTCATAAACACGATAGCTACAAATATCTGGGAGTTATGGAGACAGACACGATCATATCAACAGAAATTAAAGAGAAAATACAAGAAAACTCATTAAAACCAAATTATATAGTAGAAAGATAAAAGGAATAAATACTTTGGCAGTATTCCTAGTAAGATAGCCTGGACCTTTCATAGACTGGACAAAAGAAGATCTCAAGCACCTGAACCAAAGAACAAAGAAACTAATGACCATGCACCACACCCGAAGGATAATACTGGCCGATTCTATGTAAAAAGGGGAGAAAGGAGAAATCGACTTGTAAGTATAGAAGTTTGCATGAAGTAAAAGAACTAGAAAAATCCCTAACCCAAAGTATAGAAAAGCTGATTACCACTGCAAACGGCATTACCAAAATGAACAATACAAAGAATACAAAGAATACAAAGACGAAAAAACAAAATGAGAAAAGAAGGAGCTACATGGACGATTTAGAAAACTGACCAAAGAAATAGCGCAGGAAAACACATTGACATGACTATGAAAAGGACACTTGAACGGAGAAATGCAATCACTACTAACAGCCGCACAAAATAACACGATCAGAACGATAAGATAAACAAAACCCAGAAAAATCACATAATAAGTGAATACACCAAGATAACCCAACAGGAATAAAAAACAAAACAAAAAATAAACAGACACGACCGCGTCTGCACTTTAAACATTCAGACAAATAATACAGACACAAACTGGAAAATGAAAGTCATCTCATGAAACATGGAAGTACAAACGGGCCACTGCCATCCAAGCAAGGAGATCGGACGTGATAATAGTCAACTAAAAACCCTGCCAAACTGTAGATTTTGCTGCCCCAGCAGTTAACAGGGTGAACATTAAGGAGGCTTATTTCCGCTTAATTCCGGATAGGGCAACGGTAGTCATCGATAAATCAATAGTAAATTGGTGTTGCAATAACGCAAAAGGATTTGCAAAATTTATTAAAAGAGGCGGAGAGTGGGTTGGGTATATGGGGAGATTCGTTGTCATTCAAACTCTAGTGAACATTACTTGTTATTACCAGTGAGCAATCACTGATAAAGACCCGTGAAGAAAATAACTAATGGGATTAACAACAGCAACAGCAACAACAACAACAACAGCAACAGCAACAGCAACAATAATAATAATAATAATAATAATAATAATAATAATAATAATAATAATAATAATAATAATAATAAACCTAGTAAAAGGGATAAACACATGGGCTGTATCACTAATAAGATACTCTGGACCATTCATGGGCTGGACCAAAGAAGAACTCAGGCACCTTGACCAGAGGACTAGAAAACTAATGACTATGCATTTCACCCAAAAGACGATACGGACAGACTCTACATGAAAAGAAATGAAGGAGGTAGAGGACTGGTAAGTATAGAAGACTGTGTGGAAGACACCAAAAAAGAGCTGGAGAAATATGTAACCCAGAACACGGAAAGACTGATCACCACAGCAAGAGACACCAGCCCAACAAACAACTCCGGAAGCACTGAAACCAGAAACAAAAAGACAAGAAAGGAAAAGTGGGAAGAAAAACAACTACATGGACGCTTTATAAGACTCACAAGCGATGAAACCAATGAAAATAGCTGGGCATGGCTAAGAAAAGGACACTTGAACAGAGAAACGGAATCTCTGCTGACGGCCTCACAGAACAATGCGATTAGGACAAACTTTATTAAAGCAAAGATAGATAAAACCCAGGAAAACAGCAAATGCCGATTATGTGGACAAAGAGACGAAACGATAAATCATATAATAAGTGAATGCAGCAAGCTAGCCCAAAAAGAATACAAGAACAGACATGACAGCGTGGGGAAAGAAGTACACCGGGAAATGTGCAAACAACTGAATTTCGAATATGCAAAAAAACGGTACAGACACAAACCAGAAACTGTACTAGAAAACGAAAGACACAAAATCATATGGGATATGAATGTACAAACAGACAAACCCATAACAGCAAGGAGACCGGATATGATAATAATCAGCAAGAAAGAAAAATCCTGCAAAATCGTAGACTTTGCCGTTCCAGCGGGCCACAGAGTGAAGATCAAAGAGACGGAAAAAAGAAGCAAATATACTGAACTTGCCAGAGAACTGAAAGGAATATGGAACATGAAGAAAGTCAGTATAACACCAATAATCATAGGAGCACTAGGAACAGTCCCCAAAAACATGGAGAAAAGACTAGGAGAAATAGGAATCAAAGGGATAACTGAGACCATACAAAGGACAGTAATGATCAAAACAGCTACAATCCTGAGAAATGTCCTCGAATGTGGAAACCAACCCACATAAGCAACGAATGGAGAACAAACACATGGAAGCACAAGAAAACAGAACCGGGGAAAATACAACCGCACGAGAGAGGCGCAAGCATAGGCTGACACCACGAAAATTATGGACAGAGGGTCGAGGAGGGAAAGCGCAAACCAGACCTCCACTGGAAGAGCGCGGACAGATCTGGGACCTTGAGGAGGCTTGTTGCCACTCGAGCCCCAGAGGGGACCAATGGCTCTTATCAGCGGGAAATCGATGGTAGGTGGCTGTTGCGATACCGCAAGGTCATCAGCGGTGATGAACGAAAAGAAGTGGAGCATACTGGAAGTCTGAGGAGACTTGTTGTCACTCAGACTCCAGGGAATACCACAGGTTGTTGGCAGTGGGCGATCACTGACGATGACCGGTGTGATAACTCCTAGTGAGTAAAAAAAAAAAAAAAAAAAAAAAAAAAAAAAAAAATAATAATAATAATAATAATAATAATAATAATAATAATAATAACAACAACAACAACAACAACAACAACAACAACAACAACAACAACAGCAGCAGCAGCAGCAGCAGCAGCAGCAGCAGCAGCAGCAGCAACAACAACAACAACAACAACAACAACAACAACAACAACAACAACAACAACTGGAAACTGGAAACTGGAAACTGGAAACTGCCTGGTGACAACGTGAAGAATTTGCAGAAGACATACACGAAACGGATATACCAGAGTGGATGACTTCCAGGTAACGATATTAATTCAAGAAGATTGTGAGAAGGGAATAGCAACCAGCAACTACAGATCGATAACCTGCCTACCAACCACGTGGAAATCGCAACAGCTGAATTTTACGAACAAGTTTAACACTTCCTTAATAACTGTGGCCTATTCCACAAAGAAGAGAAAAGGTTCTGGAAAGCGACAAGACAGGGAAATGACCTATTATACATCGACGAAAGAATATTAAAATAGAAAAAAAAAAGAACATAACAATTACATAGATTCTCTCAATCATAGGGAAACTGAATGTTTGAAAATGTACAAAATGTCAAATAAAATTATCAACTTTATGGAGAAATCAATAGAAACATGGCGACTAGTACTGACCGAGATAAAAATACAGAGAGGCATTTTCCAGGGAGACTTTCTATCTCCACCATGTTTTGTCATGCCCATGATGCTACTCAACAACATATGAAGAAGGTTCAATGCCGGAAACAAATTTACAAACAGAACATCTTCGTCTATATGGATGCTTTTAAACTACTTTCAAACAGACAAAAGGAAAGTAGAAACACTAATAAAAACAAACAGAACTTTGGAATGGAAAAGTGTGCACTGCTTGAGATGAATAAGGGAAAAAACGAAACAGCAAATCAAAAGACGATGAAAGCAACTTGCGAACACGATAAATATGAATATATTGGTGTTCTGGAAGAGGACGCTATCAAATCGACAGAGATGAAAGAGAAGATTACAAAAGAATAACTAAAAAGAGTAACAAATCTAATAAAAAGAACAAATACTTGGACAGTATCCCTTGTAAAATACCCTGGACCTTAAATAGGTTTGCTAATAGAAGAACTCAGGTACCTGTACGAAAGAACCACGAAATTAGTGACCATGCACAATACACTGCACCGAAAGAATGATACTGACAGACTATGTAAAAAGGAAAGAAAGGGGAAGAAAACTGGTGAGTATAGGAAACAGCGTGGATGATGCGATGAAAGAACTAGAAAAATATATAATGCAAGATACAGAAAAGCTGATTACTGCCGCCAATATAAACAGTACGAAGAGTAGAGAAAATGAAAAAAAGGCAAGAAAAGCAAAATAAAAAGAGGAGTAGTTACATGGACGATTTATAAGACTAACAAAAAAAAAGTCCACAAAAAGGACACCTGAACAGAGAAACAAAATCAGTACTGACAGCCACACAAAATAACGCGATCAGAACGAATTATGTAAAAGCCAGATAGGCAAAACCCGGGAAAACCTTAAATATATAATCTGTGGACGAAAAGACGAAACAGTGAGCGACATCATAAATGAATGTTCAAAACGAATACAAACACAGACATGACTGGGTTGAGAAGCTGGTTCATTAGGAACTATACAAACGAATGCACTTTGACATCTAGAAAAATGATACACGCATAAACCGGGGACAGCATTGGAAAATGAAAGACATAAAATCATATGGGGCATACAAATACATTCAGGCGTGATAATAGTCAATAATTAACAATTGATGAAATGACCGGAATTTTTTTTAAAGATAAAACCCAATTTTGCTTTTATAAAGTATTGTATATTTTTGTTGGAAAATATCGCAATTTATAACTTCTCTGGAATTAAATATTAGTACAGTGAAAACCTCTAATATCAATTGAGCTCTATACTTGAGTTTGACTACATAACATATATATATATATATATATATATATATATATATATATATATATATATATATATATATATATATATATATATATATATATATATATATATAGTGTCTTACCTTTAGGTATGTGTATAAAGGATGTTCATTATCACCGTTCACCTCTAGTTTTTTGAATAAAGGAAACAAAGGTTGGAAGTTGTTTCCAGGTCGAACATATTTCAAGCAGTTCATAATCTCGGTGCCATTTGAGCCTGGTTCTTGCTGAAAAGAAAGAAAATTAATATTCATTACTGTGTTTATATCATTTTTATGTCTAGAATAAAATGTATGTTATATTAATAGTGTAAATGTTTCTTGCAATGTTTTTTAAGAGTTGATGCGCAACGAGGTATAAAGGACATAACGATAATAACGATTAAAAAGGATTTAAAAAAAAATATTCACGTGGACATAGTGTTTTACCAACTTCAGCTGTTTTGAGAGAAAATGAAATGACCTATGCACGACCTAAAAGAAAATGAAATGACCTATGCACGACCTAAAAGAAAATGAAATGACCTATGCACGACCTAAAAGAAAATGAAATGACCTATGCACGACCTAAAAGAAAATGAAATGACCTATGCACGACCTAAAAGAAAATGAAATGACCTATGCACGACCTAAAAGAAAATGAAATGACCTATGCACGACCTAAAAGAAAATGAAATGACCTATGCACGACCTAAAAGAAAATGAAATGACCTATGCACGACCTAAAAGAAAATGAAATGACCTATGCACGACCTAAAAGAAAATGAAATGCCCTATGCACGACCTAAAAGAAAATGAAATGACCTATGCACGACCTAAAAGAAAGTGAAATGACCTATGCACGACCTAAAAGAAAATGAAATGACCTATGCACGACCTAAAAGAAAATGAAATGACCTATGCACGACCTAAAAGAAAATGAAATGACCTATGCACGACCTAAAAGAAAATGAAATGACCTATGCACGACCTAAAAGAAAATGAAATGACCTATGCACGACCTAAAAGAAAATGAAATGACCTATGCACGACCTAAAAGAATGAAAGATCAAGAGGAACAGTGTAAAGAAGGAAACACGTGATCGTTTGCCGCTCACGCCAATTGAAACAAACATGCGTTATCTATATATTCGACCAAGACATGTCAACGTACTCAATTTTTACGCCAAGACTTGACTTGACTTGACTTGACTTGGTCCCTTAACCCCCTCCTGGGTCGTAGGGGCGCTGCACCAATGAACTCCACACCAGCTGTCTCCACTTCTGACGGTCATGGGCAATGGACTGGGTTGTAGCGAAGTTGTAGCCCGTCCACTCTTTGATGTTGTCCGTCCATCTTTTGTGTTGTCTACCTCTCCTTCTCTTGCCTTGCACTGCTCCCTGCAGGATGGTTTTGGAGAGACCACTGCCCCTTGTCACGTGACCATACCATCCAAGCTTTCTTTTTCTTACAGTTGTCAGCAAATCTTCGTAGTTGTTCAGATTTGCGTTGATGAGCGCGTGAACTTCTTTGTTTGTGACACGGTCTGAGTACGAGATGCCAAGCACTCTTCTGTAGCATCTCATTTCTACCGTTTGGATTTTTCTTTGGAGCTCGGCTGTCAAGGTCCATGACTCGCATGCATACAAAAAGATGGATAATACTAGTGTATGCAGCAGCTTCAGTTTGCAACGGAGACTAATGTTTCCGTCTTTCCAGATTGATTTCAGTTTTGCAAGTGCTGCTGCCGTTTGTGCTGCTCTTGCCAGGATTTCAGTCTTGGATCCTTTGTTGCTGAGTATAGCGCCAAGGTATTTGAACTGGTTTACGGTTTCCAGTTCTTGGCCGTTGGCTGTTATCGTTGTTGATAATGGTTGTCCACTATTCGTCATCAGCTTCGTTTTTTCAGCATTGATCTCCATTCCGTACCTCGTAGATGTTCTGTCGAGGCGGCTCACTAGATTAGAAAGTTCTGTTTGATTTCCGGCAAGTCCATCACTGTCATCGGCGAATCTGAGGTTTGTGATGGTTCGTCCACCAATGCTGACTGTGCCCACGTGATCATCCAGGGCATCTGACATGATTCGTTCAAGGAGGATGTTGAAGAGTGTTGGCGACGTCTACGCCAAGACGCAACAACAAAACAAATATTACGCGTATTAATTCCCTTATCATATAATTAACCCTTTTCTCTTTGGTTGTGTGTGTTTGTCTGTTTGTCCGTCTGTCAGAATTTTGTAAACGAATATCTTAACTTCTTTTAGAAATGGAAAATATAGCATTAATACTAAATAATGAATTCCTAACAAATAAATCGGACACCATAACCGGAAATCGAAATCGAAACCTTGAGATATTCAGCCTGACATTCAACCAACGGAACTATTTGTATTTTCTTATAAATATATATTAAAACATTCCCATAACAAAATAAGTATAGCTTTGGCGTGACGTCATGAATTTATTATTTATGTCATGTTTCTAAACATAAATTCAAACATGAGCGATAATAAAAATAAATGAATGGGTAAACATTATCAATAGCATTTGAAATTATTTTAATGGTCCAAAATAATTTAATTAGCTTTACTTATGTATTGTGTGTATTTTTTGGCAATTATATAAGTTTAGATAAGTAAATAGGAACAGCCTATCGCAGATAGCGACAGAGAAGGGAGTGACTCGGTAGCCGGGCACAAAATGCGACCGGAAGTTTTTGCTAGTCTATCATATAAAAGAAAGTCTTCATTCCCGTCTGTCTGTGTGTTAAATAGTAATGGCACGTCCGCTAGTACTTATTTGATGATTTAAATTGGCAGGAGAAATGTTACCGCGTAAACAGGAAATACAAGTCAGACGGGGGTCAGGTAGTTGGCCTTTAGCGGCCATTGCCCCCTGTGAAAACACAGGTTAGAGGAAATTACGTCACACAATATAGGATAGGCACGAAGAGCGAGAACTCTGACTTGGAAGCTTGAAGCAACATGACATAATAAGAAATGACTTAAGAATCGATTAAAAACGAAGGGGTCATCTCCAGAAATCTGCGACCTCGATATTTCTTCTCACTGCCACTAGCAGAGAGAAAGGCAACGTCAACGGCCTAATAAAATGTCTCTTCTACAAATTCGGGATCTAGTTCTTTTCTTTGTTGTTGTGCCAAGTTTGATTCCAGAGCGAGAATTCACGCCACGTAGAAGTAGGTAGCCATCAGGGGACGACGAAGGACGATCTTGGATGAAGTGCCCTCAGTCTCGCAAGACTGCTGTGGTTGAGCTTTGAAGATACGAGGTATGATTTCATTTTACTTTTTTATGATTTGTTAATTTAAATTCGATAACAAACATAGTTCATTTGAGCGTTACATAAAAAAATCAGACCCTCTTGAAGGGGAGGTAATGTGATGTGCGAACAGTTAAAACTCAGAAACTACCAATTCGGATTTAGTGTAACCTCGAGCTGGTTCTGGTCAAAATAAAATATTCTAATATTCGATTAGAGTGACCAGAGACGAAATTAGTGTATGGGGTGTTTTTTTAAAAAGAAAATAGTTTCTTTCATTCTTACTGGTAAATGTTCGAAAAAATAACAACACTGAAACTAGGTCAAACAGCCAGCCAGCTGATGACTTTATCCGTTTCTTTCTTTTTTCTTTCTATCAGTTGTCAATATTTGCGCATAAATGATGATGATAGATAGATAGATATATAGTTAGATAGATAGATAGACGTCGAGATAGATAGATAGATAGATAGATAGATAGATAGATAGATAGATAGATAGACGTCTAGATAGATAAATGGATGGATGGACACATAGATACACACAGGGAGAAGGAGAAGGAAGGAGGGGTATTTAAAAAAAATAACAACGTGACTGGATATGTGTAGAGTTAGAGAGAGATACACATAATTT